>JARFIW010001097.1:600000-1082500 GCA_036346225.1 Platerodrilus igneus | reverse complement strand
GTGTGATATTGCTATGCCTATAATGTTTATCCACATTTCTGTTCATCAAATCTTAAAATGGTTTAATAGTTAGTGTGCAAAGAATACTAGAGCATTAATTGATAAAGCAGTGACTTTGGATAAAAGTCTGTTATATATTAGCTTTCCTATTTAACATGTTTCCCATGTATAAAACTAATATTTCCAATTTGCAAGAGGGAGAGCGGGTGGTATTTTGATTCTATAAAATGTTTAAATTTTGGGTAAGGTTCTCATCTAAATTAATAACCCTAAGTTTTAGCTAATTTTTTTTTATAACTTTCTACGGTTTTGTAGATGCACACTAGAAATAATGAAATTCCAGATCACTTCTAGAATTGTTCACCTTTTATAAAAGATTTTGCTGAATAATTTGTAGTTCAATTAGAACGAGGGCTACAAAAAGCTTACGTGTTAATAACTGCGTTCGATGACATGAGTTACAAAATATTAAATGTTAATATAAATTGTACGTTCAAAACCGTGCAAGCGATTTTTTCTGCATGAATATTAATTCACACCACCTCCATTTAAAACGCCCTAAAATTTCTAAACAAATCATAAAATCCATCGATCAACAAGCTCGATTTCCTTCCACTTGAAGTTGTGCTATTTTATAAAATTTCATCAAGTATTTACTCTATTATATTTTGCCTGATAATATCAAACATCTGCTTAGAAACTTCAAGTTACAAAGTCACTGCAATATGTTCTACCATTTGCAGTGATTGCGTTTCAACAACAGCTGCACATACATTCATGGTTTTCTTTTAAAAGATCAGGTGGCTTTAATCACCCGCCTAGTAAATGAACACTTGGAAGAGGTTTGTTATCTATACCAAGTTTATACTTTCATCAAGTTCCCTTGCAACTGTGCAGGTGTGAAAAACAATAAGATTGTCCCCATATCTATCGAAATAAAATCTAATACACACAAATTTTTAGGAAGCCCGTTTCGGGCTTCGTAAAACCACAGAGGGCTTTGTATCATCTGCGGACTATGTCTTTTTGGGCTTCGTTTAGGACGTTAGTACGTGTATATATATATATATATATATATATATATATATATATATATACACGTCCTACTAGCAATTCTGCATCCTTACAAAATTGATACATTTTGGCGTCCCCAAGAAATAGAGGAAATAAATATTTACATATATAGAATATATTGTTACTTACTTGTTGAAGAAGCCCAAAATCATAAAAAAATTTTAAAATATTGAAATATATCGATATACACTATTTTATATTTTCCTATCATTCTAGAACTCTTTCAAAGCCATTTATTGTCGCGTCCGTCGTATATCTTCTTTCATTTTTCATTAAGATTACTATTAGTTTAGCTTCCAGCAACGTTGTCGGTAACTATTCCAAGTAACAAAGATGAAACTTAGAAATAATACCTTAAGAGAGAGTGAGATATGAGTAATGAGACATTCTACATTTAATCGTTTGGTTTTTACAGGCTGGCGAATTCGAACGTGAATCATTCTAAAAATGCTGCGTACGTTTAATACTATTTATTATATTGCTGTACTTTGTGTATCCGATGCGCCGCTAAATTAAAACAATGTATGCATCCTTATTTTCTATAAATAGCAGTATGTATGAAATAAGAGTAATTATGTCATGCTAAATTATTATCATAGCCTTGTTATCGTCATGAAGCAGTTTAAATTTCAGATGTATTTTAATATGATATTATTTTTTAAATAGAAAACTTTAATTCTATTAATTCTAGAAAGGTTGGGTTTTTTTTTATCTTAATAACAAACCGTACGTTAAAACTTGATATTTATTGTGTGGGCGCTTGCTAAATATACTGTAAGCGTCAAATTTAACCCCTCAGAACAGTTTTATTCAAAAAATTTTGCTTTTTTATACACTATTTAGTTTTATTGGTGTGATGGTTATACAGTTATTTAATTGGAATACTGCGCAATTTAAAATGTTTAACCGTCGGCAATACAGCTGTTCCTGTTTGTAAAATCTTTAAATATTCGTTTTGGTTCGTAAAATATCGATAGAAATGGATTTTAATAAACGTAAAATATGGGTTTAACGTCAAAAGTGCACGATATTTTTGTAGGAGACTATTAGACGATTGCATATGAAAATTCTAAAAAAATTTTATTGAGTCGTTTACAGGCAATAATGTTTTTAGTATAGGGGTTACTGCCACCCCGAAGACTGGCTTTCGCGCGCCGTTGGTGGTGTTTATTTTTGTATTAAACTATTGACGATTGCATGTGAAAATTTTAAAATTTTTTAACCGGCCCTTTATGAGGTACGATTTAGTTTGTTTAGGGATTGCTGCGAGCCCAAATACTGGCTTTGGTACACCATTGCTGGTGATATTTTTGTTATAGATTATTAAGCATTTCATGAAAAAATTTTGGAAATTTTCTAAAGAGTTGTTTACCAGCTAAATCTTTTTTAACATAATGGTTGCTGCCATCTCTACGACTGTGTTTGGTGCACTATGGTGGGTGGATATTTGTGTAATAGGGTGTCCCAAAAGTAATGGTCTAAATTGAAGAGTTTGATAGCTGAGATTAAAACCTATTCAAATAACTATATATGTTGTTATCCAATTGTTGATGGTTTCAAAGTTATAACAACTTTTGCGTTTTGTGTCAAAATCGTGCAGAACTTTGAATATTTATTTGCAATAAAAGAAATACTGACCTTTTGAAGGTAGTTCGTTTTCTGTGTATGCGTGAATGTTGCGTGTTTAATAAATAAGAACTTCCTTAAACATTTACTTATTATCGCAAGAGAAAATCATAATTTTTCTATAATTTTGGTTCTATGAAAATTTTCATGCTTTTCAAACTAAAATTACTCAAAAAAAATATTACCATCGAAAAGTACACACCTATCCAAAAAGCTTCATTAATCTAATAACTGGTAGGTCTAAGATTAAATGCGTAGAAAATTTTTGGGTAATTTGTAGGCACTTTCCCAAAAACAGCACTTTTATTAAAGAATTCATAAGTAATAGCCAACTTTATTTTTTGTAAAATATGAACTCAAAATAATCAAATGTATTTAAAATTTGCTTACAACAAATGTTCGAATGTCCTGCCACTAGTTAAAGATCCCTACCTGGCTTGGAACAGCAAGGGTTCGGCAAAATTCCAAATTTTCCAAGTAAAAAAAACCCACTTTTTGGCCAATGTAGTACCTTCGGGTGGAGTATTGGAAAATCACATATAAGGTTTCAACACGATGGCGCTCCAGCACACAATGCTCGTAATGTTAGGGAACACTTAGTCTTGCATATCCCAATCATTGGCACTATCTATTGGCCATCGCGTTTGCCCGACCTCAACCCCCTGGATTACTTCTTGTGCGGTTATATGAAAGAAGATGTGTATAAAACACATACCACAAACGAGCAGGACCTTCATAGAAAAATACGCGAAGCCGTTGGAAGGCTGAGAGAATCGGTGGCGCCTTCAGATTTTTAAAACGAAATTTTTTAAGACGGTGTCGTTTATGTATAAGAACTGGTGGCAGGACATTAGAACATTTGTTGTAAACGAATTTTAAATACATTTGATTATTTTGAGTTCATATTTTACAAAAATTATAAGTTGGCTATTACTTACGAATTCTTTAATAAAAGTGCTGTTCTTGGGATTGTACCTACAAATTACTCAAAAATTTTCTATGCGTTTAATCTTAGACCTACCAGTTATTAGATTAATGAAGTTTTTTGGATAGGTGTGCACTTTTTGATGGTATTACTTCTTTTGAGTGATTTTAGTTTGAAAAGCATGCACAATTTTTCATAGAACCAAAATTATGGAAAAATTATGATTTTCTCTTGCGATAATAAGTAAATGTTCGAGGAAGTCCTCATTTATTAAACACGCAACATTCACTCATACGACAGAAAACGAACTACTTTCAAAAGGTCAGTATTTCTTTTATTGCAAATTAATATTCGAAGTTCTGCATGATTTTGACACAAAACGCAAAAGTTGTTATAACTTTGAAACCATCAACAATTGGATAACAACATATATAGTTATTTGAATAGGTAGTAATCTCAGCTATCAAACCCTTCAATTTGGACCATTACTTTTGGGACACTATGTACTATTAGATTGCATGTGAATATTATAAAAATTTATATCGCATCGTTGACGAGCTACAATTTTTACAGTAAAGAGTTTACTACTACCATAAAGACTGATCTGGGCACGGCGTTGCTTCAGGATAGTTTTGAAGGAGAGTATTAGAAGATTGCTTGTAGCAAATTAAAAAACTCTACATTGCAACACTTACGAGCCACATTTTTTTTTTAAATATAGGGGTTGATTCCACCCTCAAACTGACTTTCGTGCCACGTTGCTGGAGTTTATTTTTGTAATAGAGTAGTAGAGGATTGCATGTGAAAAATTTGAAAATTTTCTAACGAGTTGTTTACAAACAAAATTTTTTCTTAGTGTAGGGGTTGCTTCCACCCCCTAAGACAATTTGGTGAAGTGTTGTGGTGGATATTTGTGTAATATGTTATTATAGGATTGCATGTGAATATTTTTTGAAAATTTTGTATCGTATTGTTCACGAGATTAAGTTTTTCAGTATAGGGGTTACTACTACCCCCAAGATTGACGTTGACATAGTGTTGCTTGCGAACAGTTTTGAAGGAGGTTGCATGTGAAATTTTAAATATTTTTAATTGAGCCGCTTACGAACTATATTGTTGTCTAATATCGGGGTTGCTTTTACCCCCAAGACTAGTTTTTGTGCTCCGTTGTTGTTGTTGCTTATTTTTCTAATGGGGTATATAAAAATTGCATGATAAAATTTTTAAATTTTTGTCCAACGCTTTACGAGGTACAATGTATTTAGTTTAGGGGTTGCTGCCACCTCCATGACTGGCTTGGAACACCATTGCTAGTGGATGTTTTTGCTATAGACTATTGAGCATTGCATGTAAAAATTTTGAAACTTTTCTAACGAGTTTTTTACCACCTAAAATTCCTTAAGTGTTGGGGTTGCTGCCATCCCCATGAGTGGGTTTAATGCACTGTTGCTAGTGGATGTTTGCGCAATATACTATTAAAGAATTGTGTGTGAATATTATGAAAATTTTGTATCACATTGTTCACAACTACAATTTTTTAGAGAATAAGGGTTACTGCTACCCTCCAGGACTGACTGACACAGCAGGGTTTGATGATAGTTTTGAGGAGACTATTAGAATATTGCATGTGATGATTTTGAAAATTATGCGTAGCACCACTTACAAGTTACTTTTTTTTAATATAGGGGTTGATTCCACCCCCAAAATGTTGCTGGTGTTTATTTTTGCAATAGAGTATTAGACGATTGCTGTTGCACATTAAAAAAAAATTATCCAACTTTTTAGGGGAACACTTAAATTAGCTTGGGGGTTTCTGCCACCTCCAAGAACCACTTGGGCACATCATTGCTGGTGGATGCTTTTGTTACCGACTATTAAGCATTGCATGTTAAATTTTTTAATTTTTCTAGCGAGTCGTTTAGGAGCTAAAAATTTATTTAGTATAGGGGTGTTGCTGCCCTCAAAGATAGACTTTTGTGTATCGTTGCTTGCAAATATTTTGTAGTATGCGATTAGAAGATAGCACTTGCAAATTTTAAAAATTTCCTATTCAGCCATTTACGAACTACAATTTTTGTTGAATAAGGGTTGCTGCTACCCTCGACACTAGCTTTTGTGCACCTTTGCTTATGCGTTTCCATTATAGACAATTAGAGGTTGTTTGCATGCAAATATTTTGAATATTTTCTATTGCGTCATTTAATAGCTACAATTTATTCAGTGTCGTAGCTACCCCTTGAGTAGTAGGGTAAGGTAGAACTATTTACAGAATTATAAGTGCAGGTGTAATCAGAAACAATTCGCAAAATTGGAAATATTTGTTATCAATATATAAATTATATTTTCTAAACTTTACAAAAATTTTGCTGGGAAACGGTGAATAACTTCATACAAATATATAAATGTGATATCACATCATATAAACAGGTCCATACCCTAAGCGACAAGCTAAAAATTTTAAATACTCAAACACTTAATATATATTAGCGAATAAAAGTTTGCAGCAAACTCTATGGACGCAACGAAACTGCTCGTCGCACTATCATCTAAGCAGACTAACTGGCGCCACGCTGTGTTGCCATTTAGCGGTCGTAAAGATGATAACACAATAGAATATTCCGTATATTAAAATATATTCTGTGGCGCTCTCAGCGGAAAATCGTTAGACTAAAACTATACGATTTCTGTACATTTTCCTATCAATTTTAAGTTCATTTTGTGTTTCTTAAATATTTAAAATAAAAATCTGTACAAAAACCTATTGACTTTGACATATTCCAAATCTTACCAATTTGGGTCTTCTTCCATTTAAACATCTTAGACAAGGAAGCACAATGTCAATAATGCCAAAAAGTGAAAAGTTGTATTTTGCGTCCGATATACGGTAGTAAGTTTACAAGGGACGCAAGTCTGAATGCATATTCCAGTCTATCGGGTGCAAAAATGATAGTAGGATGTGTATATATATATATATATATATATATATATATATATATATATATGTCTATATGTATGTGTGTGTATATATATGTATATATATATATATATATATATAGAGAGAGAGAGAGAGAGAGAGATAGAGAAAGAGAAACTCTAGTAAATTTATAGAATTTAAAAAATAGGTAGTGCATATGGATGAGTTTAAGTTCCTATACAGTATTATGAACTGATATATAGACATAATTCTTGCTCAGATGCAATCAATGATCTGTTTGATATTTAATATATAATTACTTTTTCTTTCAGTGATAATATTGTATAAATATAACAATCTTAGCCTTTGTGCTTTAGGTACGTATAATCGTTACTCAAGTTCCTACACTCTCTTTAGTGGCACTGTCTTGCTTATATTAAATATTTGAGTTTAGTAGCGCCTGACACTTCCGCATTTATAAAAACCCCCCCTGTTAGTCTCATCCCGCTGAAGTTAGAGTTCAGAGTTGGTTCGGAAGTCTGCAGATATACTTATGGTTAGTACAGATAAAACATCTATGGTTAACTTCTGAGAGAAATTTCGGTGGTTCTGTTCATATATCACAACACCCCAATCAACATCTTTAGAATTGTTACTCCACCCAGTAACATCTATAGAAGAAGAAATAAATAAAGAAAAATATATTACAGTTATCAGAATTACATGCTCGTTTTGGTAAGGCTTTATTTTTGATTGCAATTTATGCTAATTATAAATGCATATTCAGAAGAAAAATGTGATGTGTAATTATTAGTTCTGTTTGAGTGTATGCCAGCTGGTTATCCATACATAAGATAAAGCAGAACAATTTTATTTTCTTGCAATGTTTTAGTTACTTCTTCATTAAAGCCATAAGTGGTGCAACATTTTTTCTTTTGCCAACCTTCTAACTCACCTCCCCTTTGTGTGGAGTTTTGTACAGACCTGTTTGAGCTAGTCCAATGCTTAGTCAATACTAGTAACCACCTGTATTCTTTCTGGCTATTACTACCATTTATTGTCAACATTGGATGCAGGAGTTGCCGTCATAATATACGGACTTTGGCCTGAAAGCAACAATGCATTTTTGCAAATTATATATTTTTATATATCGATGGTTTGGCTTGAAAGTGGCATAATGTATTTTCACATGTACACACTTTGGTCTGAAAACGGCACAATTTATTTTTACATGTCTTTGGTGTGACCTGAAAGTAACCCTGCTGCTCCACTGCTGGCACCTCATGAATTATCGACTCTTGAATATTGTTCAAAATCATCAATTTTATTATTGCATTGAACAATTTCCGTCTTTAGTTTGTTATTTTTATTTTTCGAAAGGTACAAGTTCTGAGTTTTCTTTGATAAGTTCATAGAACTTGTTTGATATAAACACAACTGATTGATGCAATGTCATGATGACCTTGATAAAATCCTTCGTAGATGCAGTTTTATCAATCTTGAGTGATAATATTATGCTGTTTTACCATATTACTATTTGGGATTTCAGGTTCTTTTAACATAACCTTGTTACGGTATTCTGTGCAAACATAAAAGAAAGCGGTAGGGTCCGTAAAGAAATCGTCTATACCGAATACCACAACAGAACAGGGACAGAATGGTAGAATCGAAATCCAAACGAATTAGAATTCCGGCTAGCTCAAAAACATCGTAGAGTGGCTGGGTGATACAGAAAGAACACATTGGAAATCTCAGTAAAACTATTTTATCAACGAAAGACTATTTACAAAAGTCAAAAACATATTTACGTAATCATCTCGTATAACATGATAATATACAAATCGTCAGTTTTCTTATTACATTACATAAAAATATGATCCTAAACATTTAAAATAGCGAGAATAAAATCTTATTATCTAAATAGCACTTACATATCTACATATCAGTATGATGTTTTCAGTTCTAAATTTTTCCAAAAAAAAATTATACATAAAATTTACAGTAGCATCTGCTTTGGCGAGTGCATCTCGTGAAGTTTAAAAAATATCGTAACATTAAATTTTAAATATCTTAATTAAACAGTAAGAAATAAGGTAGATAATTGTTCGTGTTATTAGTGTAGCGTATAGTCTGTAATTTAGTGCGAAATCAAACCAGAAAAAAATGTTCACCTTCCAAAACAGCAACATCAGTAAAGCAAGCAGAAAAACTACCTTGAGCTGTCGGCTTCTTGCTGGTATTACCTTAGGATGAGGAAATGTGGCTGAATTTTTTTATGGGCTGGATGCTGGAACCACCAACCTAACTCATACTAGCACAGAAAGCATTTTAGTCTTGTGACTCACAACACCCTGTTTTGCTATAAGGATGCTGTTTTGAATGTACCACTTTCAAAGCACGGTCTGTATTTATAAGAAAAGAATTGCATATAGGCAAAGTGTTTTGCTTTCAAAAACATCGCCGAAAGATCAAGTGTGCAAAATTTTCAGACAACAGCAGCTGTAACAGCTTGCCAACAAGGGGATGTGTTAACAAAGAATTTTTAACGAAAGGAAACAATTTTATTACTTTGAACACCTGCACAGCTACAGGATAACAATATAAACTTGGTATAGATAACAAACCCATTCCAAATGTTCATTTACTAGGCAGATGGTTAAGCGGTCTTATCTTTTAAAAAAAGCTATGAATATGTGCAGCTGTGATTGAAATGTATTCACTGCAGGTGAACTTCTTTGTAGTGACTTTATAACATGAAGTTGCTAAGCCACTGTTTGATTTTATAAGGCCTAATTTATGTACTAATTACTTGATGAAAACTAATTTCAAATGCAAGGAGATCGAGCTTGTTGTTTGATAGCTTTTATGATTTATTTATAAATTTTTAGAGTGTTTTAAATAGAAGTAGGATGAATAAATATTCATGCAGAAAAAATTGTTTGTAGGGTTTTGAACATAACAACATCACATTTTACCATGCTTTCAATAGATAATAGCTTATTTGCAAATATCATTTCACAACATTGTTTTATGCTTTCAGCACAAAATTGATGATAAAGATTGAAATATTCTGCATATTTTACATCTTTTATAATGGTTTTCATATAATATTTACACAGATTGTTTACAATTGATTTATTACTGTTGGCCATATTGATTTGTGTTCTCTCAAAATATATGTTGCTTGATACGTTTTACAAGATGAACCTATTAAAGATGATAAAAGAGTTTCAATAGAAGACTTATTGTATACATTATTCCCTAGTTTGGATAAACAGTGAATTATTTGAATTGATAAATCAGCTTATTTCTAATTAAATTCTGTGGTGGCTAGATTTAAATTTTTCACATAATTCTGGTAGAATTTAATTATAAGATCATTGCTTTTCACAGGATTGGAAATATCTCTTTGCTAAAATAAAAAATAAGTTTGCTTTTAAGCAACTTAGAAGCTCATGGATGATAAACATTTTTGAATTTTCTTGCTTCATATTGAATACACCTTCCTTTAATGCCTCCATGAAATTTTTGTATATGATTTCTCAAGCTAAAGCGAGACATTGTTTGCATTCTGGACAACAAAGAAAAATATCTGTTTATCAAATATTTCACTGGCTTATGACATAAGGTTAAGTGCTCAACTGAGGTAGCGAGATTAGAATTGTTAAAGTGAGCTTCTTAATTACTTAATTCTTTAATTATTTTTAAACAAAAAAAAATTTTGGTAGTGTGATAAATTACCGAATGCTTCAATTTTATGTTTAGAGACCAAATAGTTTCAAACAATATGTACAATAATACTTTTGCAGAATTCTCTCATAGTATCACCATTTTTGGTGTTGGTTTTTGTAGTATTTTTAAATAGAAACATACAAATTTATATAAGATTTAAACTTCCCCCTCATTGTCAAACCTGCATAACCTGACGTAAAGTATCACGCCTCGAATCGGGTTGCATGACTGGCGTTGCAGGTGAAATACACAAATTATTAATAACAAAGACTTACTAGGTGGATCACTAAAGGTTTTGCGTCTCAGGTGTATATTAAGGGCTTGTGGATTCTTAGGCAAAGGTTTCCTTGATACGGTTCAGCTGTCCTCGTCATTGAAGTCAAGATAATTTTGTAGATATAGGAAAGGAAGTAGCAAGGAAAGGAATTACTTTGTCGAACTTGGAACTTTACCACACACGTCCGTATTCATCCATGGTTGATAGTCAGGTTCCGTCCTTCAAGAGCCTTTGTCAACTATAGTCCCACCGCAATGTCCATGCTCACACAGCTCTAACTATTAAAGACAGCTGCATTTCTATGGCCTGGGAACGTAATATTTACAGGTTTCTACACCACAAATCATAGGCTAATATCCTGAAATGCTTGAAAACACAATATTCATGGGACTTACACCTAAAAGCTTAAATTAAAAATGATAAAGAAAAACTTCCCAATGCAGGGTTTAAAAATACCTTGAAATTAAATAGTAAAATAAAACGTGAAGCTTTATATAAAAAAAGGCGTAACATTCTTTGTATAGTTCTTTTAGGTGGCGCCAGGTTTTAGTTTACAGCGGTTAGTATATGTGTAACTAGAAATAAATACACTAAAACAAACAGTTATTTTCAAGGTCGTGAAAAGAACCAACTGTGTAAAGATAAGTATCTTATTGGATTTGCTTTTGGTTTTCATACTCATCTGCTAGAGATAATCCGATTAAAAAACAAATTTACCAAAAACTTTAAGAGCTTACTTTTTTCACTAGAGTTGTCAATTTTATGTTCTTTATTGATAGATTTATTGGTGGAAAAACCACATCGGTTATTCATACATACTTGATGTTTTGAGTGCCCATTTATCAATCCAGAATTTGTTGATTTGTCACTTTCTCTCAGAAGGGTACGATTCCTAAAATTGTAACCTAACTTAGAAATTTACTTTACTAACAATATTAATCAATAGCTGATATTTTAGGTGATGGGTAGTAACACTAGCTTCATCCATTGCTGAAACTAAATTAGCTAGTTAGTTCCAGGATTTGATATACTACTTGTTTAATCACTGTCGCCTTAAGGTGGGTTTAAATGGTCGTTCAGTTTTTATTTTGAGGTATTTTATTTATTGATTAATTCAGTCCCCCAAGATACACATCGCTGTAAAAAAGCCTTCGAAGGTATGCAAAAACGTATATATGTATTTGTTTGTATATATGTATTTTAAATATAACCTAAATGATTATACACGAGTAGAAGAGACTGTGCTTAAAAGTTAAATACATTACAAATACTAAACAGTGCATGATACAGTTTTAGCAAAGAAAATTAACTAAGGTGTATCTAGGCACATTTACAGCTTTTGTGGGCATTATAATAAATACAATGGACATAGAAGATGAAATTCTAACAGTTATCGAGATTAAAAAAAATTATGTGACTATATTCAGTTTGATTTCCTGCCAGAAGTATGAAATCGTATAGTAGTAAAAGATAAAAAGTAATATAATTTAATGCATTTGTGATCCCACAAGATAATATATCGAAAGAGAAAATACATATGCTATAAATTCAAATCCTCTAACACTGTCAAGTTTTAACAAATATATTTTAAGAACCAATTATAGATTTACTTTTATTCTATTATTAACGGCATTGTCGGTTTTTCAAAATACATATTCAGTTCTTATATAGATGACAGAATAATTGAGGGTATCAGAAATAGGATGATAGGAATGCTAGAAACAGTATAAGTTTTCTTAGAAATGACTTTGCTGTAAACGAAAATAAATATAACTTTAAGTTTTAAAAACAGATATAGAAGAACACTCTTTAGTTGTTGCTTTTGAAAGTTTTTAGTTAAAATATTCAGATATGGTATTATAAGAATGTGGGAATGATAGTGTGCCATTACTGCGATGAACTGTAATAATAGCATTTTATTTTGCGATCAGGGTGCAAAATAATTATTGACAACCAAAATAACTAGTAATTTAATATAGACTGATTTAAGGTACATGTTATACTGTTTAATGCAAGCTATGTAAAAAAGACGTAACAAAACTGTATTTCATATATGACTTTCTTCAAATTAATTTTGCTTAGACTGCGTTTATAAATTGTGTGTAAACGTCAATATTTAATTACTTCTAATTTAAAATATATTAATATATGACTTTTTGTTAATTTTGTTTTGTGAATTCTGTTTACATGGAGTTATTATTAATACTAATTTTTGTAGGATGGAAGCACAGCACTGACAATTGCCATGGAAGCAGGACACAGGCCTATTGGTGTTTTATTATATACTCATCAGCGAATTCGTAAATCATCAATTCACCGCTCAAAATCATCTTAAGTTTTGTAATTATATTAGGTTATATAACTAAGAACTATTTTTCACTTTAGTAACTATCAGAATTCGCAGTGCAGCTATATTTAATAAACATTACTAATTTACTAATACAAGGCGTGTTGAGAAGTCATTAACTCGTAGAATATGGAAATTATATAGAATAAAATTCAATGGTCAGTACAAATAAAGTTGAGTTGTTTATTTATTTTAGTAAAAAGTTGATTTAAATTTTTAATTACAAAGCAAAGAATTTTCAAAATACCAACAATAAATGTTACAGGTGACTTTCTACAAAACTGCACCTAACTAATGTGTTGAAGTCTGTCGTTCGTTTTGAAACTAGAAATGAAATCCACACAGTAGATTCTGTTGGCAATTTGTAAAGAAAAAACAATCAACTATTGGCTTTGCTATTTTTGCAACACTTCAGATTGATCTATTTTTTTTTCTTTGGCAAAAAGCCAACACAACCATGAAATCTTAAGATTGACTCAAATTAAAATACAAAATGGAACATTTTCAAAACATCATCTGATAAAATTTAACAACAAATGCTGTAGATGGCTGTCTATGAAGATACTACCAACAACCATGTTGAGAGCTCTGTTATATGTTTTGAAACAGAAAATGAATTCTACCTCACTAAGGATAATAAAGCTCCCAATACGACTATTAGGTAGTACTTTCAGCATTTGTTGTGGAATTTGATTAGATGGTGTTTTAGAAATTTTTCACTTTGTGTTTAAATTGGAGTAAATCTTAAGATTAGCTCCATCTGTTAAACCCATGTAGAAATGGACGAACTGAAAGAATAATAGTGGCGCTTCGTTTGTGGATTTTAGATGTTCTAATGTACTACTAATTACCTGTATAATTAATCTTTCTAATATCTAAGGGCTAGTCGCTTTTCAAATTTCTGAAAACGAAATTAATCTGGTTTGAAAACTGAATTTTTGTAATATACCATTTATGACTGCTTTATTAGCACATTGTCTTGCCTAACTTATAATATAAATATGGCCGTTTTATAAAATATATTCAAGGACGTTATAAGAATGGACCCAGTGATACTTGCGTAAATACAGGCCATCATAGTTTGGACTTGTGTTTACTATTCTTACTTTTCTAACATTGCTAAAAATATATCTTCTATTTTTTATCTAGTCCGCAACAATAGAAATATTATTTAAAAATACAAGTAGTTTTTAAATCACTAGTGTTGACTTAGACCAACATATACATAAAAGTCATAATCTAACCTCACTTTGTTTTGTGCTAAATGCATAGTGTCTGATTATAAAACACACGCCCATAGTGGGATCAAACAAACGGATACACCGTAAGTTTAACAATGATAGAGCAAATGCATGTGTTAAATATACCATCCGATAATGGCATGTGTACGTTGTACCAGTTACACAGAAATTGTTTTTACCTGATTTATCTAATAAAAAAAAAGCCATTTAGTGAACTTGAATATTGGTAATTTTTCTTGGTGTATTAAATTATTTTAAAGTGATTTGTAACTTTAAAGGGAGACTTGTTGGATTATATATTTAAATTACCTGGTAAATAGTTTTTATCACTTTAATTAAAATTTCCTTTATAGCTACACACACATGCATGCACACGCACACACACGAGTTGTCGAAGTGAACGGACGTGTTTTTTGGTGCTCGTAATTATTAGTGATTTTGAGTGGTTAAAAACCGATTTAGTTTGTTTATAGTGAACATATAGTGTACCGAATTCGATACTGAATAATTCTGTGGAAGTATTATTTCTGATTCTAAATCGTAAGTTATTAATTCTTCGTTATAAACATTTTAAGTTGTATAAATATCCATCAAGTATTGCTATATATTATACAACTATTTGTCCATGTGGCTAGATAGCCGCATGGTCAATGATAACAGCTGCGTATCTTATCTTAATTTCTGATATGAAGTTTACTAATATTCATTTATATTATATAACTACTTACAATTTAAATTGATGGAATACCAAGGAATGGAGGCTTCTGACAACAGGGGTTTCCAAGTGAATAAATTAACAAGTGAACAAAATACCGATGAATCTAAACTACCAAAAAATTATACTCTAAGGAAGACGCTCCTCTTAACCAAACTGCAACCAAAAAGTCAGGTCTATTTTCCGATGTTATAAAATCTACAATGTTCCCGAAAAAGGAACAAGCCTTAATATTTTCTTCTATTGAAGGCATACCGCTTAAGGAATACGTTATAGCTATGGGTAAACTTATCACACCTAAAAATGTGTTATTTGCTTCGCGTATTTCTAATAAAAGAGTATGCATCTACACATCATCTAAAGAAATCGCAGCTTCGTTTGTAACAACTCATGGAGGAATTAATGTAGGGGATGTGTTTATACCTGCACGTAAGTTGATCTGCCCTTCAAAAAGTATAGTGCTGTCCAATGTTGCAACTTGCATCCCTCATCAGGTAGTAGAAAACGCATTGAAGGCGCACAATTTGAAATTATTATCTTTAATTTCTTATATTGGTGCCGGGATTGGATTAAATGAATTCAAACACGTTATGAGTTACCGCAGACAAGTTTACATCGTTGACGATGAAAATCAAACAGTTTTCGACACCATTGCAATATCATTCGAGGATGAAGAATACAGAATATTTCTGTCCGATGAAAAGGTTCGATGTTTCGTGTGCAAGGAGATGGGACACATCTCATCTTGCTGTACCAAACAAGCCCCTTCGGTAAGCTTTATGATAGATAACTCAATAGAATTTGTTGGTACCAAGCGTTTCATGGCTTCTACCCTAAACGCAACTATAGACATACAGAGCCTCTAAACTAGCACCGCGGAATTGACGGAAACTCATACCGAAATAGAAGCCTTAGCTATGGGGATACAACCAGATGATGTCTCCACTCGTATTTTAAGACAAAACAGCGACGATACTGACGTTTCATCAAAACAGCCATATAAACGACTAAAGGTGGATAAGAATCCTGGAAGTTTTGATGATTTTACTGAGTTGGAAAGTTTGTGGAGGGATAAAGAACACGTTTTAGATTATACTCACTTCACAGATTTTCTAAGGGAAGTGAAGGGAAGTGATCGACCCTTTGAAATATCAAAAAAGTACACAGATGACACTGAACATCTACTAGCGTTAGTAAAGAATGCCTCATCAGTTGGCAAAAGTCGTGCTTTAAAAGAACGGTGTAAGCATTTGGTCTCTAGCATAAAAAGATCCATCTCCACCGAAAGAGAACACACACTGTCACCAACCACAGAGGCCGGGCAGTCTCAACCGGGTTTACGTAAAAGTAACTCATCTGACAGTTTATCGAGTAATAAAAGTTTCTTTTAAATACTCGTTACTCGGAATCAATATAGTTTGTTTTATATATATATATATATATATATATATATATATATATTGTTAATATTTTACCCAAAACCATCATGGCTACACCCTCAATTAAAGTACTTACACTAAATACAAAAAGCATTCGAAGCGAATATAAACGTCACGAATTGTACGAGTTCCTTGAACAGTCACAACCAGACATTGCTCTTATACAGGAGACTAACATTGATTTCCTGCCACACATTAATCGCACAAATTGCAAATATAACGTTTTTAATAACCCCGCATGTACTTGCTATACAGAAACCGCAATTCTTGTAAAAGAAGCACTTCGTGCAAAAATAGTAAATCACAGCATTATGTATGATTCCTATGCACAATATTTAGCTGTGTCAATGGATAATTCTACGTGGCACATTATTGTAGTATACTTACCTTAGGAACAAACAAGAGCCTTAGAAATTTTAAATATTGTGGGAACACATTTATTACGTTTAAGAAATGGTCCCAATAAGGGTACCGGTAATAACGAAAAAAATTATTTTGGCAGGAGACTTCAATTGCACTCTAGAACCTACTATAGACCGCATAAACTCTGTAGAAACCCATAAACATGTAGCTACAAAGCTAGGAACCATCATAGAACATTTTGATTTACTAGACTCTTGGCGCGTATTCAATAGAATGAAAGGAGGTTACACTTTCATAGCAAGAAAATCAGCATCCAGAATTGATCGCATTTACTGTTCCAAAGACCTAGTGCCCTTTCTTAGTGCAAGATACTTAGAAAGTTCATTTTCCGATCATCTTTCTGTAACCGTAGAAATAAAATTATCCAACAAAAACATAACCGGCAATTCACCATACTGGAAATTCAATAATGCACTTTTAGAAGACCAATTCTTTGTAGAATGCATGAGACAGTTTTTAACACAAATACTAAAAGATTTTGCTGCACGTGGTGACATACCTACTGACCAGCTGGGAAAAACTCAAGGTCGATATAAAAGATATCACTGTCCAATACCAGAAGCAAAAAAAGCAAAGTAAGAAAGAAGAATATATAATACTAAATAAGCAATTGGAAAATGCTTTGCAAAACGCTGACTCTTACAATCTTACAGATATTCATGAAATGGTAAAAGTAATACATAATACTTATCACACAAAGTCATCGAATGAGATTACTTTGAACCAATATAGGGATCTCCATGCAGTAGACCGACCTTCAGTAGAACGGGAAGCCAGACGGACCTACACACCACTAACACAACTTCACACGAATGGAAAGGTTGTAAAGGATCCATTAGGTCTTTGTAAAGAAATAAAAAACCATTTTCAAGCACTCTGCGGTGAAAGGACGACAACTTTAGATAACGAATCTGATATGTATAAGTGTTTACCAAAATTAAAAGACGGCGATCGTGACAAATTAGAGCTACTATTTACAGAAGACGAATTTACCGATTTCTTATACGCACTGAGCAAAAATAAAGTCTCTGGGAAGGACGGATTGACGGCGGAATATTACATTAAGTTTTGGGAAGAGCTTAAATAATGCTACTTCAAAGTGTTCACACAAGCATTAGAAGAAAGGCAGTTACCGAGTACAATTTCGACAGCTGTGATTGGGCTAACACCAAAACATGCAGACCACCTTACTGTCATCGAAAACTGAAGACCTATATCAGTCCTTAATGTAGACTATAAAATACTCGCCAAAGCCATATCCAAAAGGATAATGGACGTAATGGAATACCTGGTTAACTCTGATCAAAGCTATTCAACACCGGGGTGTACAATATTTGATGGACATCATTTACACTGAGATATAATTGCATATGCTCAGAAACATGAAATCCCCTTGGCAGTTATAAATATCGACCAACAGAATGCTTTCGATAACGTCAACCATAAGTATTTGTTAAATCTGCTACGAATATTTGGTTTCGGCCCCTGCTTTATTGAAAGCATTGAAACGCTATATAAGAAAGCAAAATTTCATGTACGGGTAGGGGCCTTTTAACAAACGTAATTCATCATAACAAAGGGGTACGCCAAGGTTGTCCTTTGTCAGGCCCCCCTATTTACTTTATCGTTAGAACCTTTTTTATCTTTGTGCCGTTCCTCACTATTGGGGTTTTCCATCCCATCAGAGCAGCAATCAAAACTAGTAACAAGTGCTTACGCAGACGATGTGTCAGTGTTTATCTCAAAAGACAGTGACTTTCAACGACTCATAAACGTGTATAGAACATACGAGGAGCAATCCGGATCAGTATTGAATATGAAAAAAACTGTCGGTTTGTGGGTTGGTACATGGAAACACAGAATTGATAAACCTTTAAACTGCAGTTGGTCCAATACTAGTATTAAAGTCTTAGGAGTGCGTCTTTCCGGCAACATCATACATGACACAAATATAGTTGTGCAGGAATTAATTCCTAAAGTGGATAAGTCACTACAAATGTGGAAGCAACGTTTTTCAAAATCATCATTATTGGGAAGAAAAATGATAATCAACCGCTACTTGGCTCCAAAATTGTGGCATTTTATGCAAGTGCTTCCGTTTACCATCATCCAATTGAGAACCATACAAAAGAAATTTGTTGACTTCATGTGGAACGGAAAACATTGGACCAAAGAACGAGATTTACACCTACCAGTAGAGCAAGGCGGAATAGGATTAGTGTATTTAATGGCTAAACAGAAAAGTTTTCACATGATTTTAGGCCATAGAATTATAAATAGCAATAAAAACGAAAAATGTGCTAGTATGATGAAGTACTTATTACAGTCAATCAATCTGCATAAAATATCTTGGTAAATACTCACATGCTACGGCTATAAAGACATTATGAATAACAACAATGCAAATGCGTTTATAGAAAATCTTGTGACAACGTGGAATGGAACAGATACCATATATCATAATTTTCCCACTTGCATGAACGATATTCAGTGCATTCCAACCACTAACTGCAGCAGATTACTTACCTCAACTACAAAACCTCCTTTGTTTCGCATGAAATGGGCTCAATATGGGTTTTATACTTTTCAAGACTTTTTCAATGGTAACAGCTGGAAGAGTGCAGTAGAAGTTGAAGAGTGTTTAAAGCTTATAACCCCTCTGATTAGAAATGACCTATTAACACACTATGAAAAAATTAAAACTACTTTGAAGCCCCTTGAAAGACATTGTAGCGACATACAACGAATTAGAGAGCATATAATCATATGTGTCCAATCACCAAACGCCACTATCGAGATAAAGAAACCGAATAGATGCAAACTCTATAAGTTTTTCATTGCCAAACACTACGGAATCACCGAAGTTCTGGCAAGCAATTGGTTAGAAGGTGAAGTGCATTGGAAGTCGTTCCTTACACAACCATCTCTGGGACAAGACTCAGTAATAGCATGGAGGTTTGTAAAGAATCGTTTAGCAGACACAATCTTTTTAAACAAAATCGGTGTTCTTAACCCAACAAAGTGTTCTTTTTGTTGTGGTGTAGGGGAAGTAAGGCATATAATGGTCGAGTGTCAAAGAGCAGTGCAACTATGGTGTTTTGTCATGAGCCTAATGAAGCCCCTGACAGGTAAATCTATTTTACCAATCAAAGCCAAATGTTACGGATTTGAAGGAAGGTTGGAACCAATAAAGCTAGCAAATTTGGTTATTACGCTGACAAAAAGTTCCA
Source organism: Platerodrilus igneus (assembly GCA_036346225.1). Lineage (NCBI taxonomy): Eukaryota > Metazoa > Arthropoda > Insecta > Coleoptera > Lycidae > Platerodrilus > Platerodrilus igneus. The sequence continues at coordinate 1,062,557 of JARFIW010001097.1, read as the reverse complement.
TATACTGCTCATTCTTGAACAGTGTTCGAAATAATGTGAGTCGTGGGGAACACACAAACGTATTTAGGGCACGTCTCATCTCAAGGATTACAAAAGAATTCATATGGCACTTAAATAATAATTCAATGCAACGCTTTGAACAAACATGGACGATCAATAAAGCAATTTGCTGGGTAGAAAACAACACACTCCACCTGTCGAATCCGCTACGAATCAGTTAATCGTATTTGGAGTACAGTCTATAATTGACGACAACCATAAAATACATTAAATTGATAAACACTAATGTGATAAGAAAATCAATATCTTTTCAATAATGTATCAAATGCAAAATTTATTTAGTTTAATTTAATTAATTATCTATTTATGTATCTTTTATTCTGATTGATGTTAAACAAAAGTTTTAATAAATAATAATAATAATACTAACACACACACACACACACACACACACACACACACACACATATATATATATATATATATATATATACACATATTTCTGTGTATTTACAGCATGAAAAGAGTAGATAAGTCAACCAATTATTTATGGCAGGGTACCGCATGTATATACAATTTATTTAAAGTTTTAAAACGTTTTCCATAATTATAGTGTGGGAAGTTACATTTTTTAAATGGATTTCTGGGTTAATTTTGCTTTATTTTAGAGTAATTGTAAATACCAATTGCAAATAGTAGGTGTAAGAAATGTAGATCTTTAATGTGCAGTGTAAACACATGCATCTTATTTAGATTAGAGTGTTAGTATAAGAGTCCGAACTTTTCAATTTTCTGTAGTGTAGAAATCAATAATTTTAAGACTGTTATCAAGGAGGGTGAAGGATTTTCATGAAGTAACAGATATTCTAAGAGTAAATATTTTTTGCGTGTATAATTTATCATAATTTAGTGTATAACTTGAACATTTGTATAAATTTAAAAAGTTTAATAATAGCAAAAGGGCTATAATTATAACGGTTATTGGTTTTAAGAGGGCAAATAAAACATTTCCAATAGAAGTTTATAACATTGAAAACATTCTAGGTATTAATTTACGAAGCTTGAAAATAATCATGAAGGATTTCTAGCTAAACGCTCAAGATCGTTATAAACAAACGCAAACAACAACGTATTTGACGAATGGCATTGAAGGTTGAATACAAGCAGGGATCGATATTAAATAAAGAGAGTATTTGAGCATGTATTAGAATGAGATAAAAGTTATCATATGGTTAGATGTTTGTTGATTTTGAAACAACTGGGTGACAAAGACAATGACAGAAGTTAGTAGATACAAGGAAGAGGCAGCGTGTTTGGAAAGACGTCGATTTTAAAAGGTGGAGCGAGAAATGTTTTAGTAGTGGTTGAGTTCAAGGACTGCTGTAACGTGCATATGATAAACAGAGATAGATTGTTTGACTTCCCATATAGAAGGGGGATAGATGATAGTCAAGAGAGGAAAAATGGTAGTTAGAGATATTCATGATTGTAAACAAGGACTAAATAAGGAAAAGACATATTGAATACAGGTTAGACTAGGATACAGAAAACTGGTATTAGGAATATAAAATATAGAAAGGGTGCAAAGAAAGAAATAGAACATTTTCGTATGTGAGTTAGAGCAGGACAACCTTGAATTAAAACTAGAAAGGGAGGCAGAATGTCTATATAACCACTGAGAGGTAGTGAGAGGCTTTTTTTTACTTCTCATCCAAGCATGGAGTAATATTAGTAAACCAAGTACGTGACAAGTGATTTTAATATTTTAATTCAAGTTAATTAAAATATGCACACGTTGGTGTATTGTTGTATAAGCAGGTCAACAATTTTTATACAATACATTTTGAGTATACGAAACTTGCTTCAGAACTGTAAGTAGAGATTTCTTGCTATTTTTGGTTGTTGGTGCAAGATAAGCACTTATATGGAGTAGTGGATGTTAAATGGATCGATGTGGTGGTGTACTGAGGCTAGATGGATCCGTAGATGAAATGTAAACGTTTGGAAGTACCGTAAATTGGTGGACGAGAGAATTGGGTGGCAGATTGCTGTCAAGGAGAGTATGATTCAACTTGGAGGTTGGTTCCTGAACGTGCAGTCATTGTCGAGGGCATCATCATTGATAGTTTAGATGCAGATCCATGTGAGATGGTGCTTTCCAGGTAACATTTTTAGTGAAACTTTATTCTGTTGTGTGCATTTGGTGGGCGTCGCCGTGGATCAATGTAGTAAGCGTAAGACTACGGATCCCAAGGTCCTGGGTTCGAATCCCGACACGGCCGACTGCTTGAAAAATAGCAGGTGAGCATTTTTCACAAAAACTACGCCCTCGTTCAGATGAGAGGCTAAATGGAGGTCCCATGTGTGAGTGTTGTCACGCACGTTAAAGATCCCTACCTTGCCTGGAACGGCAAGGGTTCGGCAAAATTCCAAATTTCCAGGCAACAAAAAACTCGCTTCCTGGCCAATGTAGTACCTTCGGGTGGAGCATTGGAAATGTAAATGCAATGTATACATTTGGTGTGTTATAATACTTTGGTGCCGTATAGGCATAATTTTAGGAATATTAAGGACAAAAGAGTTTACTTTTGAACTTTTATAGAGTACTTTTTACCATATTGTTATATAAAGATTCATATTTCTAAAATAATTTTTCAGTATCTGTTTATGTACAAAGTAAAAGGATCTGTTGGTGATTTTCAGTGCAAAAATTAAGCACATGTGTCCAAAAAGGGTTTTTACTATGAGCTCATATTAGACCTGAAGTTAAAGTAAGGGTATGGTTAAGACCATTTACTTTACTGAGTTTATTGATGAGTAAAGTTTTGTTACAAATATTGGATTGAAAATGAATTATTGTAGAACGAGGATGAATGTAATTTAATGTATGTGTAAAATAATAATAAGATAAAGATTTTTTGTGTAGAATTTTCTGTTGGAATAAATTGTGATGAATGATTGGTAGTCGAGTTTTCTTTCTTAGGATAATAGGGTAGTATTTCAGATTTCAGCAGAGCAGCTGTGGCAAACTTCCCTAATAAAGCAGAAATTTTAAGTATAGCAAAAAAAAGCTGGGAGGATTTTGGCGTCCAAAAGGAAGATCTTCATCAAGAAGTGAACAGCAGTTTTTACGATGCCCAATGTGTGGGGCTCGAATTAATTTTAGGGTTTAATCCAAATAAACTTCAGAGCATTTATGGCTTCTCATTCATGGAGCTTTTGCAGAGCATTTATAGCAGTCCAAGTGTGCGGCTTCAATCCAGCTTAACCTTACAGCATTTATGTTGTCCCAACAGTGGGGCTCGAATTAGTTATATGAGGAGCTGCCCGGTAAACCTAAGACACTTCAGAGCATTAATGGCGACCTGAACGTGAGGGGCACAAATTCAAGTAAATCAATTTGTTTCAGGAAACTGGCAACCTGGAGATTAGGGTTAATTGTGTTGTGGATTTTTGTAAATATTATTAATTTTTATGTGTGTGAGCTGTATGCTGTGAACGTATATTGAGGAGTGGTTAAAGAGTCAAGGAGTAGAAATTGGAAGCAGTGATAGTGCTTTATTTGATAAACCAGGACAAGAAATGGAGGAAGCACGAAGTAGTAAGGATCAGTCTTAAACGGAATTGGGAGAACAAGGGAACAAATTAATAAGGACAATGTTAGAGGACGTGACTAGGTAGGGAAGAATCGAACAGGAAATTGGAACAGATGACAGAAACTTTAAGTGAGAAGATAAATCGACTAAAGAATTCACTGATTTTAAAAATAGTTTGACGGTGAAAATGGGAGAGGTTAGAACGAGAATTGAAAGGAATGAAAAGAATATAATAGGTCTTAGGTAAGAAATAGCACAATTAAAAACTGATGTTAGGTTTTCTGTGAAGAGAAAATTAACGGGAAAATGACAGAGGTGAGTGATTCATGTAGGGATCAGTTAGGAAGGTTTGAAAGAGAAGTCAGTGGAATAAAACAGAATATAACTGCTTTAACGGGGATGGACCTAGACTCTTTTCGAGTAACGTGTTTTTAGAGCAACAAATGAAATTTTATGGGGATAATCGGGTGAACCCTCAGACTTTTATAAACAGTATTAGGACTCTAATGGGTAATTTGTATGATGAACAGGCCAAATTAAACGTTGTGAAAGGATAATGCAGAGACCTGGTACAACCTAGTAGAACAGGACATAGAATCGTACATTGATTTTGAAGAAAAATTCTTAAAGCATTATTGGGGTGATCATAAGCAAGATCAGGTGAGAGACGACTTGATAAAAGAAAAATATAAGGGTGAGTTTGCAGGACCTAGGGAGCAGTTTGCTATAAGAAAGTATAGTGTAGCAAAGCAGTTGAGTCCACCTTTAATGGACTGCCAGATAATAAAATATCTTTCTAGGCATTTCGAGGTTGAGATTAGGCAACATGTGTCGTTGCAAAATATAGTGGAAAGAAAGGCATTTTTAGAATTCCTTTAGTGGTATGATGATGTCAGCACGGGGAGACCTAGGGATAATAGGGAGTGAAATGTCAACCAAGTTAGATTCGAAAATGAGGGGGGGGGATTTTGCTAATAGACATGGGATGAATTTTAATAGTAATTTTAGAAACAACTGGTAGCCAAGGGGTAATTTTTATAGGAGCAATTAATTACATCAGAAACCACTTCAAAATACAGGGAATGTTGAAGACAGGGCCTGGTTGGTTGAGATAATCTGCAGAACTGCTTGAAAACCCCAGCCCACATGTAGTGGGAAAATGCTATTTAACACCCACTCTGTGATAAGACGGGTCAGTTGACAACTGCTGCACGTCGAACCTGCGACACTGTTCACCAAAAATCCACGTGTAAAATCAATAAAGTATAATAGAATATCAAGTTACAGTGAAAATCGTGCAACAATTACGAAGAGTTTTTGCCGTTTTTTTTATAGAAAACGTGAGTAGAATTTGGGTAATTGATTTAAATTAAATATTTATAATGATAGGGCTTTAAGTGTATGTCGACAATAATACTGGACATTTCAAATCAGCGTCGACAATTATATTTGTGGTATATTTCTGGACAATTCAAGTTTGCGTTGATAATAATTCAAGTCTGGGTTGACAATAATACTTCTAGTATGCGTGGACAATAATACTTCTGGTACATTTCTGAATATTTCAAGTATGTGTCGACAAGAATAATTCAATTCTGGACATTTTAAGTCTGCGTTGACGATAATACTTATGGTATATAGAAGTTCTAATACTTCTGGATTCTAAGGGGACGATTCCAATTGAATTTTGGTACAATTCTGATTTGCGTCGAAAGCATTTAAGGGAAGAGATTCAAGACATATATAATAAAGAAGCACGAAGTAATTTTTGGAAAACAAGGAGTAACTGTACTCAAATATTGGTTCAACTAAGCAGAGCATTGGTAGACGATTGAAGACAGTAAAGGGGTGTTGATCTACAACCTGAACAACATATCTCAGGTCAGATCTATTTATTTTTAAGAGATTTTTCTATTTAAATTTTAATACTGAATTTATTTAATTTATATAAAACTTGTAATGAAGTCAACAACAAACATTGCATACGTTAAACTTACGTAATATATCATAAAGAGGTCTAGAACGTTCCAGATTTTTTTGTAAAGAGGGTGTATTTATTGGTGACTTTAGATTGAATTAAAAGTATATAAATTTTGGGATAAATAATACATATGATATTAATTGACTAAAGGGTGTATTTAAAGAATTTCAAAAATTGTAAATAATATTTCTTTTCATTATATGAAATTAATTGACTTCGTTTTATCAATACAAATAGGTAATTTTAATAGGGGTGAAAAAGGGAAAATTGACCATCGTATCATTGTTCACTCTGTGTAGATTAAAAAAGGCTAGCCGTGGCATAATAATAAAATTAGTAAAATTTGAAGTGAAAACACAGAGCGGTGGCGTCATATAAAACGTCATTACACCGAGTACGGCGTTATCATATCAATACACACACACACACACACAATATATATATATATATATATATATATATATTGTTGTGATTCGCTGGTAAAATGCCACGCCAGAGAGAAAACATTCGAGCCCCAACGTTGGGCCGTTAAAAATGCAGTGAAACCTTATGAGAATCAAGCCTCATGAATTGGGCGCCAAGATTTGCTGTGATTCTCGTTACTACGGTGAAATCTCCTCTGATATTCGATTTCTTACCTGAATATCGCCTCTTGAATCCTTCCACCTCGGCTGCTCACCTAGTTAAAACTTTCATTCTCATTCATAAAAGAAAACACATTCCTACCACAAACATCAACGTTAACTCTATTTACACCAATATTCACAATACATTAAAATTTCAAAATTAAATTTCAGCATAAATTTCAGCATCATAAAATTTCAAGTTCAAATTTGTCATCATTTTTAATTTGCATCCAGAATTAGAGTCCTTGTAGGATGCATACTAATTAAATAAACAATATTTGCAGACCTGAGTCTGAATAAAAGGGAGCATCTCCCACCCCTTTACGTTAATTTAACAGGTTAGTCTAATTGAGCTCAAAGACAGACCCAAATTTTCATCATAATCAAAAACATAAACCTGATAAATACTCCTTTCTACTTATACAAGAAAATTTTACCTTAAAATTAAAAATTTGTTGTTTATGCAAATTTACTACTGTCCATTTTTATCAAACGAATTATAAAAATATTCAACACACACCAAAACATCTAAGATCGAACAACAAAGCATAAGTTACCTGAAGGTTACTGCACTCGTGGCTCCAATGTACATCGGACTTGCTCATCCCACCATTCCAGCTGGTTTATGTTTATGTCCTCGGATTTCTAGCCGCCTTTAAAAATTTTCTACACCACCATTTGTCTAAACGGTTTCAGGGTTTCTCAGGAACTCATCTAGATATATCGAAATCTTGTTTTGTGGATCCAATCACGTTTACGAATAACATTTGATTACTAACACTCCCGACAAATAGCAAATGAAATTCATAATTCTTTCACGCTATACCAAAAACTGCCTACTTCTATTTATTTATTTATTGTTATTAATTTGGATAATTGGTACAGTAATACCCGCAAATATGACTAGACTTTGTTACCTTCATTTATCTTCTCTAAGTGTACTAATAACTTTTATTGTAGCACGTAATCACCACGTATTCTACTTAAAGTATCGAATAATCAAAAAATAAAGAGCAAAACTTTAAAGTATCGAATAAAATCAAAAATATAAGAGAGCGAAACTCCTATTAGCACGGGTTTATATAATGACCCGCTTGCAAGCCGAATTTGTCCCGCGACGGACAATTTTTAGAATTTCGCATTCTATTTTCTCTTCCGACGGCTCGGCACAGCGATTCTACTAAAAATTTGCACACGTCCAAGTTGAAATCTAAGAATTTTCCACACGTCTCGCAACACGTCCGAAAACAACTAATTAATTTTACACGCCAACTGATATGCTTTCCCCTCTCATGTTTGCATCTTATTTTAACCTTAATCGCCAATCTAGTCTGTTTGTTCTATCTAAAACCTGTGCGCTTGTTTCACATTTTTCCCCTCATTTAACTGCTAATGCATTCCATCTCGTTTGTCTTTATACCACAAACTCGCTTTCTTACTTGCACTCATATAGCTTGAAGTTTATCGACTAACATATACATTATAATTTGAATAAGGGCCGCTATACTTGCGGCCACGTCCCCCAATGCTCCACCCGGAGGTACTACATTGGGTTTAAACGCGAAAATAATCGTGCTTCTAATTAATTCCAACTTCATAGTTAATCCACCCTAAATAAAAAAACTAAATAAAAATCTAACAAACCTAAAAATTTAACAAACCTAACAAGCTCTAACAATCTAACAAACATAAAAATCTGACAAACTGAAACAAAAACTAAAAACAAAAACTAAAAACAGGGTTGTAAATAATGGTATCCCTAGCGCTGACTTTGGAGTGTACCCGATCAACAAGACACAAGCAAAAATGAGAGGGGGAGGGATCCGTAATACCGGATAGCAGACGCCGGCTCTGCTTACCAGTGCGACCTGAAGGGTCGTCTTAAAACTATCCAAATCTAGCTAACTAATGTAAATTTATCCCTAGCTTTCCCTATCATTCCCTAACTGATTTATATTATGATTACAATCTTCTCAATTCTGCTCTTCCTTCCCAAATATATACTGCAACCAAAATGGCGACAGAACGTCAAACAAAACAAATATGCCACAAAATACTACAAAACATGCTAATAAATATAAAGTGTAAATATAAAATATAAATAAATATAATTATATAAATATATAAATAAATGTCTAATAAGCGTTAAGCATATAGCAGTGCACAAAATAGCAAAAGCATCACCCTATTTATCAGGTGCACTCCCACGAGCATATGTCGGCTAGCGCCATTACACACAAAACGTGCTTGTTGAATTATTTCAAAAACTACTAATTAATGTAAATCAATGCTTGTGCGAGTACAGCCGCCACAATTTAAGTCTTACCTCGATGATAAAATTATCCAGCATCCGAAGATCTGGTTGTCTGCTTACATCTAACTGTAACTTACTTCTAAGGGGAAGATGGGGTGCACTGCTAAAGTCCTGGTGGGTATGCACTAAATGTTCTTGGGGGGGGATCACAATCACTATCACTATCACTTCACTTTCAAGTCCTGGGGGAATGCGCGGTTTCACTCTATTTTATTATCTTTGTTTATTTTATTGATTTAATTTAATGAGGGTTTCTGATTTATTTGTTATTGTTTATTTGTTATTATTTATTACCGATTTCCCGATTTCCGCACATAATTATGAAGATAGGCAGTGATTGTATTAATGGTGGTGGGGGGGTTTCTCGTGCATATTGGACATTTGGGTATAATTATCATGTTATTTTATTATTATTATTATTATTATTATATATATATATATATATATATATTTTTAATATCAGGTTTTGGTTATATCTATGCTCGTATCCTTACTCACGCCAAGTCAATCTAAAATTTTCCAATCCTCCCACCAACCCCACCGAATTTTACACGCGGTTATCATTGTTTATTCTCGCGACCCTTCCCGCGAATTCTTTTAAGGCTGTCCAGAACGCCTTCTGGTTAACCATTTCCCCAACTTCCTCTAGGCTCTTTGGCCATGCCAGACCTAGGATAGCTAGTTTGCTATCAGCCAACCCTCGATTTCCCGCCTCAAGCGGGCAATCGAAGAGCACGTGCTCTGCGCTTTCCGCGCCCTCACCGCATTCGCAGTGGTCGCTGTTGGTTAGCCCGAATTTTTGTAAATACGCCTTCAGGGCGCCGTGCCCTGTTATCAATTGCACCATTTTGTGATCGAGCTTAACCTCGTTCCTACCTCTAGCTTCTATGCTCGGTATGAATTTGTGGGTCAATCTGCCCGTGACAGCGTTGTTCCACCTCTCTTCCCATTGTCGAATTGATTTTTCGCGCAGCCTTCTTTTAATCAAAGACTTCGGTATCGACGAATGTGATATTCGAAAGTCTCCCGTCGCGGCCTCTTTAGCTAATTCATCAGCCCTATCGTTTCCTGCGTTACCATAGTGCGACCTGACCCAACAGAACTTTAAACGTCGAAACTCGAGCGCCGTACGCGCTATCCTCCAGACGTCCGCTTGGAGGTCTGTCGAGGTGTTCATGTTTGTTAAAGCCGTCAGCGCCGATTTACTATCACTGATTATATAATACTCGTCTCTGCCCGTATGGTTTATTACATAATCGATAGCCTCTCGTATGGCTACCAATTCGCACTGGAAGATAGTGCTCCAGTTCGCGAGTTTGGTTTGAAACCGAAACACCTCCCTTTCCTGCTTATACACGACAAACGCCGCGCCTGCTTGCCCATCGTCCATACCTGAACCGTCCGTATAAATTCTGATACCCATCGCGTCCTCATCACCTACGACAAACTCGATTCCTCTAATATCAGCCGAGTGCCCCAACTCAGATACAACGATCTTTCTTGCAATTTCGCTATTACCAAGATTAAGATCTTCGATAATTTCGCGCCCTTTTCTTATATTTATTAATCGCCTATCTCTAATCTCCGTAACGACATATTCGATAGGGAGAGTCCTACTGATCACCAGGACAGCCTCCGTGGAGGTGGTCCTGTACGCCCTCGCCGCTTTTACCGCGGTGATGCGTTGTACGCTCGTCAATTGACGCATCTCCCGGACTTTACAACCTTCTGCCCATACAGAAGCTGCGTACAGTATTGCCGGCTCAATTGCTCCGGCATAAACCGTCCTCAGCGATTCGCCCCTGAAACCCCACTTTATTTTAGCCACCGTCATCATTTTATTTGATATTTCGCCGCCCTTACTTTTTACGTATTGCACGTGCGCTTTCCAATTTAATTTATTGTCGATCTTGACGCCGAAGTAGGTAATACAATCTTTAAACGGGATTTTCTCCCCTCCTAGCTCTAACCTAGGAGGTCTCTGTCCTGGTTTCGTGCCGAAATAAAGCGCCTCTGACTTCGCTGTGTTAAATTTTAATTTTACGGCCTGCGACCATTTGTGTAATTTATTAAGCGCCTCGTTCGGTTTTGTGCGCATATCCATTAGCAATCTCGATCTTACAATTAAAAGCGTGTCATCTGCAAACTCAACGATTGAGCATCCTGCGGGCAACTTGACCCTAAAGATGCTCTCATACAACAACTTCCAAAATGTGGGACCAGAACATGACCCCTGTGGGCATCCCCTTTCCACCTCACGCGACAGAACTTCACCCGGAATTTCAACCTGTGCCAATCGCCCCGAGAAATAGCTCTTGACCAAAGACATCAAGTTTCGCGGACAACCCCTACGATCTAACTCGCAAACGATTAATGGCCACCAGGCAGCATCAAATGCTCCTGAAATGTCCAAAGCAACAACGACACAGTACTCTTTGGCATCTCTTGCCTGCTTAATTTTCCCGACAACGAACTCTAACGCGTCGATAGTCGACTTGCCCTCCACGAAACCAAACTGTCGGTTATTAAAACCGCCGCTGTCTCGCACTAGGTGCTCAACACGCGTAGTCATAACGCGATCTAAAACTTTCCCCAGCACCGGTAGCAAGCTAATTGGACGATAGCTGCCCGGATCTGTCGCATCCGCCTTTTTAGGTTTGGGTATAAATCTCACATTCTGGATTTTCCAGCAACGCGGAAAAACGCCCTTTTCTAAACAAAGATTAAACAACCCAACAAAGACACACGGGGCTAACAGGCACGCCCGCAGAGCTGCGTCTGAAGTGATTCCATCATGCCCCGGTGCCTTTTTAGGGTTCATCCTCCTAAGAGCCCTGACGACCTCGTGAACTAGGATTGCCTTATCGGCACCTGTTCCTTGCGCCTCTGCAGCTTCCCGACGTACTAAATCGTGCGACCCTTCATCCCCTTCGGGATTATCCGATGGGAAAAATTTCTCTAGTAAATATTCCGCTGTGGTTTTAAAACCTTCCGTGTATTCGCCATTTGTTTTCTTTATATTACTGAGCGCGATTTTTTGTTGTTTTCCTTTAATTACGCGGTATGCGGTTCCCCAGGGTTCTTTCTCCGAGTTTTGCGTGCAGAATTCTTTAAATTTATTCGTTCGCGTTTCTTCTATTAATATTTTATATTCGCAGTAACTTTGATTATATTCTATTCTCCGTTGTTCTCTTATTTCTCCCGAGGCGCGTTGATAGCGGCGCCTTAGGTTACGCGTTTCTGCCCGCTTGGTGGTTAGTTCCCGGGTCCACCAGGGTACGCTGTCTTTAAATGTTTTCTTTTGCGGCATGGAATACGACGACGCGTCTACCACCGCGTCGTTCAATTTTTTCGCGAGTGCTTCTACTTCGTCTGCCTCTCGGCAGTTAAATAGCTCATTTTCGAGCGCAGGGATACTTTAGCCAAATTTTTCTTTAAACCGCTCCCAATTTGCTTTTTTATTACAGAACCGCGGAAATATAGTTAGCTGCTCGTTTGCGCTTGTTTTGGTTTCAATGTCCCATGTTATTAATTTATGGTCAGAAAGCGTTTCCTCGTCCGACCTCAATTTCCAATTACAAATCGTTTCTAACATTTCGTGCGAGACTGCAGTAATATCTATAAAACTGCTGCCTCTATGCGTTTCAAACGTAGGTGAATCATTAGTGTTTATCACATTAAGGGCCCATCCCGTAAAAAGATCAGCAACCTGCGAACCTCTATCATCTTCGATAGGGCTGCCCCATAATGGCGACTTAGCATTAAAGTCTCCCGCGATAATTAAATTTCTATTTCTACCGATTTTACGAAGGATTCCTTCAATTTGATTTATTAAGTCCTCTGTTTGAGGATTCCCCCGCCGGGAATCGATCGGCGGAAGGTAAGTGCTTATCACGTAAAACGTATGCGATCCCATTTGGTAACGCCGGCAACAAATTCCTTTTATTTTAATATATTACAGTTTATTAATTCGATAAATTATTGCCAGAATAGCATTCAATTCAGGTTATTTTAATTTATAGATAAATTGAAATATATGCCAATTCTGACAATAACTAAATTAAAACAGATAGTAACAAACATCGGTGTGATTCGGTTCGCTAGTAAACTGTGGCATCGGTGTGCACGTCAAAATAACCCCTTGCACCCGTCTTAGCGTGGGTTCGAAAACGTTAAATTTCTACATTGGTGATCCTTGCCTTCCTTCAATGACCATCCTAAATCTCACCCTTTAAACGCCTATTTAAAGCGAGCTGCAGATCTTGGGTAAGTTCATTGCATTATTTTTGTTTGTTCATGTTTAAAAAATACAGTCCACTGTGTCTTAACCGAGCGCTAATACTTTGGTCCTTCGAGCCGGATTGTTAGTAGCTGGAATTTAGCACTCTACTAAATACCGGGTTATAAGGGTTATTTTGCTCGTTCATGCCACAGTTCATTTACAAGAATCGTTCACTATAGATAACTTAAACAGGTGTATGTTAAACAGACCTTTCGCGCTCTGTTATCGCATATGCTTTTCTATTTCAAATTCGCTTATCTATCCTTGCAATAGTGAGTACATTTGAAATAGCGTAAACAATACAAATCTTTTGTTCTAAATTTACATATTTGTTATACATCTGCAATTTGTTATTAATCACCGAATTATTAATATCACAATGAATAAAGCTGTTAATAGATTAAAATCACTTCAATCTAAAAAGGAAACCTATTTTCAAAGAATTCAAATTCTTTACGATAAAAGTAAAAACATTCAAGATTCGGTAATTTTAAAGGAATTTAAGATAAGACACGCAACCCTAGATGACACAAAACGTAAATTAGATGAAATCGTAGATGAAATCAATACGATAGGGTTTGAAACGGATCCAGAATTTAAACCGAACTACAATGAATTAAACGCTATCGATGAACTTTATTGTTACATTCAGGATGTTGCTACCGGTCTAATCACTTCGAAAGTTACCGATCAATCTTCTCAAAATCAAACTATGCAGGCAGCTGAAGCTACTGTTCGTCTCCCAAAAATTGATCTAATTGATTTTAACGTCGATTTTCTAAAATGGCCTCTTTTCTACGAAACATTTAAAAGCCTTATCCATAATAATTCTAATTTGGACAATACTTGCAAAATGCATTATTTATTAGGAAAATTACGGGGTAGCGCTCTGGCATTAAGCTCTGGTATGTTACCGACGGCTGAAAATTACTCTATACTATGGACCGCTTTAATTGAAAAATATGAAGATAAACGCGCTTTAGCTAACACTTATCTTTCTCAGGTTTTCGACTTTAAAGCGCTTCAAACGGAAGGTATCATCAGTCTAAATTCATTCATAGAAAAGGTCGACTCTGCAATCAATGCTCTTCGTAAATTAAACATTACAAACTTGTCTGATTTTATTCTTACTTCTATTGCTTTATCAAAGCTAGACAATCATACACGACGAATTTTTGAACAGTCTTTAAAGGGAGGTTCGATTCCTACTTACGATGAGCTAGCCACGTTCGTAAAAGAACAAGTTAAAATTTTAGATCGAACCAGCAGTAGCAAAACAAAGTAAAGTAATGGCCACACAAACAAGACGAAGGTCTTACATGCCTTCGCCACAAAAGAAGTAAATAATCACGACAATTTGAAATGTGCTTATTGTAAAGGCGAACATCATCGATTAGCTAGGTGTTACAAATTTCTTAATCTTTCTCCGCAAAATCGAATTTCTTTTGTTAAAGATCAAAGATTGTGTATTAACTGTCTCAGTTCTAAGCACGCTTTGTCGTTATGCCCTTCCACGTATTCATGTAGGTTGTGCAGTAACCGTCATCATTCAGTGTTACATATTCCTAGTCCGATTGTTGACACAAATAATCAAGCGTTATCTAATCCTATAAATACAAATGAAGCAATTAATGTGAGTCTTTGTTCAACGTCGACTAAGGAAAGTTCAGATAAAAATTACACGATTCTGTTAGCGACTGCGATCGTTAAAGTTGAATCAACAATGGGTACTCACCTGCGGTTGAGATTCCTAATTGATAGTGCTAGTCAATGTAACTTCATTACATCTAAATGCTGTCAATTGCTTCGATTACCTGTAAATAAAACTTACACGTCTATTTCAGGGATCGGTGCGTCTTTCAAACCTATTCGCGGTCAAACGCAAATAGCATTTACATCTCAACATGATACAGATGTTAAATACAAAATGCAAGCGTTCGTGTTAGACAAAATCACGGATCGTTTGCCATCTTGTGCTGTCGACCCAGCAGTTTGTAAACATTTCAGCAATCTACGTTTAGCCGATGAAACTTTCTTTCGTCCTGGAGAAATTCACAGAATTATAGGTGCTGAACTTGTACCACATATTTTGGAATCATTCAAATATTCAAGTCCCGATTTACCCGTTGCCATAAATTCCACTTTAGGATTTATAATTATGGGTCAAACTCCAATTCAAAATGTCACGACCAATTTAAGGGTTTATTGTTGTGTTGAAGGGTCCGAGGTCATAGAACCTTTGCTTCAGAAATTTTGGGAGCTTGAAGAAGTAGGTGAAGTCGTTACTCGTAGTTCCGATGATATTAAATGTGAAGAATTGTTCTCTACTTCAACAAAACGAGATGATACTGGTCGATACATTGTTGCTTTACCTTTTACAGAATATCCGCCAAACTTAAGAAATTCATTTTCTACAGCTTTGCGCAGATTTTATTCTCTAGAAAAAAGATTTTCTTTATCGCCGTCATACAGAGTAGCCTATAGTGCGGCGATGAAAGATTATATTGAGCAAGGTCATATAAACCTTATTCCAAATTGTACTCCTCATTTCAAAGGATATTTTATTCCTCATCACGGGGTGTTTAAGGAAGAATCGGTTTCTACCCCTTTACGCATCGTTTTTGATGCATCGTCTAAAGATGCATTTAATAAATCTTCAAATGACTGCCTTTATGCCGGTCCAAAATTGCAAACCGATTTATTTTGCATATTAATTAATTTTCGATTTGGAATTTGCCTTAATTTCTGATGTTCGTCAGATGTTTCGCCAAATAAAAATATGTTCCGAACATCAATCTTATCAACGTTTGCTTTGGCGATTCAGCATAGATGAACCATTACAAACGTATCAACTCACAAGAGTTACTTTTGGTGTCAAATCATCTCCATATTTAGCGCTACGTACTGTACTTCAGCTAGCATTAGATGAAGCAAAAAATTTTCCGCTTGCATTCGCAATTGTACAAAGAGATATGTATGTAGATGACGTAATTTCTTCGGTGGAATCTTTAGATAATGCCAAAGTCCTTTATCATGAACTGCTCGGGCTTTTCACGGCCGGAGGTTTTCAGTTGGTTAAATGGGCCACAAATTCTTTGCATTTAACAAACGAATTATCTGAAAATATTCGAATGGACAATGTTGTAGATTTCGAAAGCAATATTTTAAAGGTATTGGGTCTTCAATGGCATCCAAAGGTTGATAATTTAACATTTGCGGTTAAAGGTCCAAATGAAATCTGTACAAAGAGAAATATTCTTTCCACTGTAGCTAGAATGTGGGATCCATTAGGGCTCTTATCTCCCGTGACAATATTTGCCAAACTACTAATCAAAGAATTATGGATATTAAAGTTGTCTTGGGATGAAGAAACCCCTCCATATATTAAAGGTTTGTGGAATACCTTTCAGCAAGAAATAATTCAACTTTCCGACTTTAAAATATCCCGACACATCGGATATTCATCAGTAACGTCATTACAACTTGTGGGATTTTGTGATGCTTCTGAAAAGGAATACAGTGCCGTCGTATACGCCCGAACAGTGTCTCTGGATGGCGAAGTAAAATTATTTTACTATGCGGTAAAGCTAAATTGGCTCCAATAAAACTGTCACTATTCCTCGTTTGGAGTTATGTGCTGCTTTATTGCTTGCAAGACTATTAAATTGCATCATTCGCACATATTCCTCACGATGCACTATCAAACAAGTTTTTGCGTTTTCTGATTCCATGGTGGTTCTTAACTGGATTCATAAATCGCCCCATTGTTGGAAAACTTTGTAGCCAATCGAGTGGCAAAATTCAAAATTTATTACCAGTAACTCGCTGGTTTCATGTTGATGGCATTTCAAATCCTGCCGATTGTGCGTCTCGCGGTATATCTCCAAATCAATTTCTTAACGCCGAGTTGTGGTTGCAGGGGCCATCGTGGCTTCTTTCTCAAGAAAGCGATTGGCCTATTAAAATCATTGACACGGAAGAAATTATTTTGGCTGACAATAAACTTGAACAGAAATTGGTTTCACTTCCTGTGACACAATCAGAAGTTCATCCCTTATACGCCCTGATTGATAGATGCAGTTCTTACTCTAAATTGTTAAGCATAACTGTTTATGTTTTGAGATTTGTTAAACGTTTGCCTAAAAGGAACCGCATTTCTGCGGAAGATCTTGTTGCGGCAGAAAATATTCTAATTTTAGCAGTGCAAGATAAACATTTTTTCTCCGAAAAGACTTTTCTAGAAAAGGGACAACTTTGTTCGAAACCCTTTCGACATTTGAATCCTTTTCTTTCAAATAACTTAATTAGAGTTGGCGGTCGTCTGTCAAATGCAAATATTTCATATGATCAGCAGCATCCAGTTCTTTTACCTAAGAAAGATCGTTTTACCGATTTATTAATTGATCATTTTCATGTAAAAAATTTACACACAGGGCCTCATCTTCTGCTTTCTCTATTACGTCAGCATTTTTGGATTATAGCGGCTAGAAATTTGGTTCGGACTCGTGTTCAAAATTGTAATCATTGTTTCAGAAGAAAACCTCGACCTGCTTTTCCTCTTATGGCTGACTTACCGTCTCCTAGGGTTAATCAGGCCAAAGCATTTATGCATACTGGCACTGATTTTGCCGGACCTTTAATATAACTCTTAGTAGACACCGGGAGTTAAAGCTCAAAAGGCCTATATATGCATATTTGTTTGTTTAACAACTCGTGCCGTGCATCTAGAATTAGCGTCAAGTTTGTCAACCGACATATTCCTTGCCGCATTTAAGCGTTTCCTTGCTAGAAGGGGACCATGTGCGGTTATGTATTCCGACCGCGGGACAAATTTCGTGGGCACTAAAAATTATTTAGATTCCCTTCAAGAATTTTTCCGAAATTCAAATTGCCTAAATGCCATTGGCCATGAACTTAGCCAAAGGCGCATTGATTGGAAATTCAATCCGCCTTCGGCTCCTCATTTTGGAGGAATATGGGAGGCGAATATTAAAAGCGTGAAAGGTCATTTAATGAAAGTTGTGGGAGAGCAAATACTTTCTTATGAAGAATTTTCAACGGTTTTAGCACAAATCAAAGCGTTGTTAAATTCACGTCCGTTATGCTGGCTTAGTTCAGACCCTTCGGAACCTCTCGCATTATCGCCTGCTCATTTTTTAACTCTCACCCCGTTGCAGTTCTTGCCCGCTGCCGATGAAACCGGAAAGGCGCTTGCGCTTGTAAATCGCAAGCAACTTTTAGATCAAATTGTTCAATCCTATTGGAAGCGATGGTCTAGGGAATATTTGTGTGAACTACAATCCCGACAGAAGTGGAATACACCTTCCTGTCCTGTTGAGCCAGGTTTAGTCGTGATAGTGATGCGCGATAATTGCCCGCCTTTGCAGTGGCCAACAGGTGTAATTGAACAAACTCACCCCAGAAAAGACGGCATTATTAGGGTTGTCACAGTACGTACAAAAGATGGGGTTTATACCCGTCCAGTAGCAAAGCTGTGTTCATTCCCCACGCAGTAAACTTTTTTTTAGATGCGCTGTTTATAGTTTTCTTTTCTTTTCTTTTTTTTTCATTTAATATGAATTTTTCATTTTGTTAAAATCTTATTTTAAGGCCGGAGGATATGGTAACGCCGGCAACAAATTCCTTTTATTTTAATATATTACAGTTTATTAATTCGATAAATTATTGCCAGAATAGCATTCAATTCAGGTTATTTTAATTTATAGATAAATTGAAACATATGCCAATTCTGACAATAACTAAATTAAAACAGATAGTAACAAACATTGGTGTGATTCGGTTCGCTAGTAAACTGTGGCATCGGTGTGCACGTCAAAATAACCCCTTGCACCCGTCTTAGCGTGGGTTCGAAAACGTTAAATTTCTACATTGGTGATCCTTGCCTTCCTTCAATGACCATCCTAAATCTCACCCTTTAAACGCCTATTTAAAGCGAGCTGCAGATCTTGGGTAAGTTCATTGCATTATTTTTGTTTGTTCATGTTTAAAAAATACAGTCCACTGTGTCTTAACCGAGCGCTAATACCATTTTTATTTCTGCGGTGGTTATGAACTCATTCGACAGATTGTTTAGGATTATTCCGGCGCACGTCCCATTATTTATTATTATTCCGCTACGCGGTCGTTCGCTGTTTGCGTTTAAAACGGTAACCCCCTTCCCAAAACCTGTTATTTTGTGGCTATACAGGTGCGGTTCCTGTATAAGCCCGATGTCGATATTATTTTCGGAGAATAACTTTACGAAGTTATTTGTTGCCCCTTTACCTTTCCCGAGATTTAGTTGCGCGAATTTAATCTTCTTGCTTCTTATAGACTTTATTTTATCTTCACAGTCCATAATCGATGTTTCGTGTGATTGCGTTCTTCAGACGCTGCATCGTGGGGCATCTACTCGACTTGGCGTCGTGGCGCGTATCGACCTTCGCGCCACCGCCAGCTCTGTCGTTTGCCTTAGCGCAAACCACACAGCAGGGGACTGCCCTCCGGCAATTCTTGAATTCATGCCCGACCTCGGCACAGTTACCGCACCACTGTACCTTCTCCCTGCATTCCATCGATCGATGGCCGTACTCGTAGCACCGGTAACACTGGGTCATCGAGAAGTGGTCTCGGGCCCATACTCTTCGTCACCTGAGGTTAATAGCATCAGCTAATATACGCCTTCAAAGTGAGGGGTCACTTCGAAGACTACGTTGGCGAAGGGATCCCTAGGGCCCTTTCCACCAAACCTGAACTTCTCTCTCAGGTGGTCTTCTAGCTTCAAATCGCCGAAGCGGGGATTCTGGCTCGCAATCAACCGCACGAGCTCTTCAGCCTTCATCTCCGCTTCGACCCCCGGAAGAACGACCCGTGGACGTTTCTTTTCGATGGTCTTCGCCACGAGACTAACATATACATCGTTATTCTTGCAAGTGTTCTGCGTTCTAATACGCCAAAGTCTTACGTGACTTTCCCATGTCTTTTATAATTTCGCGATAGTTTGAGTACTTGGAACGATTAAATTAAAATACAAATTGAACATTTTCAACTCTGCTTCTTTTTATAGAAAGCGTCCAGTGAATAATCTCAAACCCCTTATTTTTAACGAAACGAATAAATTTTTATGCTCCACGGTTTTAATAACGCGTATTATCTAATGACATTCTACATTACTTCCTTCTAAACGTTGATTATGATTATATACAAAAACCCTACATTCTAATTGAATGATTTAAATCTACACAGTAGGCCTTTAATTAAGCGTTCTATTTTCCACTGCTTTAATATACATGGTGTTTAACCTTATCTAAACAATATAAACCCTATGTTTAGAAGTAAATGACGAATTTATCCAATATGCCTTTAAATGAAGCGTATTATTACCCAAAGCTTTCTTATACACGGTGATTAAAATTATTTGATGTCGTTTATTAATTTTTCTACCCTGGTCTAAATTTGAGTAATATATATATATATATATATATATATATATATATATATATATATATATATATATATAGACGCACACACAAAATCCCAATCTTTAACAAAAAAATTTTTAATTACGAACTATAATATCATAACCTATCATTTTTATAGACCATTTGATGTTAATATTTAACTTGAAATTGATTTTATATAGTTAACTTATAGTATATCAATTGCCTTCTTTGTGTTTTTTTGAAATGTTTGAATTTTGTTGCCTTTGTCATGTATTTAACTTAAAATTGACAAGTTACAACTAAATGTTTGTATTATCTCTTGTATCTTTTGTGTGTAACTTTATTTTGTTTTAATATTGTGCATTACATTTACAATCAAACAAAATAACCTTTGAACGTTTAAGTCAATGTTAACTATGTGAATATCCAAAATGATTGAGTTTCTCAAGTGAAAACTATTTTCACTAATGCGAAAGCAGTAAATGTTATCCCTCGCATATTGATCATCATCATTAGGTCTTCAGTCCTGGAACTGGTTAGACGCGTACCATTATTGTTTCCTATTCGGAACTAACCTACAGATTTCCCTGAAATTTGCACAGTCTGCATCTATCACTATCTGATCTAGGTAAACATCTACCTCTTTTTTTCTATCTCTGCTTGTAATAAATCCCATACTATTACCCAAAAATCCCTTAGAACGTATTCTGCCCTTCTATTTTTCTTATCGTTTTCCCCAGATATCCTTGTTCCTCTACTATTTCTATAACCTATTTGTTATTATCTTTGTCTGTCCATGCTATCGTCCTCATACATCTGAAGCACAGCATTTCAAAAGGCTGCTACCGTTTTTCTGTCTGCGTTTCAGACTGCCAGTATTTCATAGGCATACTGTGCTGTGCTCCACAAATATGCTTTCAACAATTTTCTTCTTGTTCTATGTTTGTTGTCTTTCCTCATAGGCGCTGTTCTTTATTGTTAGATGCCGTTCAGTCACCTTCTATTGTTTTACAATTATATACCCTATTTCTTCGACCTTCAGTGGTTGTGAAGGGAGGTAAGCAGCCTGTGGCTGCCAAGTTCCCCCAACACTTAACCATTTACCGGTTTAATATATTTATCAATATATCTTTTTGATCAGTCAACATTAGTTGCAGATATTTCGCAACCAACAAGTAGTTGTTTATACTAATCATCAGATTTATCTGCGCTTATTTTTTCGTCATTAGGTTTTCCGTCTCAAAACTGGTTGGACACGTACCTGCACTTATTTATATTCTGAGCTAGACTACATAGTTCCCTGAAATTCTCACACAGCATGTGTATACAGCTCGTTCCCCTTCTATTGTTTTCTAATTTCTCGCATAATGATATAATTCAAAATATAGATTGTCTACATACCTTAATAGATTTGAAATGTATTTTATCTCGCTTGTTGCACCAGAAACAATGTCTTCATTCATCTTCTTGATTTAATAAAAGGTGAAGATTTTGAACAGCAAAATTAGACTCCGACATTTTACTATTGGAAGATCCTGTCTTAGAAAAACTACATTTGGACATATACAGTGTGTCCCAAAAAGTTTTATACAAATGGAGAAAAAGTTTATCTTACATTTCACAAAAAAAATTATTCTTGATAAAAAGCTCTGCATGACTTGTAGATCCATAAGTAAGTACAAAATTTTTAAAACATTGGCTGGAATACAGGGAAAAATCAAAATTATGATTTAAAGTGATAGTAAAATACACTCAAATTGTATTGGAGAACAAAATGTTTATTTAAATTTTTATTAAATAGCATTAAATTATGTCCACTTTGTAAATTTGTGATTTTCCCAGAAAAAAATTACAAGATATTATTAATTAGATTATTTATTGAATAAAGGAATAAGACATGATAAACCTCCAATCAATTTATCAACAATGAAAAATCACAACTATTAAATTCTATTGAGAACATGTAAAATTACTTAAATACTACGGAACTTCAATGTATCTAACGTTCCTTTCTAAACAGGTGATTGTTCGTTGACTAAATTCATTTATGACATTTCTAACCACATCTGGAGTTATAGCTTCACATGTATCTTTAATGATTCTTTCAAGATGATCAACATCTTGAAATGGCCTCTGAAGGTATACTTTTTCTTTCAAGTAGCCCCACAAAAGGAAGTCTAGAGGGGTTATGTCTGTCGACCTTTGGCCAAAGAAACTCCAAGTACTTTCTGATCACTTTACCGTTAAAAGTATGGACGAGAAAATCCCTAATAGTTCTCTTACAGTGATATGGTGCTCCATCCTGCTGGTACCATATTTTTTCTCGTTCATCTAGCGGTAGTTCATCAAGAAAGTCTAACAACTGATTATTTAAAAATTGTAGGTATTTTTCTCCATTCATGTTATTTCAAAAAAAGAACGGTCCAACAATTCTGTCTTTGTAAATGCCACACTATACATTAGTTTTAAATGAATATTGATCTCTGGTTTGGACATGGAAATTGGGATTAACATCGCTCCACCATTGACAATTTTGTGAACTTACTGTACCATTAGACGTAAACGTTGCTTCGTCAGAGAACAGTACTTGTCGTGTCATAAATCTGTTATTTTCCAATTCTCCTTACATACGAGCACAAAATTCAAACCTTTGTACAATATCTCCTTCTTTTAGAGTATGGGTAAATTGGGGTTTGTATGGTTTAAATGTATTTGACTTTAAAAATCGTGCAACTGTATTTTTATTTACATTCAATAAATTGAACCTTCTTTGAAGTGAATATTTTGGAACTTCCACAACCGATAGCATCATAGCAGTTTCAATTTTTTCATTTCAAACCCATGGCCGATGTTTCTTTCTAAATTTATTTTCAACACTTTCAGAACTTGTGAAATTATTTATTACATATCTGACCATTGTGAAATGTATTTTTTATCGGGGGTGTCGATTACTAAAGATTTCTGCTGCCGCCCTACATGTTTTATAATTTTCTCCAACAATGAGAACAATTTCAATTTTATCTTTAATACTTAACTTTACTGGCATTTCTAATTATTGCAAACACACACTTATGTAACAATTGACATTTGTTGACAGTTCTTAGATATTCTAAAGCACTCTATCAAGAACGTGTGTAAAAAGGATGAGTAACATAAAATCAGGCGCTTATTATGAACGAGATCTTACGATGTTTCGTACTGCGCATTAATTTAACAATTGCTCATGTGTTTATTGAATATCTTTTAATTTTTATCTACAAAGTGGGCATAATTTATTGCTATTTAATAAAAATTTTAATGAACACTTTGCTCTCCAATACAATTTGAGCGTATTTTACTATCACTCCAAATCATGATTTTGATTTTCCACGTATTCCAGCCAGTGTTTCAGAAATTTTGTACTTAATTATGGATCTACAGGTCATGCAGAGCTTTTTATCAAGAATATTTTTTTTTGTGAAATGTAAGATAAACTTTTTCTCCATTTGTATAAAACTTTTTGGGACACACTGTATATCTTCCTTACCTCTAATGTAACTAACATGAATATCTTACAACCTGTAATCTTTACACACCAAAAATACCTATTTATAAATGGAATTTGGTTTTCTTTGGTTATGACTCAAAAATTAGATTAATACCTTTTCGTAAATTGCTAGGAATGTTATCGATGAACAATTGTTTCTTGCCGCTCTAGACACTCTTACTCACACTGCTTTAGTTTATCGCAGAACATAAAAACAAATCCATAAATGGTAAGAACTAGTTTACCACCTAAAAAAAGATTTTCTTTTTCACTATTATATCTCTAAAATATCTAATGGAAGCCGTAACCGAACACAGGGTATTACTGAAAATGTAGTAGCTTATATTATCTCTATCGAAGCTTTATATTACTGTTTAGATACAAACCCGGATGAAAAAGAAATTATGCAACAAATTATGTGAAATTTGCATTTATATTTTGCAGAACACCTAGCTTTGCAAACTATTTCCATCTTATCTCAACTTAGGGATTTATGTCGTCCGCTTCAAGAAGTTAAATTACATTCTGAGAAATATTTCTATCACCTCGTAAAAGAAGTTGACACTGTAGACTCAAATTTACCTAATCGTCCCAAATCGTCTCGTACTATTTTTGTATTTTCTGTTATTGTTTTTAGAGCTCAAAATACTAATGTTATTTCTTGTTGAAATTGCCGATAAGATGGTCATTTTTAATATATGTACATAACCTAAAGGTATATTTTGTTATGGATGTGGTATTGAAGGTGTTCATAAATCATAGTGTTCTCGTTACAACACCACCAATTCGGAAACCTTCAGAAGCATTTCTAAGGATGTACATGCTTCTATAAACCAAAATTGTCCAACACAAAATTGACCCAATACCTCCATACCCGATCAACATTAAACGTTAAACCTATTTCTAATAATACTACTTTACCTATCATTAAAAATAACTATCAAATTATCTGCCATTCAATCCTCAATTCCTTTATCTAAAATTTGCCGTACAGCTCCAGAAGAATGGTCAAGATGGTTAAAAATTGTTTATTTTTTTCATCATCCTAATTCGGTCTTTGCGAAATTAACAACTAAGCCTCTCTAAAGTCGTCCTCACTTATTTGTAACTATTGTATCTCACCTTACTTGCTCTTTTGAATACTGAATCCACTTGTACCCCTGTAAATAATATAAGCTTACAAAAATTATCTAAACAAAAAATTTTTAAAATTATTCCATCAGATATTCTAATGGGACTTTCAGATGCAGGACAAGGCCGTGTAATTGGTACTGTTAATTATCTTCCACTTCACTGCAGTTGAATCCAATTCTTCTCGTCTCTAAGAAGAATGGAGAATACTGCATTTGCTTCAACAGATGGCTCAATTCTTCTACCATTCCAGATGGGTCTGTTACCTTGCTTAGATTCAATCCTAGCATTAAAAGTGGAATTATTTTAGTGGGAGATTTTAACTACATATCAAACCAATCTTTGATTTAAAATCAACAGAAAGATATTGTTAAATACACTTTAATACCCTTCGTTACGAATGTTGGGGCGTAGTTGAGGTAGAGCGATAGGCGGTATTTAACTCAGGTTCCTTAGAATCTGGGAATTGAGCAATAATACTACCCATACGGGTTCTTAGACACACTACTGAATCGGCGTTAAACATAAGATATTCAGTACATAATCACTTTATTCTAAGACATTAAAGTTAGCAGCAGAATTACATTAATAGCACATTATTAAACTAGGTTAGTAAGCTAAATTGAACTTACATGATTCGTTGGAGGTGTGTAGTGACAAGGTACGGCGTACTTGATATAACTGCTTACTGTAGTTCTGGAGTACTGAGGTCGACGAATTCGAACTTGAACAGGAGTGGTCTTTTACGGACTGGTCTCTAGTACTAGGCACTTCGGACTACTACTACTTGGCCTGAAGGTTGGCTCCTCAATATATAGTCGTCTGGGCGGACATTCAAGGGTAAAGATGGAATCCCAGAACTGTAACTCAGGAAGTCCTTGTGATGCGGTAGACTGCGTGAAACGCCAAACCGTAGTGTTATCCAAGGTTTCCTTGGATAACGGATATTTGATAAAGTAAATGTGTGCAAAACAGGAGATTGAGGTTTCCTCATGAGTGTGTCAGTTACAAAGTAACAACGGAAAAGAGTCACTAAAATGCACCGAATAGGATGCTGAGGTTTCCGCGTTAATAAAGTAATTTATTACAAAGTAACGAACAAAGCAGATTAGCTAAAATAAACTGTTGTTGGAATTAAAGTATACAAATGTAAAAGTGCAAATTATTGTATTCATGACATAACCTATGGGGTTAAAAAATGTGGGCTCCACATTTGAAACAATAAAAAGGTTTTGAAAGGGAGTAAAAAAATAGAGAGAACTAAAGTGCATGTAATTCCAACCATAGTGTACAAGTTAACTAATATATAAGAAAACATGGAATATAAAAATTGAATACAAGTAAGTAACAGTATTAACAAAAAAAAGTTCTAGTAACAAGTTAAAATAAAAATACAAATACCAAGATGAGTTAGTAATGACTATAAGTAAGGATAATTAGAATCCTGTAAAAATTAAGATGCTTGTACAGAGCATGGGAGATAATCAATTGGTTGTAAAGACTCTAATATAGGTAAGAATTAGATAAAAAATAAAATTAATTCGATTAAACATGTACTTAAAACTAAAGCAATACGGTAATCAAGTTTTTAGATAAAAAAAATACTTAAATCAAAGAAATTCTTAATATGGACAAATTTATGTTAGAGAAAATTGATTAAATTGAATAAATCATAGTTTAATAAAATATAAGTGCTATATCGTATTGATGGAATGCGCACAAAAGTTCATGGAAGGTAAGAGTTAAAAGTTTCAATGCACTCAAAAAGAAAAAAACAAGTCTGTAAAAATAAGCACTTGAAATTAGCACTAAAAAGTTTGATGTAAAAGTTCAATATTGTAAATGCACAAGAAAAAAAGTTATACCTTGGTTTAGCAATGTTCTGTTGTAGGACTTAACGGCGAATGTAGAGGCGAGGTGGTGACCTTGATCGACATGGTGGGCTGCTGTTGCTGGATTGTAGTGGTGTAGGTGGCACAGATTTGGATGTTGTAGGAGAGGTGAGTTCAGCTTGCTGTACAATTTCGTAGGTTGGTTCGAGTTGTAATGTGGGCGTGATGTAGTCCACTTGGTCTCCATCTTCCACCGTAGGTGGCGAATGTTCCATTGGTGTGGTGGTAGTAAGGAAACGAATCCAGAATGAGGTCGGAGAAATGTTTTCCGACTGGAAGTGTTGATGTTTGACATTTTAGACAATGCCAACAGAGTGTGTAGGCGACGGAACAGAAACATAAGGATGCCAAAATTTACTAGGACAAGTGTAAGGGTGAAGGCAAAGAAATAGTAGGGTAGGAGATTACTGCTTGGTGTGTCGTGAGCTTTTAGCCAGTTATGGTTGAGGCAGTCTTCCAAGTTGTCGAATTTTAATGGTGGATCCCCAAACTGCGGTAAGGATATACTCGGAAACTTTGACCATTGAGCCGGTAATAAGGTTGTGATAGTTGGGTCCAGGTGAGTGAGACAAGACGCTTCGTCTGCAAGAATTTGTATCTGATGACCATTGTGGACACAACCACAAGGCAATTGGATCCATACTGCTCCAATGTGTGTGTAGGTTGGCATATGATAAACTGTAGAATTACATTGAATTGTTGTGTTGATATGTGGATGGGTTAGTATGTAATGATTAGCATCCACTTGTGTCAGGAATTCGGTTGCTGTTCCAGTTTCTCGGCACTCGAAAGGACAGACCATCGCTAGTTGAGCGCCTGTACTTTCTTCTAAAAGTCGTCTCGTACAAGACATAGTTATAACATTGTTGTCATACAATTGGTTCAAGAAACACAATCGTTTCTTAAATGGATCACAATGTGGTGTCAATATAGTCCATTGGTTTGATGTGTATCGGCTATACGCCACATCGACAATTGGTATTGCAGCCGTGCAGGTTAATTGTTCCCAAACAAACGGTGGGTTGATAAGTTTGTTCAAAATCAATCCATCGAAGTTGTTCCGTAACAGTGAAACATGTATTCCAATGAGGGTGACGTGCTTTGACATTGCGCATTCCAACAATGGTAAAGAATAATAAAGGAAAAAACAAAGTTATTAGATACAATTGTAGGTTTAAGTTTACTTAAAGCTAATTCCAAAGTTTGCATTGGTATAATATCTAAGTGCAGAGTTTTTCGTTGACACATTTCGGTCAGCGAACGCGTCCATTCATAGAAAGATAACCACTCTGCTAAAAGCGATATCAAAAGTGAGGGGTTGCTGCATGTGGCTTTTGATATATTTGTGGTTGGCAGTGGTCGTGGATAAAAAAATTTTGTTACGGAAATCTGCCTAAGTAAAAAAAATGCAACGTGCAAGCAGCTCGACTTCGTGAAAAATAGAAAATAGTCGATGCACGTGTTGATGTGTGACATATTGGAAGTCATGGATTGCACCGTCGTCCGAAAGTAATTGGTCAGTGGCTAATATGTGCTCTGCAATGGGAGGTTCAATTAAATCTAAGTAAGTGGAAAAGTTTGCAAACTTCTTACAAAGATCAGAATGGACTCTGTACATATAGTCTTTACAAATGTGTTTAGCAAATGGAAGTGTTGGTTGTCAAAATTCAAATAAAATCTGTCGGGATGAGTGGTAAAAACTAACGTTAGGTAATCGTTGCAGATAAAGTTCCGGTGTAAGTAATATTCCCTGTGCTCCATGGGTTAAATAGTAGAGCACAATGTAGATGCTAAGTAATAGCATTATTAATTGTTAAAGGGAAAATAAAAATATGAAAATAGTGCAGTGAGGAGTTGTGGCCGGTTTGGCTCATATGATTCTAAAATTATAGTCAATATTGTAATAAAAGTATGCTTGATAACTGCAAGGAAAGTAGTTTGTCAGAATGATGCCTAGAAGTATGATTCTATTCGTGAATAATAAAAAAATTAAGGGCAACATTCGTTATAATATTTGGCAAATCAATATTTCGAAGTTATTTATTTATTTATTTATTTATTGGAAATATACAGGCGTACGCCTAGTTACATATTTCCACTAAGCTAATTATAATTATTATGGTTTATTCATTTTTATATAATCCTTCCATGTAACGAAATTATACTTAATTGTAATGAATATTTTATAAATAAACATGACATAAATAATAATAATAAATAATAAATAATTGGATTTACAAAAATGCACCTTGTGAATAATAAAAACTGAAACTACTTATATTTACAAATTATATGTGTGTGTGTGTGTGTGTGTGTGTGTGTGTGTGTGTGTGTGTGTGTGTGTGTGTGTGTGTGTGTGTGTGTGTGTGTCTATGTGCCTGTATTACGCAAGTACTTTTAAATTAATTGATAACTTCATACATCGTTTTCTTGAAATTTCGCAATGATTTTTCAAATAAAGGTATATTTGAGCTTTGTTGTAAATTATTGTATAGAGATAACATTTTTATGATAGGAGAATTTTTCCTAAGCTCTGTGTGATACTGTGGAATATGAAATAACTTTTTTAGTCTACCAGAATGGAAGGGTACATAGAACCCAATCTTACTCAAAATAACGGAGCAGTCAATGAGATTGTTGATTATTTTATACAAAAAAGTGAGTTTTATCACGATCCTTCGCTGTTCCAACTTAGTAACATTTAGCATTGACCTCGCAGAAGCATATGGATGTAAACCGATGAATGTTTTATATTTTTTAAAGTACATGTACGAAATAAATTTATTTTGCACCGTTTCTATCATTTGTGAGTGCTTAAAAGTCCCTGGATCCCAGACAGTGATTGCAAACTCAAGCTTTGATCTGACTAAGGTATCAAACAACACTTTAATACTTTCTGTATTATGAAATTGCCGTGTGTTACGGATGATAAATCCCAGTGTTTTGTATGCAGATGAGCAAACTGTTTCGATGTGGTCGCCAAAATGTAAATTGCTACTAAATATAACTCCTAGATCTTTGATGTTATTCACTTCAGTTAATGTACTATTTAGCAATGTATAATTATAGTTAATCTTGTTTGTTTTAAGCGAATAACTCTTTTTAAAACATTTTGTAACATTTAAGTGTAACTTGTTTGTTTCACACCATTGTTGGACTTTGTTTAGTTCAGCCTGCATAGTTTTACAGCTATTCATATCTATCACTTCCTTAAATAGTTTTAGATCATCTGCATACAGTAAATACCTGCAATTATTTAAAGCAAGTGGGAGATCATTGATGAATATCAAAAACATTAATGGCCCTAAATTACTCCCCTGCGGTACTCCAGATGTCACATCAAACTGTTTGGATATTGTGTTCCTATAGCAAACATATGCCTGTCTTTCTTGCAGGTATGACCTAAAAAATTGTATCATAGTCTCAGAAAACCCAATCGATGCTAACTTTTCGAGCAAGGCATCATGACAAACTTTGTCAAAGGCTTTTGTAAAGTCAGTATAGATAACGTCTACTTGTCCCCCATTGTCTAGTACCTCGCTCACATAATGTACAAAAACGGTTAAATTAGTTTGAATTGATTGTTTGGGGATAAAGCCGTGTTGACTAGTGTTTAATACAGACGACACATGATGGAAAATCTTTATGTACAGTATATGTTCGAAAATTTTTGCTGTACTCAATAAAATATCTGACTTGGACGATAGAGTTTCACTGTTCCGACTCTGAGGGAGTGTGGCATATCCACTGCTGCAGAATAGGAACGACGTCAGTTTCTTATTTTTGTAAGTCTCCGTAGGTAGTATGGAATAGATAACTATTGCAAAATGAACTTATAAAATCAATACTACAATACAAAATGATGGACTACCCTGGAGAATTGCAAAAATCGGAGAGGAAAATTTACTATCCCAGAAGTATTAAGAGTACGAAAGGTTGTGTCCGTATGTTATATATCGGTACAGCAATAAAAATTGAATAGAAAAAGGTTCATATAGCTACTGCTTTTAAAAAGCGTTTAATTGGAGTGTGTAAAAAATAAGACTAAGGTGCTTACCTTTTTTTTTGTTTTGTAGTCCTTAAGTGTAGAATACATACAAATTTAAAATGTCTTCAACGCTGCGTTTCGTCCTGGAGATATGGTTACAGTAATGTTGTTTTTAAGAGTTGAATTTGTTACAGATAATTCTTCGTGTGCTATCTCGTCCCTGTCATCATGGAGGCTGGTTAATGTGCCTACTGAAGCAAACTCAATGCTAGGGTTCTGAGTAATTCTTGTGTTCGGTTTTCGTTTTTGATATAATTTGTAGCAAGAGCACCCAACTGTGTAGAGGGTGATCACAATAAAGAGCAAAAAAAAGTTATAATGCATGTGTATAACGCGTCGTGTGATGATTTCTGATCTAGAAGTGTTTCTGCTCGTGCCCAATGGGCTAAACTTAGTGGATTTGGGTGTCCTTTTAAAATAAATATGAGACAAGAATAGAAAGCACAATGTTCCAAATTAAACATAAGCTATCGGTGTGAGGTGCATAAAGGTCTCCATAGTCTTTATGAAGAAGGTCTTCTAGGTTTTGTTCGATTTGTGCAAGTGTCGTGGAAGAACTGAGATTCAAATGTGGTATTATCGAAGTCCAATTTGGATTTAAACATTCCGTTACATTATTAAAAGTTGGCTCTAAAGTAGAGGAGTATATGACCAAGGTCTTTAAGTTTACCCACATTGCAGGTAAAACATGGGAAATTCGTACCGTGTCCGTTGAAGCAATACCACATGGAAATCGTGGCGAAATTATTTCATTTTCATTTAGATAAAGAGAGAAAGTGCAAGGTAAAGTTAATTTAATTGCTCCAGTGTAAGTAGATTTGTCTAATAGTGTTGACTGTTCTGAACAGCGTACGCGCATTTCGCGTTGGGGGGTGGGTGATGATAAAAACATCATCTAAAATTTCGGAAATAATTAAGGTAGTCGACGAACGACAATGAAACGTACAATGCTGAACTAGATCTAAAACTGTTCTTCCTAAAAACATTGTATGGGCACAGAGGTGCCCTTGTGTTTCGTCTGAAGCGAAACGTGGAATGAAGTAAAGCTTGTCCCTGTAGGGGTGACAATGATTTAGTGATGAACCTGAAATCGGTTTTAAAAGAGGTATCTGTTCTAGATTGACAAGCGAAGTAGCGACAGCTAAATATAATGTATCATGTACCAGAGAACAAGTGTCAGAATTCTATGCAAAGGGTGTGGTAATCAATTCGTATAATGCCCAATGTTGTTGAAGTTTTAATAATAGGAATCCGAACTTGGACATAAAGATAACCTTCAGAAAATGTACAATCTGAAATTTGGAGTTTGTAGTACTGTGAAATTCTATCTAGAGGAATTGCAAGTTCGTGATCACTTTTTGAAAGTTCTTCTGATAAGTTCAGCAGATTTTGTCTTAATATTTTTGGCGTAACAATAGATGGTGGTAATTTATAGTCCCTGCATGCGTTAATCAATTCTAAGTTAGTCATTTGTCGTTCAAGACCGAGTAGTCTCATGAGGGTGGTGTAAGTATGATACATTGCTCGCTCTATTTTAAAGTCCGTGTCCGATGCGGTCTTGTCAATTGTATTTTGTAAATTGTTGTCAAATTCAACAAGTTTATCAACTTTTTGTCTAGCTTCTAAGAAATTGTCAGAAACTTGTTTCTGATAGGATTCGAATGCTTGTGATGTGCTACTTATTTCTCTAAGATTCTTCCGTAAACCTGAATCAATCCTTGTAAGGAGAGACTGTAGTTCTCGTTGATCATATTCTAAAGTATCAATTTGCCTTTGCGTTGCGATAGAACAACAAAAAAAAATTCCCTATAAAATCAAGTCCTCTCTTTGTCCTACTTTGTCTTGTATCATTTGTATGTATTTTGGGAATCTTCATTGTTGTTTCATTTACCCAATAGTTAGGGTTAATTGCTTGTGATAGCATTTGGAGTTCCTTGTAAAATATTGATCCGAGATTAGTTAGATGTTTATCCATTATGCAAATGTGACTCGTTCCGGACTTGCATAGATGATCATAATCACGGATTGGTACATCTTGTAAGTTATTGTTGTCTAATTGGACCTTGTATCGTAATGGTAAACTAGCGTCATAAACGATCGTTGTTACCAATGGTTTCCAAAAAACACCGTTCGACACCTTGACCGCTATTTGCCAAATAGGGGTGGTGCGAAGGTTAGAAAAAAGAAATACTGTTGAGCTATCCTAAAATAGAATTAACTAGTACAAGGATGTATCAGTATAACGTGTGTAAATAATAAACATCAAATATGATCGGGTTGTTCAATAATGAAGGGAAAGAAAGAAAAATCTTTTTAGTAAGCTCTGAAATTAATTGATTCCTTTTTAACGGCGGTAGTTTTGCATAAAAAACAGTTGGAATATATTTCCATGTGTGCACTCTTTTCGTTCAAAATACGTTAGATGTTTTTTTTTAAATCTAACCTAAATAATAATGAAAATTTTGGTATAAGAAGTATAATAATCTATATTCCGAATCGTAATGCAGTTGGTTTCTGTGAGGGTTTGCCGCTTCCGTTGAAAAAGTGCTACTTTGTATGTTTTGCTACATTGTACATTAATTTGTAATCGTGTTTGGTTAAAGCTTAAATGTGTAATGTATGACTGTAAATAAATACAGCGTAAGCTATCAAGGCGGTTAAATTAGTAAGTTTCGCGTCGAATATTAGCAAAAACAATAATTTAGTGTTGAGAGGATGTTCCGTGGGTGTTTATTGGTGTTAGGTATGCAATGAAGTGAATAATATTGAAAATAAGGCTGCTTTGAAAAGATACATTTTAGAAAACCAGACTATATTTAAATAGTTGCAGTTGTTGGATGAGTAACATTGTGGCTAAGATTGAAGGAAAATAACATTGTTGCATAGTTGTGATGTACAGGAAGTAGAGGTATGTTATAATTAATCAAGGATGTTACTGCAGTGGTTCTTTTTGCGTGAGTGAGGTTAGTGTTTTTAGTCTGTAAATTAAAATTAATGCGTATTGTGCATTGTGCGTGCTATTTCTTGTATTGAAAAAGAAAAATATGTTGGTGGTGTGTTAACATGTATAAACGGTCAGTTTGTGTGAGTAAATTGTGGTGAATTGTGTCGAATTGTGAAGAGTACTGTGCATACTGCGCTATTGTAAGTGGATAATTAAACAAACTGGGTAAGTTGCGAAGCTTCTTGTGAATTACGAATACAATTTAGCTTTTGTAAACAAAATTTTGTAACTATAAAAAAAAGATTCTTATTATTTTATGCTTGTTCTGATTTGCATCTCCATGTAACTTCGTCGTCAAACGTGAAAAGTAGATGTAACAAACTTTTCATCCATCTCGGCCGCTACCGTTGTGTAATTGATCAGCGGGGTGGTCGTGATAGACGGAAAGTGAGTCAGTAAGGTGTCTGATGGATTCGGGAGAGGAAGTTTTTCCGAATAACAATATACTTAGGATTTATATGGTCTAAATTTGCTTAAGCTTTATGCCAAATAAAATTAAAAATTGTTTTGTTAGACGCCCAATAATTTAATGAAGACATATGAGTAATTCGTGTTCTGTGACAAGTTTAATTGATTCCTATGTGTGTAGCGTCCCAAACATGTAAATTAGTTTCCATTATGTCCCTGTTAGTGCTGTCTTAGAACAAATTGGAAAGAAAAATGGAGTATTTGGTTGTTCAAGTGTTATTTGCTGTTCAAAGTGATTAATCTTCTATATCTGAGTTTACGCTTTATTGTTCCTGATCGTCGTGTTTAGAGTCTGTTTTCCCAGGTGTAAAGGTCGTTGGATTGGTATATAGTGGTTCTATAGGATTAAGTTTTAGATTTTTAACTGATTCAATAGTAGTATCGGCCATGATTGGTACTGTGGGGTGTTCTTGAGCTAAGTTGGTCGTGATTGTAGTACCGGATTCTATGTCATTTACCTCTACGTTTATATGAAGGTTAGTATTGGGAGGGAATTGGAACTGTGTTGTGTGTGGGTTTTTTGACAACTGTTGTGGAGATCTACGTAAAACGGATGTAGGTGTAAATATGTTATTGTCTTCGTTTTTGTTGTCAGTGCGATTAAAATTGATTGTGCTTATTTGAGGTCGTTTATTTTTACTACGAGTGTCGTGAGTATGAACAGGAGTACTCGAATTAGTGGCCATCAATTATGACGTGTCTGCAAAGGAATAACCCATTAAATTTAGAAAGATCATAAAAGTTTGCATTGCGTCTTCTACTACTAAATAAAATTCGTA
Organism: Platerodrilus igneus; assembly: GCA_036346225.1. Taxonomy (NCBI): domain Eukaryota; kingdom Metazoa; phylum Arthropoda; class Insecta; order Coleoptera; family Lycidae; genus Platerodrilus; species Platerodrilus igneus. The sequence continues at coordinate 1,027,468 of JARFIW010001097.1, read as the reverse complement.
CGTAAAGGTATTACTAACAGAACCTGATTCAGTCTTTAATAAATACCAACAGCGAATAGTTTTAATAAAAGCTTTGCGTATTCCGATAAATAATTGCTAACCGGTAAGTGTTTCTGAAGTGCCCAATTTAAAAATACAGGAATGGAATGGTCTAAACGGGTTTGTCCAGGTTGGTAATGTAAAGATACCCTTGTTGTTTTTTGTGTAAGATCTACCATAATTGGAAAAAATAAGTTATGAAAATAAAGAAAATTCAACTAATATTGAAATATTGGAATCTCTTGAAGTCCAAAAAGAAAAATAACCCTTTAGTCGCGTTAACCAAATATATATATATATATATATATATATATATATATATATATATATATAAGCCCGTGCGTCCGACGCCATGTGTTAAATACACTTTAATACCCTTCGTTACGAATGTTGGGGCGTAGTTGAGGGAGAGCGTTAGGCGGTATTTAACTCATGCTACCCATACGAGTTCTTAGACACACCACTGAATCAGCGTTAAGCGTAAGATATTCAGTACATAATCACTTTATTCTAAGACATTAAGTTAGCAGCAGAATTACATTACATATTATTAAATTAGGTTAGTAAGCTAAATTGGACTTACATGATTCGTTGGAGGTGTGTAGTGACAAGGTAGCGCGTACTTGATATAACTGCTTACTGTAGTTCTGGAGTACTGAAGTTGACGAATTCGAGCTTCAACAGGAGTTGTCTCTTACTGATTGGTCTCTACTACTAGGCACTTCGGACTACTACTACTTGGCCTGAAGGTTGGCTCTCCAATATATAGTTGTCTGTGCGGACATTCGAGGGTAAAGATGGAATCCCAGAACTGTAACTCAGGAAGTCCTTGTGATGCGGTGGACCGCGTTAAATGCCAAACCGTAACGTTATCCAAGTTTTTCTTGGATCAACGGATATTTGATAAAGTAAATGTGTGCAAAACAGGAGATTGAGGTATCCTCATGAGTGTGGCAGTACCAAAGTAACAACGAAAAGAGTCACTAAAATGCACCGAATAGGATGCTAAGGTTTCCGCGTTAATAAAGTAATTAATTACAAAGTAATGAACAAAGCATATTAGCTAAAATAAACTGTTCTTGGAATTAAAGTATACAAATGTATAAGTGCAAATTATTGTATTCATGACAATATTCAGAACTAGCAGCAAAGCTAAGCTTGAAAGAATTGAACAAAATTAAAGACTGGTACACTTTTGTTACTCAGATGCATCCAGAAAATACTGTCTGTGTTGTACAATAGAAATGATAACATTACTCAGTTGAGTCAATCTACACAGTAGCATTTTGGATAATTTAGGATTATTTAGGCAGTTACCGCCTTTTTGTAAATATGTTAATTATTGAAACTTGCCAATAAAATTAAATTTTGATTTAAAAATAGTTGCTTATTTGTAAGTGGTCTATAACCCTAAAGATTAATACTTTAAAATTAGAGTAGTGTTATCTTGTATATACTTGTGTCGGTGGAGAACCACAAATGGTGGTCGTTGTTTAATTAATCATATATTTTCTTTTCAGAGCAGTCCTTTTTTTATGCCGAAATCCATTTGAGTCGATTGGTTTCTGTGTTTTCCCCAGGACTTTTGCTTTCATATTGGTATAGTGTAAATGCCATGGTGTCCTCCCTTTTAGTGTTTTGAGTGTCAGAACAAAATCGGCCCTTCAGTCTCATGCCAGAGCACTGAAGTCATTTTCAAAGTTAGCCGTTTACCTAAATAGGAATTTCCTTTTTCTTTTAGCTGCTTACCAACCAATTTCACCATGGGCTATCTCCATATTCAGGAAATCTCCGTTTAATAGCAATTACCAACCTTAATAAGAAAAAAATCATACCCCCCCTCTAAATTATTTTTGCGCAAAATCTAATTGCGATTTTGGATTGTTTTAATGCCCAAACTATTTTTGCCCAAAATTTATTGGTAACTTGGAATTATTTTAGCCCCATTCATTTTTGCCCAAAACCGATTTGCAACTTTAAATTATATTTGCCCAAAATATTTTGACAAATATAAATTTCTTGGTAAGGTTCTATTATTCTTAGCTTATACTGGCCGGGACCTGTTAAAGAAAAAATAAGTACTTTTGAAATTTTTCTATTCTTGAAATTGCATACACTTTGACTAAATAGTTAAAGTTTGAGTTGGTTTAATTTCTACATATCACCTTGCTGGAATATTAGAGTTGTTGTGACTATGTTTGAGAAATATCAAATGTTTGTTGCAGAAGAAAGCTGGAATATGAACTAAACATTTGAGGTGTAGTAATCCAGAGACCTGTAGTTGAAAAGAAAAAAGTTTGGGAAGGTTGTTGGCTAGCAGCCCTTGTGAAGTACAACTATTAAAATTTTCGAATCAGTTCGAAAACTGTGAAGCAAAACCCGTACAAATAACCACCATGAAAATTCAAAAGGTTACAGAAAACAAATGGATATCCATTTTCCCAACAGAAGCAATAACAACCATCCACTGCAATCAAGATGAAAATAACCTAGCATTAACCGGAAGCAAATTAATTACCCTTAAAGAAGACTGTTAGTAAAATTGAAATACGAAGTAATCAGAGTTTATCAAGGCCCCATAGCAACAAAGAAACTTGCAAACCTACCAAAACTATAGTTCAAGATATAACAACAAGAAGACAAAAAAATAGTCAAGAAACCCATGAAGGTAGAGCATCTAGACTTAAATGACTTCAACCTCGCCATGAAATTAATGAAAAGTTACAAAGAACATTTAAGTGCCCAAGTTACACTATGACAATATAAGCGTTTGGACAATTGTGTTAATCATTCTAATAATTTTTCTAATTATATATGTATTTTACAAAATGTATCTTAGATATAAGAATAAAGGAAACAGTTTTAGATTTAAGGAAACAAAGAGCAATAAAGAAACAATAAGTGTACCCTTAAAAGCAATGAATTTTAAATAATGAAATTGAATAATGAATTTTATGAAATTAAAAATTAAGCGAGAAAAACCCTTAATTTTTTATGTACGTCTGGAGGAGTTATGTATCCCCTAATTTACCTATATATTAAATAATAGAATCTAATAGGAATTATTAAAAATTATTAAATAAATCATAAGTCAATTGCAACAATGTAATACAAGGATAAACCAGACGGGTTATTAACAGTTCATGAGAACTGATATGCAACTTTGTATCCGAGACAATAATGATACTGCAGGTGGCAGGTTACAGACGGTTAAGATATCGCAATTACCTAGAAATAAGATTGAAACAATGTAACAAAGTGTAGAATTAAGAGTAAAGCAGACATGAGATCTGCAAGTTCCCACAGCCATGTGAGGGGGTAGGATTATTATAAAAAGCCCGGGAGCTCAAGGACTCGGCTGTCAGTCAAAGTATTCAGCTTTAGCATTGCAGTTTGCTTAGACGACTCACAATATTAGTTCAATTAATTAATTTATTTTGCTTGAAAGTTATAATCAGTTTGTCAAAATTCCTCATTAATTTTTGTATCAATTAAAAATAAATTTGTTAAGTTTTGAAAGCTTTTTTTAAAAACGCAGCTCCCAAGGCCCGAACCTTAACTCGCGTGAACATTAAACCTTTGTTCTGACAAGACTTCCCCCGCTTGAACTGGCCTTGCATGTAATTTTTCTAAATCTGCTCACTTCCACATCATCTTCAAGGCAAGCTGGTTGGAAAGTCGTTGATGCTGAGATTTACATTCTAAAAACTCTAAGTGCCTAAATCAATTTTTATTACAGCACAAAACCCCCAGTGGGGTTAACTACAAAGACCCAATAGTGACATCCACTATTATTAAACAGAGACAATAGGCCGTGGGAGTGGAAGTGGGAGTGGAAGTCTTCATCTATCCTCTAGGCGACCAACACTTTTGACATCTATCACTTACCACATCAGTCTGGGACGAACGCCTATGGTATCCAGCTGGAACCTGTGCCTAATCAGCCTAAAGGTATAGTCATGGTTAAAGGTGAGTAATTTTTGCTGGACCCCAAAATGGCGTATTAATTGTTTTGTAACCTCCTTTTCCACAACGACAATGTCTTGAGACATTTAGATAAGTTTTAATCATTCCCGTCTGTAAGACTTGGCACCGCACTGGTGCAAATAATAACCTTATGCTGATTATTTAAATTTGTTTATTGAGAGTATACTTTTATTTAAAGTATTAACTGGTTCAATCTTGTATTGGAATTTTTAATAATAACTATTGTAAAATAATTTGAATTACAGTTTTGCTTAAGTTGTACGTGATTATCAGATCTGATGCACATATTAGTCATAAGAGACTAAATGTTCTGAAACTAATAATTCTTTTTGGATATCACTAACACATGTAAATTTATTTAATTTTTTTATTTGATAAAAGTTATTTGTTCTATAAAAGCTACCTTCTGATTTTAATATGTTCCATTTTATATAAAGAGTAAATTAAATATTGTAAATGATCCACTCCAATAGGGTTTCAGTATCCACCTTAAAATCACATCTTTTTGCTAGATACAATAGCGTTCAACTTCATTTTAAATATTTCACCCTGCCCTTTTCATGATCTCCCACGAAATAATAGCCAAGCTAGTCGCCGGTGCATCAATTTTATAGTTCCAACTCGCACACGTATAAAGTTGAAGTCCCTTTAAATTCTAATTAGTTGTTCTATCTTCTCCCTAGGGGCCGAAGAATAAAATCGCTACATTAACATCCATCGCTTTAGGGCTCAAAACGAGTAACCATTACATGCACCATCTATAGAGAAAGAGAAATTGTTACATTGGCGGCCCAAATGCCGTTTTGGATTGTCGATCGTATACGAACCGCCTAGTCCGAGCACTTCTATATGATCTGTTGAAATTAGAGGATGGTATTGGACCGAAAATTTGCGTGGCAACGCCGTAAGGCAAGGCTCCTTCTTGCGTGATGATCAACAATTAAGTGCTTCATCCATAAGTTTTCAATGGCCAGTATGATTGATTATTTATCAGACTTGAATACTTTTTTGGTCTTTCAGCAACAAACTAGGGTTAATCTAACCTACCACTAAACTTTCAAAATCACTAAATTTACTGCGTTGGGATGAACTTCGAGTAAATTAACAATTTTTGCAAATTAAAATGTCATAATTAAAACGAAATTTTGGTTGGATTTAATGGAAAATAACTTCATGCAGTCGTAAGTTGAAATGGGAAGAAAAATATCTGGAGATTAGTGCTGCCTCTAAGGTCAAATATCCCAGAGCCGCAACAGGTGATGGCTGCCGTCCACTTGTGAGGAGGGTTATTCCGCTTAATATTGAATTTATGGAAAGAGGGGTAAGTAATTGATTTTTTTTATGTTGCCTGAAGTGACGTGAATACACATTCTTTAAAGTTAAACATTTTTACTAAAGAGTAACTTGCATGTGATATTTGGGCTTTTCAATAAGATTTACACATTAGATATTTTAGCTTTTCTAATGTGATATGTCAATTTTTGTAGAGTAAAATAACTGTATATTGTTAATTTTTTGTAAACTGAAAATATTAATTTTCCTGAGTGCTTGTGACCATCGAATCATAAATTTTAACAAGACACTAACTCGTATTCGTTCGATTTTTTGGTTAAAAACAAAATACGATCTTATTAGTATCATAATTGTAAAGCCAATCGGATCTGAATAAATAAAATTTGTAATATTATATATCAATAATACTATCTAAGCGTCAATTCATTTTGACAATTAAATTGAAAAAGCGATTCAAATTGTCAATAAACAATCAAAAGCAGAAAATGCACGTAATAACGTAAGTAGTGTCAACCGGGACCACCAAGAATAGTACTCGTTGCTCCTGAGTCCAGAACACTAGCAAAAGACGCTAAAAAATTTAGACTGATAGATGTGGGCGCTCGTTGTCAACAACATTGGTGCACATGAAGTCTATATAGAGTGGCAAGTGTTCGTTCAGAACTTGGTAGGAATAATCCTACACTAAGGACGAAGTAAAGATTTCGTCTCGATCCGAAAAACCCTACCAACGGTTTTAATGGATTCCCAAATTGCTGCGGGCACTTGCGCTGAGTTACTGCCTTGCAGCCGCACCTGTAGCAATGCAAGAGTTGGGGACGGAAAGAATTAGGAGAAATATGCACCATTTGATTACAATTCCAAAATCTAAGAACGAAATTCGGAGTATTGTTTGAAGACATATTGGCCGGAAAAGTGTATGTTTTGGTAGTAGTAGGAGGACCAGGATGGGGTGTAAAAGCGAACATAGAACTAGTGACAAAAGAAAGTGGCTACTATTAGGGGATGTTCGGGGATTGGTGGCGAGATAGCCCTGGGAACCTAGTATTTCTAGGAGGCGAAGTCTGCCCAAAAGCGAACTCGTGTTCCACACAATCACTTCTCCTCTTAAATGGCACATACCTATCGACCCTAAACTTTTTCAGCTCTAACTTCAGACATACGTCCTCTAATTCTTGCATGGAGTGGATGACAATTGGGTTATATAGAACGGAGCAAGGTTACGAGACACAATGTTTAATTAAATATTCTCAGGTACCAAACCATACCTACGGAACATGGAAGTCATCCACGTTAAATAGTCAATGTTACTTTCTGATGGATCCTGACTCCTACCTAAGATATCATTGAACAGTGTTTGCTTATAATCAAGCGGTTCAAAATGGCGTACTAATAAATTAGCTAAGATCTGCCAATTATAAAACCGAGGACGGTTGCTTCGCTACCACTGCAAGGCTTTTGACACAAAGGGGTCGACCGCTGACTCGAATACTTGGGATTCAAACACATTACGAGCTACCCTGAGCTATTCAACCCTTTCAAGAAAGTTATGTATTGTAAGCACATTTGGATCTCCATTAAACTTCAAATTCCACTGTACGATAGGTTCTGTAGTGTTAGAACTTTCCGGGTGGTTCACATATCGAGAGGATGAATTTTGGGATTCACGGCTTCAATATTTAAAGCTGTAACCATGACATTCAGATTACTGGGTTCGAAAGGAGGTTGTTCTAAACGATTCAGTAAAGTAAGGTGTTTTGTTAGTAGCTCTTTATGTAAAGCCAGTTGTTCAGGCGGTAGACTTACAGGGGTAAATAAATTGATGCGTTTTGATACATGCTTGATTTGTTAGCTACGGGAGTTACGCTTCGGGCCTTTGAAGCGGTCTTTTTAAAAACTTCTTCCAAAAACTTTGTAACAATTTATTTGGCTTAAACAGAAATTACAATTGAATTTTGACAAACTGATTTAAAATACTCTAAGTCGAAAATTAAATAATAATTGGCGTTTAATAAGGGTGAGTTGCCTAAGCAAACGGCAATGTTAAAGCTAAAATACTTAAGACTGACTGATGGTTTTGGGGCTCCCGGGGTATTTATGTTGTCCCTGCCCCTCACATGTCTGTGGGAACTTGCAGAGCTCATGTCTGCTTATTTCTTAACTCTATTTATTATTCAATGTAACAATCATAATTTCTACGTAATCGCGGTTTCTTAACCGTCTGTGACCTGCACCTGCAGTATCACTTACTGTCTGGAATACAATGTATTGTATCCGTTCTCACAACTTGCTTGTGAACTGTTAATAACCTTTCTGATTTATTTTTGAATTCACATTGTTGCATATACTTAAGTTTCTTTAACAATTTCTAATAATTCCTATTAAATTCTATTTTATTATACATATATAGATTGGGGGATACATAACTCGGGTGAATCAGATTCAGTCATTACGTAATTCTTCCAACTGGGAATCAATAATTTTTAATTCTGCCTCTGGATTTACTTCATACAGTGAACAAGTCAAGAGTTTATCAAATAATTCCAGTTTGACCAAAGGACGAAGACATGCGCTCATATGTTCGATGGTGTTTCTCGGCAACACTTACTCCTGTAATCAAAAGTTTAAAAGTTAGCTGATCCTTACATAAACTATTCATATACATCTTATGATCAGCCATTTTAACTGAAAAGAACGAAATCTTCTTATTATTAACCCAATTAATAATACAGGATTACTCTTTAATGAGTGAGATTGAATGTAACTGTAGTATTGGTATTGACTAAAAACTTCAAGTGGTACTACACACCAAATATCAGGAATCAAATCAACTCAACAAAAGAATATCGAAGCCAACAGAATAAATTAATATATGTCCATAGAAAAAATTGGATTCCAAAAAAAATTTAAGAAGAAAACAGATTATAGGAATACTAATAAAATAAGGTGCCAGTGTTTTCAATTAAAATTCAAATAGCCAGCGAAAACATAATTCTGGTAATTCGGCATAAAGCAAAACCTACAAAAAATCCCCATGTAATAAAAAAAGGAACCATAAAACGAATGCAACGAAAATTTTTACGAGATCAAAAGGTGCGTACCAAGAAAAACTTCGGGAGCCAAACGTTAAGTAAAAAGGAAAGGTTTCAAAAATTGGGACCCACGTTGGGTTACCAAAAATGTATGTTACGGTATTCCGTACAGACAAGAAAAGAATAACGTACGCAACGAAAATAGTCCCCACCAAGTATCGCAACAAAAAAAGGAATCGAAAAAATACCGTACTAGCTAGAAAATCGTAGAGGAGTGGGTCATAAAACAACCTCAAAAAATAAAGTTTATTCACAAAACCTTAAATAAAAAAATGTTACAAAAAGGAAAACCAACCCGCGGAAAAAACAATACCTATCCAATATATCCCGGAGGATTTACATAGTAAAAAAAGTTCTCAAAAATAATTAATACGCTCCTTAGACACCTCATACTAATTTTTAACCTCAATTCCAGTATTAACATAAAACAAAATTAAAAAAATATTTTACGGATTGTTCTGTGGCTTGTTTAATACAATTTTTTAAATACTTAATATTGCCTTCCTTATATTCAAAATATTAATCTATATATATATATATATATATATATATATATATATTGTTGTAGATTCAAAGAGGTAAATCAGTGTGAAACAATAAAATTTCAACAACGTTGTATATAGAAAAAAGCAAAGATTTTACGCGCCAAATTAATTTAATTTATTTAGTGAAAACGGACGAGTATTAACGTATTTTGATAATTAATAATTGGAATGTTAAAATTACATGAAGGAAGAAAGCGTCAAGGCATATAGAAGTTCAAGGATACGCATAATTAACCATAAGTCATTTTAATTCAACACATATAAGCAAAACGGAACGTGCTGTGTAAGAAAATCTATATTTCCAAGGCAAATGTATTCGTTGTAAAAGCCTACGTCAGTTTTATTATATACGACGAAGTAGAAAGTCCAAGAATTGTTATGTTCAAAACGGTCGATAATTAACAGAAACACCTGCTTGTTAAAGTTTACGCTCACAGAATTTGATGTACGTTAAGATAAGATTTCATCGAAATTGTTTCCAACCGTCAGTTTGGTATAAACAACTAGAGTAACAAACATCTTAAGGAGCGAGGGAAACGCACAATCGGTTATATACAACAGATAGAGACAGATATAAAGCAAGAAAGGGATTGAAATGCACGTACCATATACACGTGGAGTTGAGATAGTGTAACATATAAATTTTCTGTAAATTTGTTCATTGACTTTAGCGCGGTGCATCTGTTATTTTAGTTGTTATTTAACAACATTTATATAATTCATTCAGTCATTATTGCATATTTAATAACCAATAAACTCCCAAAGCACACTTTAATTCTAATTACAATTAAAATTTACTACATACTACATATTCCTTACTGATAACATTTATATATACAAACTTGTTAACGTGTTCCTACATCTTAAAGTATCTAAGATTTCAAATTGTTCCGACGATTGGCGATCGTTTGTCACTTTTCGTTTCTTAGTTGAACTGGAAGGTCGCTTGGTGTTGAGAACACTCAACATGTGCAGGAAAATCAAGTTTTCCTGGCGAAGACGTCGTAAAAGACGGACAGAATGTTAAAAGTTGTCCAAGACAACTAAAGTAGAAATGTAGTGTACAAATCCCTTGGCGAACGGTTTGTATAAATAAGTAAGCATATGAAATTAATTATTTTATTATAGTGCAACCCTAAAACTCTGAAATTCTGAAACTTTGAAATTTTAAAACTTCGATAACTCTGGAAATGTGGATGGTCTTGTAATAATTTTGATGTAATTTTACGTAATTTCGATGCAGTCTTGGATCAACGAAAATATTTTATTTGGTTTGATTTAATTAAATTTATGGAACGCGTTTAGAAGGTAAATGAGTAAGCAACTTTGATCCAAAAGTGGCCGACGTCGCTATGTAGCCGGCGTGTTCTACTGATGCACATGTCGTTTGAAGGTTACAGGTCATTGCCGCTATCGGTAAGAAAGTATTAGTTTCTAAAATAATGCTAACGTTACAAAGTCCATTACGTAAATTTTGCATGTAATGATTTCCTTTTGAAACTTGTTTTACTTCAGGTTGCTGTATGCAATTTATTATGACTTGTATAAATAATTTTGTTAATTAATTTTCAACTGATCATTTTGTAAAGTATAAAGTACAATGAGTACTATAACCTTTTTCTAATAAATAGTGTGTTCAACTTAAGATGTCATATCTCACCGATTGTACAGGTGTAGACATACTTCGTCACAGTTATCTTGTTTATGACAAATTAAAATACTAATATGTTAATTTATAAGACCTGAGTGCTATATCATGAAAATTGGAACTTAAAGTAATCTGTCAATTTTTGATTTTTGCCAAAAGTTAAATAAGAAATATTTAAACATTGTGAGGTCGAGTAGCGCTACAGTGACTACCTAATAAAAAAATAATGTCCATAATTAAATATCTGATTTAAAAATTACTTTCATAAGAATTGAATTTTATTAAGTACTCTTATTTATTATGATGTTATTTACTTTTCTTAAAAGAGAATACAGAATTATTTTTTTTGGACTTCAGTTCATTTTTCAGTAATATTAAATTTTCCAAATTTTGTTCGGTGTTTGCAAGGTAAACTTATCCGAAAGAGCATCACGTAGTAGAAACCAATTGAACTTAATTTAAAGATTACATATTCATACTGATCCGCAATATATATAGGGTGTCTATGTTGGTAGAAATTATGTTTCAGAGTCACCCCACTCATCGTTAGATCCTTGAAGAAGAAGATCAGATGTAAGTATGATATGTGTGACAATCAAACTTTGTATGTAAAGTGGTTTGTGATAATATAGGTTTCCAAATTTTCCTTTAAGCAAATTCATTTAGTCAGTTGCTTTATAAAAAATTTAGATGGCGTCCTTTATTTTGTTTTTTTTCAACTTAAATATACCCACTGACCCAATCTCATGCGACCGTGGGCCAAAAACCCAGTTAGCTAAATGTCTTAAGAGTGTTCTTTTACTATAAGCCAATTTTCATCCAAACCTTACCCTGGGCTTGACACAGTTACATAAGAATTCTCGATAGGTAATATTAATCTACTACAATTTTATTGTGGTATAGATTGATAAAAAAAATATAGATAATAATAGGATGTCATCAATATCGATTTTCTGAACGAGACAGCAAACATGTATAAAACATGCGTAAAACGGAGATGCATAACGTTTAGGAGGAGTTTGGGTGACGACAGAAAACTCTATCATTGGTCGAAAGTCAACAGTGTTAGAAACGAATTCACACGCAAAGGTTGTAAGTGAATTCGAAGTATACAACAAGCACGGCGGGAGAAATTTGCGGAAATCAGAAACGGTTATATTCAAAATTTGTAGAATTCGTCTTGAAAATAAGCTTTTCGCAGGAAGCGCGTCCACTAGGGGGGTTTTGGGAGAATATAAATATCCAACCTAGGTAATTAACGCTCTCTTCTCTTCTATGTTCCTTTACTTCGATAAAGTGCTGAATGCCGATTCAGACCACCATAACAGTAAAGCTTTCTGTGGGTATTTTATGTATGTGATTATGTTACCGTAAATATAGTGGTTGCAAGTATAAAACAGTAGTAGCGGACCTCTAATTATTGACGTGAAGTGGGAGTAGTGCGTATTAAATTTATAAAGGTCTGGCTACTACAACACAAAAATTATTAAATGGAAGCATGTTATATGGGGGGTAAGCACCACAAGTAATCGAGTTTGTAAGCATGATATATGGAATGGTACTGTGAGACGAAACGCCTAGCTTACAAAGGTAGTAGATGGTAGAGACTTGGGGATCCGTTGAGCAGCACAGCAAATGGAGACATTAAGAGGGGTGTTCTGGCACGCATCTCCGACGGGAAGGAAGCCTGAAAAATTTTCCAGGTAATTTATTTAAAATTTCTATTGTTTTATAAACATTTGTGAAATTTTGTGCTGTGTGGTTGACTTTTTTTGGTGACATATTTATGGTTGTAGAAATTTGTGGTAAAAGATACATGTACTGGACAATTTATTGATGTTAAATATTGAAAAAGGGTGTATTTAGAACATCCAAAATTTAGTAAGGATAAAAATTGAATTGTAAAGGGTAAACGGGTCTGTAAATTTTGGTTTTAATTTATGCTAGGTTTAAAAGGCATTTACAAAATAAACTGGGTTATAATGAGCTCGCCATACTCCAGTGTGAAGTAAATTTAGGGTAACATGTGGGGCCCATCTACTCATATCTCAATGAATTTGTTTAAAAATCATTAGAAAATCAAGGACTTTAAAAACATATTATAATTTGAGTTTTATAATTATTGTATCTAACTGTTTTTAACACATGTGAATATAATTTATCTGTTTTTAGGTGTAAATAAAAGGTTGTATGGTTGTGATATTAATTGGTAGTTTTATTGAATGGTGTGCGAGTGTGAAAGAAATATGTCTGTAAATTTAGGTATTCGAGAAGAGGCACAGCTGAACTAGCCAAGGAAGCTGAAGAAATTTGAAGGCGAAATAAAAGGGTAAGGAATTTAATTTTTAAAATTATTTTTTTTCGAAAACTTTTATGTTGACCCAGGTGAAGAATCGATGTTAAAACCTTTGTCCACGACTTCCATGGCACTTTTATGACGGCCCAACGCTGGGGCTCGATTTGAAAAATTTCGTTCCCAAATTTTTGCGACTTCCACGGCAATTTTATGGACGTCCCAACGGTGGAGCTCGATATAAAACCTTAGTTCTAGCTTCCACGGTAATATATATATATATATATATATATATATATATATATTGTTGTGGATTCAAAGGGTTAAATTTGGGGTAAACAATACAATTTCGACCACCCTGTATAGAGAAAAGAACAAATTATTTACGCGCAAAATTTATTTGAGTCATTTAAAGAAAACGGACATGTATTGACGTATTTTATAATTAATATTGGTATGTTAGAAGTTATATAAAGAAAAAAACAGTTTTAAAGCAAATGGAAATTCATAATTAATGTTAATCTATTTTAATTCAACACGTATGAGCTATAAGAGAACGTGCTTGCGAAACAAAATCGATAATTATAAGGTAAATAAATATACGTCAGTTTTGTACAAGTACGACGAAAAATAAACTATAAGAATTGTTGTGCTAAACGCTCGATAATTAACGAACACCTACATTTTTAAAAGGTTACATTCGTCGAAATTATGACCATATTAAGACAGGACTTTATAGAAAATATTTTCAACAGTCAGTTTGGTGTGAACAACAAGCTAACAAATTTCTTAAAAAGCAAGGGAAATGCACGATAGGTTATATACTACAAATAGAAACAGGTATAAAAGCGTTGATATTTAAAACGCACGACTATATCCACGTGGAGTAAAGATGGGCTGTCAGCAATATCGATTTTCTATATCTCAAGTGGGGTTTTGAACGCGACAGCAGAGAGAGATAAAGTTAGTTTAGGCGGGGTTTTATGATGACACAAAATAGTATCATTGGTTAAGAATGGGCAGTTTCCAAACGTAGATAAACGCGACAGGTGGTAGCGACTTCGGTTACGTACGGCACGGAGACGGAATAAATTTCAGGAATTTTCAACACGGTTGTATCAAAATTTCTAGAATTTTAATTTGAAAATAAGCTTTTCGTGTGAAGTGTGTCCGGGGGTAGCATTTTGAAATGATATAAATACTCTAGCTAAATTATTACGGTTCTCTTTGTCTTATCTTCGCTTCTATACTGCTGTACTACGATATACCAACATTATAGTAGAGTTTTTGTTATGTGAATATTTAATATGGTAGTAATACAGTAAATATAATGCTAGCACGTGTAAATTATTAGTAGTGGCTTTCTATTTATTAACGCGAAATACGTGTAGTGTATATTAAATTAATAGAGGTCTGGCTACTACTATACGAAGCTAGAAAATCAATAAATAAAAGCATAATATACGTGGAGTAAGCATCTCAAACAACCAGAATTGTATGCTGATATGGAATGGTATTATGTAACGAGGCGCTTGCTTGCAAATGGGGTTATCATGTAAATTCACTGAGTATCACAGCGCATGGTCACGAAGCCAAGATGTTCTGGTGATCGTCGTCGAAGGAATGGAAGCCTGAAACAATCTCCAGGTAATTTATTTGAAATTTCTGTTGTTTGATAAACTTTTGTGAAATTTTGGTGCTGTGTGAGTGAATTTTGGGGTTTATTTATGGTTATATAAACTTATTGGAAAAGATACATGTACTGGACAATTTATTGGGGTTTAAATATTGGAAAGGGGTGTATTTTAAAACTTACTAGATTTTATTCTGAATATAAATTGGATTGTAGAGAGTAAACGGGTCTATCAATTTTGTATTAATTTATGCAAGGTAAAAGGCATATATTAAATAAACTGGGTTATTATGAGCTCACCATACTTCAGTGTACTATCAATTTAGGGTAATATAAGGGGCCCATCTACTCATATTCTACTGAATTTGTTTGAACATAATTAGAACTTTAAGGACTTTAAAACATATCACATTTGAGTTTGAAATTTGTGTATCAAAACTGTTTTTTTGTTATACATGTGAATAATTTGTCTGTGAATAGCAGTTAATAAAAGATTGTATGATTGTTGTATTATTTGGTGATTTTTTTTAAATGGTATGCGAGTATGAAGGAAGAATGGGTGTATATTTAGGTATCCGAGAAGTGGCACAGCTGAGCTAGCCAGGGAAGCTGCTGAAAATTTTTGAAGCAGAAAATAATAAGGGTACGCAATTTTTTTTTTAAAAATTGGGCCTTTTTTTTTGAAAATTATTTGATGACACTGACGAAGTTTAAAACTTTAATCCCCTACCACAGCATATATATATATATATATATATATATATATATATATAAGGTCCCGTACAGAATTCGAACCTGTATCTTACGCTTTCGCGGCCCATGCGCTTTCCAATTACGCCACCGAAACGGGTGATAATTGAAATATATATATATATATATATATATATATATATATATATATTGCTATGTTTCCCTGTATTAGAATCGAGCCTCACGAATTGGGCGCCAAAGAATGCTGTGATTCCACCAAAATCCGGGAACTCCGGATTTCGAATCGTGGCCCACTGATTGGGCGCCAAGAATGCTGTGAAACCTTTTTAATTAGAATCGAGCCTCACGAATTGGGCGTCAAGACTGCTGTGAAACCTACAAAAAGCTATTAACTTAACTGTTCCGTTGACTTTCTTCTGTTAATCGCCTCTTTACTCTTTTCCGCCTCGGCTGCTCACCTAGTTAAAACTTTCATCCTCAATCATAAAAAAACAAACACATTCCTATCGCAACCACCAACGTTAACTCTATTTACATCAATATTCACAATACATTAATATTTCAAAATTAAAATTCAGCATAAATTTCAGTATCAGAAAATTTCAAGATTAAATTTATTATCATTTTAATGTGCATCCAGAATTAAAGTCCTTGTAGGATGCCTACTAATTAATGTAACAATATATGCAGACCTGAGTCTGAGTACAAAGGGAGCATCTACCACCCCTTTACGTTAATTAACCAGGTTCGTCTAATTGAGCTCAAAGACATACCCAAATTTTCATCATAATCCAGAACATAAATACTAAATACCCCTTTCTATTTAAACAAGAAAATCTCACCTTAAAATTAAAATTTTGCTGTTAGTACAATTTCACTACTGTCCATTTTAAGTAAATCAATTATAAAGTTATTCAACACACACCAACACATCAAAATCGAACAACAAAGCATAAGTTACCTGAAGGTTACTGCACTAGTGGCTTCAATGTACATCGTCCTTGCTAATTTCACCATCCCAACTGGGTTATGTTTACGTCCTCGGATTACTGGTCGCTTTTAAACATTTTCTACACCACCATTCATCTAAAGTTGTTTCAGTGCTTTTCCGGAACTCATTTGTGTATATCTGAAGCTTGTTTTGTGGATCCAGACACGTTTACGAATCATTTAATTATTACCACCCCGAAAATAGCAAAGAAATTCATACTTCTTTCACAAATATACGCCAAAACTGCCTACTTTTGTGTATTCATTTGTCGTTGCAAATTTTACTAATTGGTACAGTGATACTAAACTTTATTACCTTGTATCTTCCTTTCTAAGTGCACTAAATTACATTCATTGTAGCACGTAAAGAACAAACTGTTTTAAATCACCAAAATATACGAGCAAACTGTTTAAATTATTCTATCAAAATCGGAAAACTAAAAAGCACTGTTTAACGCATTGAATCAATTCGAAAATCTAAGAGAGAGAAACTCATATCAACCTGGGTATATATAGTGGTTAGCCCGTCTGTCGGTTTTGTCCTCAAAACGGCCAGTTTCTAGAATTTCGTGTACTATGTTCCCATCTCGCCCGCCTGTGCGTCGGTTCTTATTAAATTTGCACTCGCACCAGTTAAATCTCAGAAATTTCGACACGGCTCGCAACGTCTGGAAATAACTAATTAATTTTTATACAGATATGTTATTTTTACCTCTCAAGTTTGTAAGTGTAATAAAAAACGGGGTAATTAAAACTTTTTGTAAGTTTATTACCCTTTATCCTCGTGACTATCAGCTATATACTAAAACTCTCTATTTTTAATCTGATATCACTAGGTCGAGATTTTCTTCTTTATACTCCAAGCCCAGGGTAATGTCAGATGGAAAACGGCTTTAGACAAAGAAAACTCTTAGGGGTTAAACGGCTAGTAGAGTGTTAGCTCTGGGTAGATCATGAGCATGGGTCATGGGTGGATAATCGACCAAAAATATTTTTAATAGGCGCCACCGTATTTTTAATACAAGTGCCAACAAAATTTAACTGTGTTTGTATAAGGGAATGCGGAAACCTTATCTTAACACCACTATCATAGCCATAAAATTTGAATTTCACTCTTTATCACACACTTACCAAAACCTCAACCACCAGATGTCAAACAGTTGTCTCAGCTTTACCTGTGAACAAACAAAAACACCACATGGACACTATTTGTGTCTTCAAAAGCATATGCCAAAAATAGAATAAATGAATTTAAACATCTGTGAAATACTAAAGGATTCATTTTCATTACTCTGTCTTTTACTTAAGGAGGATTTGCTCTAGTTTTCTCTTTCCTGATTTAAATGTTGAATAATAAAACTTCTTTCAAAGGAAACAAAATGAATTCTATTTATATGTAGAAATCTGATTATATACATGTGACTGCAATATATATTTACTATCTTGTCATAAAAATTTTTTATAAAAAGAATTTTAGTGAAGTTTAACCTTCAAAATAAATATGTATAAATTGATCATTTCTATAAAATTTAGTTTAAGCAAACATGTCATAATTTATTAGTTCATAGCACATGAATTTATTTTTACTATAATCATTGAAGCGCTTCCTTGACCATTTACAACAAAGATTGATCATCAGAAAAATAGCGATCATAAAATGCAACTACTCAAATTTAACTATAATCTACACAAAAAATATACACGAATTTCAGCACCAATAAAAAGCTTTTACATGACCTGAATGTTTTTAAGCAAAATGTGAAAATTAAATCAAGACTGCATCTGGCGTCTAGATTAGGAAACAGAATCTATACTATTTTTTTATCTGACATAAGTTGTCATTTTAAATATCTTAAAACACATTGAGTGCGTGTACAAGCAACTGACAAACTAGATATTTATTCGGTGTGTTATTGACTTTAAAAACTACTTTTTATTTGTGTTACCCTAATATTCAACGTAGGAAATCTCATAATAATTTACTATACTTTCAAAGTTACGGAAAGTTTCAAACACTCACGTGTATCCAAATAAATTGCAGGTGCAAAATCATGACGTCAGCTGTTGTATTTTTCCAGCGTATTAATCATCTGTAAGTTTGAAGTACCAAGATTCTTTGTATAATAAACCATTTCTATACGGCGTATTAAATAGATAGAACGAAACCATAACTGCCTGCTTTAAATTATTGCGACGAAAATTTATTATAATTTAACATTGAAAATTGTTGTTGTAGATATGTCCATTAGATATTGCACTAAAGTGAAAGTATTAGTTTAATTTATTGTATTAATCTATACCAACTGTCTTAAATGATGTATATTATCGTTCCATGTTCTCAACTCAAGCTCTTCTTCCTGACTCTATTAGACGCCTCGTGTTTTAGTCGGGACATCTTGACTTTTATCTCTAGTCTACAAAAAGCGACTTCACTCTTCGACGTTGGAAACAAAAGTGCTAATAATTAACTGGACAACGCTTGGTAACAAGCCTCAGAATATATATCTTCTAGAATCTATGTGTTATTATGAACATTATACTTTAATTTTTATTGGCTGAATATTTACGAATTAAATGCTTTAAAATTTATCTGTTTTATTATTAATTTATTAGGCTTGGTGTAACAAGAAAAAAAATACGTTACACAGCCTCTTCCCAAGAGAAAAAATTCGAGGTATGGAAGAATTTTTTCTAAAAAAATTTTCGACTGAAACTTCAAAATTACTCTTATTAACTGTATAAACCTCTTACAACTCACAACAAAACAGCACAAACTTTAACTATAACTAACGATGAGTTTAACAAAAAAAACAGAATCATTCACTAATTGATATGGGGGAATATTAATGCATGGGATTGAGTGATTAGTAACTGCGCGTACTACACGCCTATAAAGGGACAAATTCGGGAAGTCATAATCAGTATATACGTCAATCAGTTAAGAATATTTAGGGGAATCTAACACTCAGTGGATGCATGTCATCTATAGTTACAAACGCAACAACCATATCAAAGTAAAAAAATTTTACCTGAAGCGAAAAATATTTTTCTATAAATTAGAACTGTAATAAACAAAATCGAATGTATAACAAAATTACTATTAAACAAAAATCTGTACAACGAATACTCTTCTCTAATTTACTATATCTGTCTTAAGGATTTATGTACATAACTTTCCAGATGCTAATTACATTTAAACTAATTGATGAATTTAACAAGTACCAAAAGCTGTTATTTACGAAGTCCATTCACGAAACAAATCTCTAATACTCGAGAAACAGACAAAGTATTAACAATACTTATTCATCAACAAGATACCTTTGATCTTTGAGTGAGCACCTCACAACATTATCTGTACGACTACTATGCTACAGACTCAACTATATCTCTCAAAAATTTTACAACATCAGTGATTCATCACCAAAGAACTCCAAAACCACTAATAAATCATACGTTGAGCCTACTGGGAGACATCCACCAGCAACTCACAAAAAAAACTCTTCATGAACTCTCTTAGCTCATGTACACTCTCAATAAAAAATAAGCACATCAGGCCTAGTCTCAAACTACTAAACCAAAACTCAAGCATTCCTTTAATGCTTAATACTCTATCACACTCTAACTATATAACTATACTCAATACTTTACTAAATACTCTCTATAATCTCCATCATGTACCTCATTACTGAATACGTACCTCTTCACTGAATACATATTCATCTCTACATACTTGCAACATCTCTAAGCATATGCTGCACTCTCAAACACCTCAAAAAAAACATATCATCATTCAAAATCCATAAACATATCCTTGTCGTCATCAAAAATTATCATTTAACCTATCCTTATCGTCATCAAGAATTATCATTTAACATATCCTTGTCGTCATCAAGAATTATCATTTAACACATCCTTGTCGTCATTTAACACATGCAACATCTAAATCAACAAACATATTAAGCTCTATTACTACTAAAACAAAAATTACTTTAAACAAATCAAAAAAATTTCACTAACTTTAATCTTGCCCTACTTAAGAATTTAAAACATGGACCAAAAAGAATTACTACTGACATCAACTATAATTAGAAGTACTTAAGGATCAGAAACATTCTTAACATCTTCATTTTCACCTTCATCTATCGCAGAATTATCGATACTAAACATTTTCTTTGACTTAAATATGAAGATACGGATAAATTGGAGGGAAGAAATTTAAATACCAAATTATTTTCTACTTTACTTCATGATAACTATTAATAAATGTTCTGGTACAGGCTTACTCTACCCATAATCAAACTGTCGATATAAACTAAAGTGCTTCACAACGCATAAATTTGCTAGTATGACAAGCTCCTCTATGAGCCTCACCTAGACTTATAAACAAAATTGCTAGAATGACAAACTCTTCTCTGAGTCTCATCTAGACTGACAAACTAAATAAGCAAAACGAATTACATCATAACTGACTTCAAATAATCTCAAGTGACGATGCCAAAATTGCTAAAGCGACAAACTTACCACGACCCTCGCATAGACTGACATAACGCTGAGCGACCAACCCTTCCGGAGTTTCGTCTAGACTAACATAACGCTACACGATGAACCACAACAAGTCTCGCACAGATCTAACTTAACTCAACATACTACGTTGTAACGCGACCATAAAAATTGCTACTCAAAACCAATCAAACTAAACCAAAACGTGCTCATGCACAAGAGCAATCTTCAAACTATATTTCAACAGTAAAAACTTGTGTACCATTAATCGAACAACTAATATAACTAATAAGACTGAAAGATGAATCTATTATCGATGAAATACATACAAAATCAAACAAACTCGTAATATCCATATCAAATAACTTTATCATTTTATCTAGAAACAGGAATTTCGCTACTCATTTTTAAGTAAATGTACGATGCTATAAGTTTCTGCCATAATTAAATATCTGAATATCACTAACGTAACTCAATTATAAAATTTTTGAAGATGAAATCTCAAACAAACGAATGTCCTAACTATATAAAGAAGAACCCACTATAAACTGTAACAAACTTTAACAAAAATGAAACTAAAAGAAGACGTTACTAATATCAACGCAAACCTCAGTCGGTGAATATAAGTGTGATGAAAATAACTACTAAATGTTCCAGCCTCTAAGTGAAATTATTCGAGCCTCTAACTGAAATTCGAGCCTCTAAATGAAATTCGAGCCTCTAAATGAAATTCCAGCCTCTAAATGAAATTCCAGCCTCTAAATGAATTTCCAGCCCCACGTTGCGAGCGCAAGTGTAATTGTAATAAAAAACGGGGTAATTAAAACTTTTTGTAAGTTTATTACCCTTTATCCTCGTGACTATCAGCTATATACTAAAACTCTCTATTTTTTATCTGATATCACTAGGTCGAGATTTTCTTCTTTATACTCCAAGCCCAGGGTAATGTCAGATGGAAAACGGCTTTAGACAAAGAAAACTCTTAGGGTTAAACGGCTAGTAGAGTGTTAGCTCTGGGTAGATCATGAGCATGGGTCATGGGTGGATAATCGACCAAAAATATTTTTAATAGGCGCCACCGTATTTTTTAATACAAGTGCCAACAAAATTTAACTGTGTTTGTATAAGGGAATGCGGAAACCTTATCTTAACACCACTATCATAGCCATAAAATTTGAATTTCACTCTTTATCACACACTTACCAAAACCTCAACCACCAGATGTCAAACAGTTGTCTCAGCTTTACCTGTGAACAAACAAAAACACCACATGGACACTATTTGTGTCTTCAAAAGCATATGCCAAAAATAGAATAAATGAATTTAAACATCTGTGAAATACTAAAGGATTCATTTTCATTACTCTGTCTTTTACTTAAGGAGGATTTGCTCTAGTTTTCTCTTTCCTGATTTAAATGTTGTATAATAAAACTTCTTTCAAAGGAAACAAAATGAATTCTATTTATATGTAGAAATCTGATTATATACATGTGACTGCAATATATATTTACTATCTTGTCATAAAATTTTTATAAAAGAATTTTAGTGAAGTTTAACCTTCAAAATAAATATGTATAAATTGATCATTTCTATAAAATTTAGTTTAAGCAAACATGTCATAATTTATTAGTTCATAGCACATGAATTTATTTTACTATAATCATTGAAGCGCTTCCTTGACCATTTACAACAAAGATTGATCATCAGAAAAATAGCGATCATAAAATGCAACTACTCAAATTTAACTATAATCTACACAAAAATATACACGAATTTCAGCACCAATAAAAAGCTTTTACATGACCTGAATGTTTTAAGCAAAATGTGAAAATTAAATCAAGACTGCATCTGGCGTCTAGATTAGGAAACAGAATCTATACTATTTTTTATCTGACATAAGTTGTCATTTTAAATATCTTAAAACACATTGAGTGCGTGTACAAGCAACTGACAAACTAGATATTTATTCGGTGTGTTATTGACTTTAAAAAACTACTTTTTATTTGTGTTACCCTAATATTCAACGTAGGAAATCTCATAATAATTTACTATACTTTCAAAGTTACGGAAAGTTTCAAACACTCACGTGTATCCAAATAAATTGCAGGTGCAAAATCATGACGTCAGCTGTTGTATTTTTCCAGCGTATTAATCCTCTGTAAGTTTGAAGTACCAAGATTCTTTGTATAATAAACCATTTCTATACGGCGTATTAAATAGATAGAACGAAACCATAACTGCCTGCTTTAAATTATTGCGACGAAAATTTATTATAATTTAACATTGAAAATTGTTGTTGTAGATATGTCCATTAGATATTGCACTAAAGTGAAAGTATTAGTTTAATTTATTGTATTAATCTATACCAACTGTCTTAAATGATGTATATTATCGTTCCATGTTCTCAACTCAAGCTCTTCTTCCTGACTCTATTAGACGCCTCGTGTTTTAGTCGGGACATCTTGACTTTTATCTTTAGTCTACAAAAAGCGACTTCACTCTTCGACGTTGGAAACAAAAGTGCTAATAATTAACTGGACAACGCTTGGTAACAAGCCTCAGAATATATATCTTCTAGAATCTATGTGTTATTATGAACATTATACTTTAATTTTTATTGGCTGAATATTTACGAACTAAATGCTTTAAAATTTATCTGTTTTATTATTAATTTATTAGGCTTGGTGTAACAAGAAAAAAAATACGTTACAAGTTTGCCTTTTATTTTCAACCAATCGCAACCCAGTGACGTTGCTCCACTCACGCCTTTTACTATATGTGTCTCGGTCTTGCGCATATTATCTGTCTCTATCTACCCTGTTCTTATTGGTACAAATTGATATTCTTTATTATCGATTATTTCAGTCCATGTGGACTGTGAAATACCCCACCTTATTAGCATTTCCCGTAACTATTAAGCTACGGTTTCTCCAGCATTCTCTGTAACCATTTGTTATCTGCAAATTTTACGCAGGTGTTCAAACATAATACTTCTACGATCTGAATATTATTGGGTTTTTACTAGCTTTTATAGATATTATATGTTACTAATGGTCCAATTAACTCCAATTAAAATAATACCCTTTAATTTTTAGTGACTCCTAATCAAATATTAATTATTATCTGTACATTTTGTTTAATACCGGTTACTTAAAATTGAGTTAATTAATATAAATTTTGCACGTAATTTCCATTTGTTTCTTTACTCGGAATAATTAAATTACACGTAGAGCATTTTAATACTGCTTCTTTTTATATAAAGCGTCTTGTAAATAATTTAAATCTCTTATTTTTAATGAAACGAATGAATGTTTATTCTCCACGGTTTTTTAATAACGCGTACCTTTTCTTAAAGCTTCTACACGGTGATTAAAATTATTTGATGTGATTATTTAATTTTCTACCCTGGTCTAAATATGAGTATTTTATATACTTACATAGTGTCCACCAAGCACTCCTTAAAAGTAATTGCTGATAAGTAACTACCAAGAAAAATAATGTAATAGTAGACAACAGCAATAAAGAATAAAAAACCATTTACCATACAAAATGCATTTCGCAGCAGTGGTAAAGTATCATATAAAGTTACATCTAAACAATAGTGTAACTACATTTTTATCCAGAGGATCTTATGGATAATCGTTGCTAATCTTATTTTATAATTAATACCCAAGCAATAAAAGCTGCTGCCATTAACATATGCATAACATTAAACCAATACAATTAAAATTTACCCAATTCTTTCTACACAAATTTTGTTTGTGGATTGCTTTTTTTTAGCTGGAGGCCAAATGGGTTTGTTCTTTCTATAGACCAACTGCTTTTGTCTGTAGACCAACTGCTTTTATCCGTAGGCCGTTGTTACAGTTATGGTAGCAGGGTAAACAGATCTTGACGACCATGGCGTTGCTGTGCTGACTCACCCCCGATGCTTGCGAGCTAAGTATCCGGACACCTACAGGTATGCAACTCGTTTTCTTTGTGTGTGTCAATGACATATTCTGTATCAACGTTTGGTGTAGTTAAGTGACACGGTAGGACTATTGTTTGTTACTGCGATTCGATATTATCGCTCTACAGGTGCGATGTACTATTTTTAAACATGCTTGTCAAAAGAACGCACACGTTTATTCGCTTTACTGACTAGTTTATTTTACAAAAAGTATTAGGTGAAATTTTAAAAACGCTTGACAAAAGCTCAAATGTTTATTTACTGCTGATTAATTTTATTTTGTGTAAATACGAGATGCGTACTTCGTATTTAAATTTCTAAATTGTTCGTACAATATAATTGTTTGCTGTGAAATAATAACCCCTAATTTATTTTCTTTTTGCTTGTTTGTACAGAAACCGTTATTTATTTTTATTTGTTAATCGTGGGCGATGTACTTTATTTTTTTGTTTCTTTTTTTGGTATGTAGGCGTGTTGGAGAAACAATGGGAAAATTTACACAAAGCGTGAAACCCCAGATTATTACATTAGAGTAAATGGACTGTGACTTCAGGGTAGTGTTGCGATAAAATACTCTTAGCGGTAAATCCAACATCGATCATGCACTTACCTTAACGTTCATACTGTTGGTTTCTACGGAAGTGGTTGGCAGCATCCAAACCAGAACAACATCTCCGCCGACGGAATTATGTAGTAGCACAGTAAGACACACCAAAATATATATTGTTTTAATACATGACCGCACGGGCCGAATGCTTCGAAACCGAGTGTACAAAACCAGTGCTAGATAATACCGCCTGGTTTATCGCAAAACAAAACCTTGACTTTTTAAAATGAATAACATCGAAATTAAGAGTGGCGTTCTAACCCAAT
Source organism: Platerodrilus igneus (assembly GCA_036346225.1). Lineage (NCBI taxonomy): Eukaryota > Metazoa > Arthropoda > Insecta > Coleoptera > Lycidae > Platerodrilus > Platerodrilus igneus. The sequence goes on along the minus strand of JARFIW010001097.1, from coordinate 1,001,912 downwards.
TTTAAACAAGGCGAATTCCCCCACTCTCCGCGGTTGGTAGTTAACCTGGTATTTACTTTTCTTCCGGCTACGTCTAGGTATGTAGCAATATAAATCATAACTAATTTTACTTCATAAAAGGAAGCTCGTTCATTAATAACCAGATCCAATTTAGCAAGAATAATAACGTGTACATCGTATAATACGTTTTAAATTAAATATACAAGTCCAAGATTGAAAAGAAAGACGCAAAAATAACGCTTTAAACACAACGAGTTTTATTAAAATAAACATGCAATCGGTGAAGATAAACAATCTGGCATACTAGCTACAATATAATCTCATTTAAAATATTAACGCATAAACGCATTCAAATATGTCATAATGGAAAAGACCCTACGTGATCTGCAACTTTGTAAACCCATATAAAATCCTACATATTTGGATTTTTAAATAACAAACAACAGACGTTCGGTAACATAATAAAATTTGAATAAACACAAATATGAGGACGTGACAGAATGTAATATAAACTTGGATTTTCTGAGGAATATGCTACATAAAATAAACGCCTAAGTGTGAAATGAAACGATTTAACTAGAGTCTTGACATGAAATTTGTAGCAAATCCAAGGCCTGGAATGATAGCGCAAAGTGCAACGCCTTAATCAACAAACACGCGAGGAAAACCAATAGGACAAATAAGAGATGGAGTCTTTATAATTAACGCGGACTTCGTAAACAACCAGGATCTCTGTGATCAAGACGCTAACCACGTCAGTTAAAAATAGAATATTACGCAAAGTGAACTTAGTCAAAATAAATAATTTAGTGATATTAAAGTGAAAAATCAAGTGCCAATAAATACAACATAAGTGGCCGTTTACTTTCAAAAACGTAAGGTAAATTATTAATTAAATCTAATTCTACTATTTAAGGATTTAGGGCTCCAAGTCACTCCAATTAACTCTAAGGAACTTGAAGTAACTCCTAGTCATTCCTAGTAATTACAAGTAATTCTAATAATTAAAATAAAACTAAACAAAATCTAAGATAAATCCGAAGGGAAAAATTCAAGCAAATTTAATTAATCATTCTGGTCAACGAGTTGAGGCAACTAAACTAAGAATCAAATTGACAGGAAGAAGCTGTACCAGAGAATCAAATTGGAAACAATCCAGGGGTACTAATAATCCACATACAGAGGCAGTTCTAAGAAACAAACAGGAAAAACGCAAGAGATATATTATCTTTTATTAACATAAGACTGTATTTCAATTTTTAACATTTGCTATTATTTATATCGAAGTATTTGTAAGCGTCATCAAAAATGTTTTGAGAATTTATGCAAATAGAAAGAAGGTCATTTGAACATTCAAAAGTGCTTCAAGTAAATTGCAGTATTATTTTTGCTGCCTTTAAGGGAGTATGATTTTGGTATAATCAGATAAATATCAATATTTCATTCAGGGGTTAATTTTTGAATACAAAATCAAAGTAAAAAGTAATTTAAATACAAAGTGTACATGTTTTCGATTATTATACAAAGTTTGGTTACTTTCGTTTTCATTATTCTAACAGATAGGAGCTAGATATAAAGGGGGTTAAACATTCTTTATTGTCGTGCTTGGAAAATTATTCAAAATCTGCTTATTAATACAAATCAATGCTTATGCGAGTACAGCCGCCACAATTTTACTCTTATCTCGTATATAAATTTTTCAGCATCCGAAGATCTGATCGCCTGCTTACAGCTATTCGTGCCAAATCAGATCCCGATTTTTCAATCCTCCCTCCGCCCACTCTTAAAAACCGATTTACGCGTGGTTATCACCGTCCAATCTCGCAACCCTTTCCGAAAATTCTTTAAAGGCTGTCCAGAACGCCTTCTGGTTAGCCACTTCCCCGACTTCCTCTAGGCTCTTGGCCATGTTAGTCCTACCATAGCTAATTTCATATTAGCTAACCCTCGATTTGCCACCTCGAGTGGGCAGTTGAAAAGCACGTGCTCTGCGCTTTCTGCGCCCTCACCGCATTCGCAGCGGTCGTTATCGGTTAAACCGAATCTTTGTAAATACGCTTTCAAGGCGCCGTACCCTATTATCCGTTGCACCATTTTATGATCGAGTTTCACCTCGATCTTAAATCTAGCTTCTATGCTCGGTATGAATTTGTGGGTCAACCTGCCCGTGGCAGCGTTGTTCCACCTCTCTTCCCATTATCGAATTGACTTTTCGCGCAGCTTTTTAATTAGAGACTTTGTTATCGACGAATGGGATATCCGAAAGTCGCCCGTCGCGACCTCTTTAGATAATTCATCAGCACTATCGTTTCCTACGTTACCATCATGCGACCTAACCCAACATAACTTTAAACGTCGGAAATCGAGCGCCGTATGCGCTATCCACCAGCCGTCCGCTTGGAGGTCTGTCTAGGTGTTCATATTTGTTAAAGCCGTCAGCGCTGATTTACTATCACTGATTATATAATACTCGTCTCTGCCCGTATGGTTTATTACGTAATCGATAGCCTCTCGTATAGCTATCAATTCGCACTGGAAGATAGTGCTCCAGTTCGCGAGTTTAGTTTGAAACCGAAACACCTCCCTTTCCTGCTTATACACGACAAACGCCGCGCCTGCTTGCCCTTCGTTCATACGTGAACCGTCCATATAAATTCTAATACCCATCGCGTCCCCATCACTTTCGACAAACTCAATTCCTCTAATATCGGCCTAGTGTCTTAATTCTGACACGACGATTTTTCTCTCAACTTTCCTATTGCTAAGATTAATACCTTCGATGTTTACGCGCCCTTTCCCTGTATCTACAAATCTCCTGTCTCTTATCTCCCTAACGGCATATTCGATAGGGAGAGTCCTAGTGATCACCAGGACCGCCTCCGTGCAGGTGGTCCTGTACGCCCTCGCCGATTTTACCGCGATTATCCGTTGTACGCTGGTCAATGGTCGCATCTTCCGGACTTTACAACCTTCCGACCATACAGATGTTGCGTACAGCATTGTTGACTCTATCGCTCCGGCATAGACCGTCCTCAGCGATTCGCCTCTAAAACCCCAGTTTATTTTCGCCGCCGCCATCATTTTATTTGATAATTTGCCGCCCTTATTATTTAAGTATTGTACGTGCGCTTTCCAATTTAATTTATCGTCTATTTTGACACCGAGGTATGTGATGGCGTCTTTGAACAAGATTTTCTCCCCTCCTAGCTCTAGCCTAGGAGATCGCTACCCCGGTTTCGTCCCGAAATATAGTGTCTCCGATTTTGACCTATTAAATTTCAATTTTACCTCCTGCGACCATTCGTGAAATTTATTTAGCGCCTCGTTTGGTTTTGTTCGCATGTCCATTAATAATCGCGATCTGATAATTAAAAGCATGCCATCCGCAAACTCAACAATTGAGCATCCTGCGGGCAACTTGACCCTAAAGATGCTCTCATATAACAACTTCCTAAAAGTGGGACCAGAGCATGACCCCTGTGGGCACCCCCTCTCTACCTCGCGCGACAAAACTTCACCCGGAATTTCAACCTGTGCCAGTCGCCCCGAGAAATAGCTCTTGACTAAAGACATTAAGTTCCGCGGACAACCCCTACGATCTAACTCGCAAACGATTAAAGGCCACCAGGCAGCATCAAATTCTCTTGAAATGTCCAAGGCAACAACAACACAGTACTCTTTAGCATCTCTCGCCTGCTTAATTTCCCCGACAACGAATTCTAGTGCGTCAATAGTCGACTTTCCCTCCATAAAACCGAACTGTCGGTTATTAAAACCGCCGCTGTCTCGCACTAAGTACTCAACTCGCGTAGTCATAACGCAATCCAAAGCTTTCCTCAGCACCGGTAGCAAGCTAATTGGACGATGGCTGCTCGGGATCTGAATTTGAAAATCGCAAATAATCAGTTTGAAATGACCAAGTGCGACCAAGAGTTTTAGTGTTTTCATAGGACCCAAACTCAAGAACACATAGATGAATATCCTTCGGATATATGCGGAACGAATGTGTGAATCATTCGAAATTCACTTTCTAAGTTTGAAACCACCTTTGGAGAGAAGCTTTGGAACCTTGTGGTAGATAGCTCACACATCTATAAGATCATCAGAACCTGCCAGAAAATTGTCTACATAGAAATCTTCTGGTATTATCTTGGAAAGTTGAGGATGAGTGTCCTTTTCAATTTTAGCCAGACAAAGAAATGTCAAGCAAGAAGCCGCCGCTGTACCGTACGTGACGGTATTTAAATCAAAAGTAGAAATTGCCTCGAAACGAAAGGATTGCCATAAGATCCTTTGAAGAGGTCTTTGGCTCGGAGTGATCAGGACTTGTCTGTGCATTTTTTCTATGTCAGCGGACAAAATGTACTTATGTTGAATTGAAAAAAAAACCTTGTTGGATAGTAGGTCCATTCATCTGAATATTGTTTAACAAACGTCCACTGGAAGTTTTAGAAGAACCGTCAAACACGACGCGAAGTTTGGTGGTGAGATTTTCCTCCTTCAACACCACATGGTGGGGGAGATAGAAAACTTGACCTGTATAACTGAGATCGGAACGTGACATATGTCCAAGACTATGATATTCCTGCATAATGGAAATATAAAGTTTCTTAAATTCTGCATTTGATTGTAATCACGCCTCAAGCGAATTGAATCTTTTCAAGGCTGTATGCCAACAATCCCCTAGGATAGAAGGGTTTTCCTTGAACGGAATGGAAACGATAAAGCGCCCATCAGATGCCCGTTTGGTAGTAGGATTCGTCGGACCAGCTTAACAAATGGAATGGTACATGTTTGTTAAGATTTGAAGAGTATAGCAATCTTAATGAAAGCATTTATTTTAAATATGACATGAAAACTGAAAACGTATTTACAAAATAAAATACATTGTAAAGATTATTTGACGTTTCTAATTTTTTGACTTTTCGTAAAAATTACAAGTCTCTGAATGTCCTTCCATACATCGAGTAACCCATGAGAGTGCATGCGTATGCGAACTTACGTTAGTTGAAACTGTATATCTATAGTTCTTAACAATAGGTTTGGCGAGCTATGTTTATACTGAGAAATAGCCAGATAATTAAGTAGTTAATTTGCCAGGACTTAGTTTTAATAATTTTGTATAAACTGAAAACTCGGTTAACCAAGAGATCATGCAGGAACCATCCACCCACTATTACTGTAGCAAACCAAGGTATTAAAGTATAACTAGTCCAGTTGTGACTACATAAGCCAACGAACAATAAACCAGGTACTGTTACGTGCCAAATCGGCACTTAAACATTTTTCAGGTTAATTTCGATGTGCGGAAGTTTCGCGCCATAATTTCAAAAAACTAGGCGTGTATTTCCGTTACGTCACAGTGCGTTTGCGCCAGATCGCGCGACGCGAGTGGAGTAGGAAAAAAAAGTGGGGACAAGTATTTCCGTGACTTTATGTAACGTGGCATTTTTGCCCGAACCTTCGAGTGGAGTGGACGTTTGAGGTATCGTATCGTGCCTTTAGCTATATCTATGTAGATTCCCTTGCCTAATTATCTTGTTTGTCGCCCTTTACCATGTTTCCTGTCCATTCCCTACATAGGTAGGTGACAATTTGCAGCCATTGGCGAACCGTACTGCACGACCCTGGATGAACGAGCCCATGACTGCCGTAGCTGGTCCGAACGCTTTGGAAGAGCGTCGGGCGTACCATCTTTAACTACCTCAAAAGGGCCCTTCGTAGCCCTGATAGATTTCAGCAGAAGCCAACTTTAACCCAGGGACATATTCATGTGAGTAATTGTTGTATTACCTATTGTCTTAAATTTATATATTTTTCCGATTATTGCGTAACATCATTTGTGCATTGCTGACGTCATAGACAGATGGGCGCGAAAAATCTGTTCAAAGGTTAGCGTATCAACCGCCAGTGGCGTCGCTCGCTTTTTATTTCGCGCTTGCGCGATGTATTTATCGACTTTTTTAACTGTAATTATAGACGTTTATAAATGCAAGAATCCGTTTTAAATTGTAAGAGTACCAACAACTAAATATCCATAATATATTATTGAACAATTACTAATCAATGCACGTCAAAAAATACAAAAGCCATACACATCTTTTATATACAAACCGATGCCTCGCTTACTGGGTTAGGTGCAATGTTATTCCAGGTAAGAAATGGTTTATAACATCCAATCGCCTATGCAAGTCGTGCCTTAACTTCTGCCGAACAAAAATACTCAGCTACCGAACGAGAATTATTGGGCGTTATCTTTGGCATCGAGAAATTTAGAGGATATCTTGAAGGTACACATTTTACCGTAATCACTGATTGTGAAGCCCTCACTTGGCTTAATAACTTGAAACAGCCCGCAGGTCGTTTGGCAAGATAGAACTTGCGTATCTCTCAATTCACTTTTGACGTTAGGCATAGGCCTGGCAAATTAAATATCGTATCTGATTCCTTATCTCGCGATGTCGTCTCTCTTAACCTTCCAAATTTAATTCCTGATACCTGGTATCTCAATATGATTAAAAAAGTTTCCGATAAATTTCCTACCTTTCGTGTAACTAATAATAGACTATATAAATTTGTATCTTCTTCTCCACAAAAAATATCGAATATTCCTGAATGGAAACTTGTCGTGCCTACTGCTAACCGTAGTGAGGTGCTCAAATTATGTCACGATGACCCCATAGCTGCGCACCTTGGTGTTACAAAAACTCTCGCTAAAATATCTGAATTATATTACTGGCCTACCCTAAAGCAATCTGTTTGTCGCTATATTAAGAGCTGTAAAATTTGTGGTTCTCATAAGAGTTCGCAAGACGCTCGTCCTGGTTTAATAGGTAACTTTAAACTTGTATCTTATCCCTTTCAATTAATTTCGCTTGACTTATTAGGACCTCTCCCCCGATCGAAAAGAAGTAACCAATATCTTTTAGTTGTCACCGATTGGTTTTCTAAATTTGTTATGGTGCAACCCTTACGTAAAGCTACATCTGCAGCTATAATTAAATTCCTAGAACAAAATGTATTTCTTATCTTTGGTGTCCCTCAGATTATTCTTTGCGACAATGGGGCACAATTTATCTCTAAAGATTTTCAGAATTGCGTTAAAAGTTACAAAGTACAAAAAATTTGGTTTAACGCAAAATACCATCCCCAAGTAAACCCTACCGAAAGAGTAAATAGAGTTTTAGTTACCGCTATTTCTTCCTATATTGATTCAGACCATACTACATGGGATGAACATATTTTTAAAATTGCTCAAGCTTTGCGTACATCTAAACACGAAGCAACCCAATTCACTCCGTCATTTCTTGTTTTTGGAAGATATACCCCAATCGATGGGAGTTACTATGGTTTAGTGCCTGACGATACTAACGTAATTGAATTTGACGATAAGGTACGCTGGGACAAAGACCAACAATCATTACCTTCTATCTTTAACGACGTTAGAAAAAATTTGTTAAAAGCTTACGAAAAGAGTAAGGACCATTATAATTTACGTAAACGAAATATTTCCTTCGCCTTGGGCGAACAAGTTTGGAAAAAGAATTATGTCTTATCGGATGCATCTAAGAAATTTTCTTCAAAATTAGCCCCTAAATTCATCCTTTGTAAGATTATTCGTGTCATTAGTCCCCTTATCTACGAACTTCAGGATGCTAAAGGAAAACGCCAAGGCAGGTCGCATATTAAAGACCTTAAGCCATTCTCTGCTGACCCAAATGCTAGTTAAGTTTTTCACGTTCCATTCTCCTTACGATTTACCTAATATTTTTCTGTTCTCACCATCAATTACTAACTTTAATCACTTATTTCCTCTCTTGTACTGTGTATACCCCCCTACACGTTTAACTTACTTACCTTAAATTAGCTATCTTTTTCTTTTGGTTGACTTTTTCTTGACCATACCATTACTTATATATCACTTCATTCTCTACACCCCCCAATATAACTCTGTTGTTTCATTTAATTGATCCTAGAACTTTTCCTACAGCATATTATTTGGTTTTTAGTATTTCTCCTTACGTCATTTAATTTTGTGTAGTAATTGTCGTAACTTTGGTTGTAATAACTCATTGAATTTTTATGATTGGTTTTAGCTGATGTTAGAGTGGATGTTTTTCTTCTTTGGGCTCACATAGGACATGCGCAGCCTATGCCATTGTTAGAAATAGTCCATGTTCGCAGTTGCAAAAAACTAGGATTATCTATTCCATGTGTTTTTCTTCTGAATTACTGCAGTCGCCCACATTATACTATATCATTATTTGTTTCTTTTTCTACTAATTCAACATAACTTATAAACATTTTTTTTTCATTGTTTTTTATTGAACTTTGTGGTGAGGTGCTATTGCTTCTTATTGATATCTTATTAAACTCTCGGTTGTTTTAGCATATTGGGACAGTGTATCTGTATTTAACTGCTTATAATTAGGTATTTTTGTGTGTTTAGGGTGCTACCGAAAAAAAAACTACCTTAAAACAGTTTGTTTTTGTGTGAATGTATCTGTAATGATACTTTTAAGTTGTCGTGTCTACTTTTGTCTGATTTTCTTATCGTAGTGGATGCACTCGTTAGGAAAATGATCGTACTAGTTCTCTTAAGAGCCTAGTGAATTTCAACTTATGATTTATCTTATCTTGTCGGATTAATATCGCAGGTGGTCCTTCAGACTGCGCTGTGTTTAACAGGGACCACTCTTTACCTTCTCTCGGACGCTTGTCCAAAAACTCTACTTTTTCTTATCCCGCTGTCTCTGTTTATGCCTTATTCTTCTTTCGGTAGACCTGTTCTTGTCCCGGAACACCCGTCTGCCACATAAGAGTGATGTTCCCTCACTCCGAGCTACTGGCCACATTGGCTGGTTGAGTAGCGCTTTGCTATCCACCTTTTTCTGTCTCTTTTGCTCAATGCGAGCCCTTTCTCTACTTTCTTCCACCTGGAAGTGCCTCTTATGCATTCCAAATAACCTACCTCCCTCTTTTTACCGTTCCTGTTTCTCTGCCTTTTCATTTCCGTTAGTCACCGTGTGGTTGCGCGGGAGGTTTTCACAGACACCTGGACCCCGTCTCTGGGAATCTTTCGTGAGGTCATGCGGTGCCGCTGTCAGCGCATGGGCACTGGCAGTGAAGGTATGTATGAGTGTGTGAATGTGTGAGTGGATGTGTATATCGTTATATACCGTGTGGGTATCGGGTGATTGTATCACCGATATCAATTAACGCCGGGTGCAGGGATGCACCCTAATGCCTTTGCCGGTCCCTCGTGCCGTTTCTTGTAAACGGACCTGCTTCACAGGTCGCTCTTTTTAGAGGGTACGAGAAATGCCCATTTAACGACTCCACGGAGTCACTCTATCTTTACCTTTATCTATTGTCTTGGATAATAACTAAGCCAATACCTTTGTCTTGTCTATTATCTTTGATAATACCCTTAGTTTTAGTATCGTCATCTTACCGACTACCGTTAGTAATAACTTTTGTTTAATTTCGCGTTATCTTACCTATTATCTTTAGTAATATCTTTTGTTTAATATCACGTTACCTTACCTACTATCTCTAATAATAACTTTAGCTTAATTTCGCGTTATCTTACCTAGTATCTCAAATAATAACTAAAGCTTAATACCGTTATCTTGTCTATTACCTTTGATGATAACAATTTAAGCTCGTTATCGGTATGTTATCTACTATCTTTAACAACAATTTGAGATCTTACCTTATCTTTTTATCTTCCTAACGTTTGGTATTTATGACTAGACGTGGGAATTATTTTTCTTGAAATTTTAGTGAAGAAGCTAACCTGATATAGAAATGTAATTTGTTAGGTTAGCGACATAAGGATTTAGTAGGGTGGTACTTTTAGTAAATTTGTTGATTCACAACTATGTCATGGACAAGTTTTAATGTGTATCGTTAGTAAGCCAAAGTACCAGTAACAAAATTTACTAGAGTGTAGAGTGACTCACTCTATGAACATTTTTAAATTTGGGCACTTCTTGCCAACAAAGACAGTTTTGATGCAGCGCTCATGTGTGTTTGCACGTAAAAACTTTAATGTTAGCTTTAGTTTAGATAGGTTAGGCGACTTGTCGCATCTGTTTTAGTTTAAGTAGTGTTTCATGCTCCCCGACAAATTTGTGCTGTCGATGATTAGTGTAGTCAAAAACAATGGGGCTACGTTTTCCGTTTCCTGGTAATTCGGTAGACGTATTACCGGTCGAAAAAAACCAGGTGGCGCCTTACATAAACATTTTGTAGGTTTTAAGTTAGGTTTTATATAGGGTAGTTAGGACTTAAATTTTAAGCTGTTACTGTGCTAACAGACTTTTTCTTTTTTTAAGTTTTTTCTTTTGTGGCTTTGTCGCGATTGTTACGTGCCAAATCGGCACTTAAACATTTTTCAGGTTAATTTCGATGTGCGGAAGTTTTGCGCCATAATTTCAAAAGACTAGGCGTATATTTCCGTTACGTCACAGTGCGTTTACGCCAGATCGCGCAACGCGAGTGGAGTAGGAAAAAAAAGTGGGGACAAGTGTTTCCGTGACTTTATGTAACGTGGCTTTTTTGCCCGAACCTTCGAGTGGAGTGGACGTTTGAGGTATCGTATCGTGCTTTTAGCTATATCTATGTAGATTCCCTTGCCTAATTATCTTGTTTGTCGCCCTTTACCATGTTTCCTGTCCATTCCCTACATAGTTAGGTGACAATTTGCAGCCGTTGGCGAACCGTACTGCACGACCCTGGATGAACGAGCCCATGACTGCCGTAGCTGGTCCGAACGCTTTGGAAGAGCGTCGGGCGTACCATCTTTAACTACCTCAAAAAGGCCCTCCGTAGCCCTGATGGATTTCAGCAGAAGCCAACTTTAACCCAGGGACATATTCATGTGAGTAATTGTTGTATCACCTATTGTCTTAAATTTATATATTTTTCCGATTATTGCGTAACATCATTTGTGCATTGCTGACGTCATAGACAGATGGGCGCGAAAAATCTGTTCAAAGGTTAGCGTATCAACCGCCAGTGGCGTCGCTCGCTTTTTATTTCGCGCTTGCGCGATGTATTTATCGACTTTTTTAACTGTAATTATAGACGTTTATAAATGCAAGAATCCGTTTTAAATTGTAAGAGTACCAACAACTAAATATCCATAATATATTATTGAACAATTACTAATCAATGCACGTCAAAAAATACAAAAGCCATACACATCTTGTTCTTTTAAAATTAAAATTAGTTTAAAAGTAGAAAGAAGTAATAAAAAAGGATTATAATTTATCTAACTTGGTCTGAGTGGTACAAATCGATATTCTTTACCATCTGTTATTTAAATCCACGTGGATTCTTACGTAAGTAAAATAACCCCACGTCTAGCCTTTCCTGCTAAAACATCCGACCGTTTCCAATATACGTAGAAGCTGCATGTTTATCTATTCAAATTTATTAGAACTTTCACATTTAAAAGTTTGCAGGTGTGCGCTCCTAATGAATGTTTTAAATATAATTCTCCGAGCTTTGTTTTGATGGTATTTTAACCTTGGATTTTCACAGGCTTTTATGCTTATTATATATTACTAATGGTTCCATTAACTCCAATTAAAATAATAATGAATGGCATTGACTTCTACCCTTTAATTTTTAGCGAATACTAATTAAATATTAATTATTATCTGTACACTTTGTTTAATACCCGCTACTTAAAAATTGAATTAATTAATATAAATTTCGCACGTAATTTCTATTTGTTTCTTTATACAGGGTGATTAAAATTATTTGATGTCGTTAATTAATTTTCTACCCTGGTCTAAATTTGAGTATTTTCCCCTTATTTGAATACAAATAATCCCACTTATTTGAATTCAAATACGAAACATCTAGACTACAAAAAAAAATTTACAAAAAAAATTGTCTATCTCCCTCTACACTTATCTTTCTAACTTACCTAACTTATATCTAATCCTAAAAATATTTACACCTATCCTATATCCCTATCCTATTCCTAACTCTCACCTAATTTTATAAACTGAAATTATCCCTAACTTCATCCTACTTATCCATCTAATCCTATATACATCCTATACCTATCCTATTCCTAACTTTTAACTAGTTTCACTATACTCACTTCCTCCTACCTAATCCTATATACCTATCCTATTCTTATTCTATTCCTAACTCTCCACTAATCTTATAAGAAATATCTACACTTAACCTATCTTATTTTCTTCCTACCTTTAATTTTCTTTCTCATCCTATATACCTATTTCTAACTATCTCTCATATTTATCCTATACCTAGCTTTATTTTTCATAAACACTTACTTCTACTCTTCTATATACACCTATTCTATCCCTATATTTTGTTCATTTAATCTTCATTTCTTATTTAAATCTGACTCTTTTCTTGATCCTCCAAGTCTTTCTTCTCACCATCCTAATACTCTTCATCCCTATTTCTCCTCCTTCTATACCTATACTTATCATCCCTGTTATCTCACATAAAATAAGCTCCTCCCTATTATCCTGACTCTTAAATATTGCTTCTTCTTCAGTCCCTACACTTGTCTGTTTTTCATCTATTCTTATTTCCTGTTCTGCGAACAAACCAAATGACACTACCTTAAAATTATCGATTTTTTCCTCTACGGAAAATCCTGTGTACCTTCTAGAATCCTTGTGTAATGGAATCAGCCAGAATGAATTCCTTAAATCTAATTTACTAAAAATAAACTTGCCACTTAACCTCGTCGAAAGTGTGTCCATGGATGGTGGACAATGGAATTGCGGTTTGGTCCGTTGATTAATTTTTCGTGCATCTAAACATAAACGAATACTATCATCCTTTTTCTTAACTACCACCAACGGATTTATGAAATGAGTGTTTGAGACCTCTATTATGCTATCTTCCAACATTTTATTTAAATCTGCCTTCACCTGCTCCCGATATGCTGCTGGAATAGGATAAACCTTTGCGTTGAACGGTTCTGAATTATCCACTTCCAATACGTGCTCATAGCCTAACGCTGTACTTGCTTCTACCCCCACTAATTCTGCATGTTTTTGTAATAAAGCTTGAACCTCTACTATCTTATCCTCTGGACATCTTATTGTGTTGATCTGTTTAACTCCATCAGCCTCTACCTCTACTACATTAATACTCAACCCCGTGTCATCCTCTGTGACTTCATAACTGCCCTTCCATGGCACTACCCTATCCTTAATCCTTACTACCTTCCTTTCCATATCTATCAAAACCCCTAACTGTATCATACAGTCAACACCTAAAATGCTCTGAAACTTCAGTCCAGGTACAATTACAAACTCCTGTTCACAGCTTAAACCTCCTATATTTATCCTAAGCACCACAACACTATTTACTACAGTAAACTTCTTTTTATTTGGAGCTACTAAATGGCCACGCTTTATAGGCATAATTCTATCACAAACCTTATCCCTAATTTTGCTGACGAATTCCTCCGATATTAAACTCGCCTCTGCCCTTGTATCAAGTAATACTTCTACATTATTCTCAAAAATTCCTATATTAATAATTGGCAAACATAATTTTTCCTCAGTTTCTGGCTCTATTTCCTCCTCAATTTTGAAAAATTCACGTGGATGTTCATACACATTTACACAGAAATCTAGTGGTCTGTCGCGTTCTAAAAATCCTGTCTTGTCCTGTTTTCTGTGCTTGGTCCTGGTTGTCCTTCTACAACCTGTGCGTACGTCCTCCACGTATTAATATCCGTGTCCCTGTCTCTATTCGGCGTGCTCGTCACTGTCCTGTTTACTTCCGGTAAACTATTATGTCTCGTGTAACTAGGTCTTGGCGTTGGTCCACTAGTCGCACTACTGCTTTTGTGTTCCTGTCCTCGTCGTTCCCAATTCGGTCGAAAATTTTTATTGTCGTCAGGCCGTCTCGGAAAATTCTGTGTCCTGTTGTCAAACCTAACCGTGTTAATGTTTCGTTCTCGTATCTCTCTTGTCCGTCCTACACATACATCGTCATATCTCTGTAAGTATTCTAAAAATGTCTCCCGTTCTGTGATGTTTTGTAAGGCCACGTGTTGTCTGATTTCCAGTTCAAAATGTCGTGATAAGTACTTGATTATTTGTCTGTCCGTCAATGGTGGATTAAGTTGTTTCACCACACTGTATTTGCGGATGGCATATTGCTCCCTAGAACCTGCAAACTCTCCCTTAAATTTTCCTGTAATCAAGTCGTCCCTAATCCGATCCTGTTTGTGATCACTCCAGTAATGTTGTAAAAATTTGTTTTCAAAGTCCTAATATGTGTCTATGTCCTGTCCTACTAAATTATACCATGCTTCCGCATTGTCTTTCAATAAAGCCTTTATCGTATTCAGTTTAGTCTGTTCGTCCAATAAATTTCCCACTAGATTTCTTACACTATTAATAAAAATTTGTGGATTTACCCTGTTATCGCCATAAAATTTCATATGTTGGTCCAATGATACGCCACCTGTATAAAATCTGGGACCATCCCCCGTTAAACTTGACATGTTGTATTTAATACTACCAACTTCGCGTTCTACCCTGCCTAACTGATCCCTACATGAGTCCGTTACTTCAGTCATTTTCATATTTATCTCTTCTTCACAAAAATTACGTACTTCGGACCTTAAATGTCCCATTTCCTGTCGAAGACCTGTAATGTTTTTCTCATTTCTATCAACCCTACTTTCTACTTCCCCCAGTATCATGGTAAGACTATTTTTAAATTCTGTAAATTCTTTAGTAGATTGCTCAATTTTTCCGCTTATTTGCTCTAATTTTCAGTTGGACTCCTCCCTCGCTCTATTCGATTCTTCCCTAGCTCTATTAGATTCATCGCTTAGCTGTTCTAATTTTCTATTGGATTCCTCCCTAGCTAATCGCATTTCCTCTAACATTCTCATCATTAACTCATTTCCTGTTTCTCCTGACTCCGTCTTAGACTGATCCCTACTACTTCCTGCTTCTTCCTCCATTTCTGCTTCTGTCGTCTTAAATAAAGCACTATCACTGCTTCCTATTTCCACCCCTTGACTTCGAAGCCACTCTTTTCTCTGCATACGTCACACTTTTCACCCCCACACACGCCTACACACTTCTTTCACGCACCTACAAAAATATTCACACGCAGCTCCTAATTTCAGGGTCGTCAGTTTCCTGAAACAGTTACACACTATCTGGAATTCGAGCCCTCACGTTCGGGTCGCCAAGAGATGCTGTGATACCTCACCATTATTCGGGAACTAAGGTTTTCGAATCGAGCCCCAGCGTTGGGCCGTCATAAATTGCTGTGGAACCTACAAAAAGCCTCACCAGAGTAAAAAAAAACATTAGAGCCTCTCGAATTTGGCGCCTAGATTTGCTTTGATTCTCTTGTCCGTTGAATTGCCTCTTTACTCTCTCCGCCTCGGCTGCTCACCTAGTTAAAACTTTCATCCTCATTCATAAAAAAACAAACACATTCCTACCACAAACATCAACGTTAACTCTATTTACATCAATATTCACAATACATTAATATTTCAAAATTAAATTGTAGCCTAAATTTCAGCATCATAAAATTTCAAGTTAAAATTTGTCATCATTTTAATTTGCATCCAGAATTAGAGTCCTTGTAGGATGCATACTAATTAAGTTAACAATATGTGCAGACCTAAGTCTGAATAAAAGGGAGCATCTCCCACCCCTTTACGTTAATTTAACAGGTTAGTCTAATTGAGTTCAAAGACAGACCCACATTTTCATCCTAATCAAAAACATAAACCTTTCTACTTATACAAGAAAATTTTACCTTAAAATTAAAAATTTGTTGTTTATACAAATTTACTACTGTCCATTTTTATCAAACAAATTATAAAGATATTCAACACACACCAAAACATCTAAGATCGAACAAAATGCGTAATTTACCTGAAGGATACTGCACTCATGGCTTCAATGTACATCGTCCTTGTTAATTCCACCATTCCCGCTGGTTTATGTTTACGGCTTCAGATTCTGACCGCTTTTAAAATTTTTGTACACCACTGTTATCGAATACCCGTTCTCCGTAACGGGATACAAATAGAACCACCTTGAGTGCAAAAAGCCGTAAACAAGGGGTTCCGAGGTAGAGCGTGGACTGTAATTATTAAGGGGTGAGGGTGAGAACAGTTTATAAGAGTAGAATCATACAAAGGCATAAAAACACTTACCGAAAGTTCCTTGGGCACTTGAGAGGCACTAAACACTGTAACTACCGCTTTTGGCCTAGGGTTGAAGGAAAGGAGGGAGACAGGAAAGGAAGAGGCCAATGCCGGATTAGAAGAAGAAAGCAGACTTATTTTGACTAGTTGTGGCTATCACGAGACTTGACGACCGACTCCTATTAACTAGCGCGAACCATTCGGACCCGCTCGCGCAGAGAAAGGGAATGCCCTGAACGAAAACAGATATGGCGCGTACATACCGCCCACCTAAAATTAAGAAAAAATTTTACAAAAAAAACGAAATATAATTAGAGCTAGGCATTTCCTCCTAGCCGCAGAGTACGGTTAACCCGCCGATACTCGGGTTGGGGAGAAGAAAACAAAGAGTAAGAAAACAACTAAACGAGTGACTAAAATCGTAAAAAAATTAAAAATATCCTAACGAAAATTTAAGCATTACTTTTCTAAAGGAAGGGGAAGAATTTTATTCACGGGACGAACGAAGGTACCACAAGACGTTTTTACTGAAACAACACGAGTAATTCCGTCGCGACCGGAAAATAGCTTTTCGATACGGCCTAGCGGCCATGACAAAGGCGAGGTATTTATTCCTAGGAGAAAAACCATATGACCCACCTTCAAGTCGTTATCCAAGGAACGGTTCCACTTTGTCCGCTGCGTGAGTGTAAGTAAATATTCGTTCGACCACCGGCGCCAGAAAGATTGAGTGATTTGACATAAGCGTTGCCAACGTGAATGTAATTTGATACTCTCGGGAAGAGTGATTTCTGGCAAACTCAGAACTGTACCCCCAATCAGAAAATGACCAGGGGTTAGGTAATCAGGGCTATCAGTAGCGTCCAAGGAGTAGAAAGCTAGAGGTCGGCTATTCAACACGGCTTCGATACGAGCAAATATAGTTGTGAGCTCCTCAAATGTGAGGGCCTGATGACCGATAGTTCGTAGAGTAATAAGGCTTTTGCGGATTTTACGCAAGCTTCCCAAATGCCACCAAAATTAGGTGCATATGGGGGGTTAAATTGCCACTTAACTTGAAGAACAGCCATTGCAGAAAATATTTCCTCATGATTTTGACGCAAAAATTCACTGGCTTCCTTCAGCATGCGAGCGGAGCCAATAAAATTTTTGCCACAGTCTGAATAAATGGAATCAGGAGCGCCGCGACTAGAAACAAAACGATTAAAGGATGCCATAAAGGCGTTTGTAGAAAGTTCAGAAACCAGATCTAAATGCACAGCTCTTGTGCACATGCAAACAAAGGCACATAGATAAGATTTTTCGATTAGAAGAATTTCGATTTAACGAAGCTTTCGTTAAAAAGGGGCCAGCAAAATCAATTCCGACGTGAGTAAATGCGCGAGTTAATTGTACACGAGAAGGAGGCAGATCGGACATTATTGGCTGAGGGGGCTTAGCGTTTAATCGAAAACAGGACAAACAATGGTAAATAGTTTGCCGAACTAAAGAGCGCAGACCAAAAATCCAATAAGTTCGGAGAATAAGAGAATGTGTCATAGAGGGGCCTGAATGTAACGATAAAAGGTGATAATGTTTGCAAATTAATTTAGATAAGTTCGCCCGTTTAGGCAATAATAGAGGATGCTTGCTAGTATAGGGCAACTGAGAATGTTTCAAGCGACCGCCCACCCTAAACAAGCCTTGGGAATCAATAAAGGGCGATAACTTTCTAAACGAGAGAGGAAGATCCTTATTTTTTTTTCATAGAATAATAATTCTGAAGTAAAAAACTGACGTTGAGTCAACTTTACACAAGTCATCAGACCATTTCGGAATTCGTCGCAAGAAATGGGGCCTAACATTTTTTCTCGGGGGTGGCGACAATTGTGAATAAACCGATTCACATATGCCATGCTGTATTGCAAATGAGATAAACAAGAGAATCGCTCCATAAAATCACAAAATTCATTTTGTTCTGTAGCGATAAGCGAGACAGGAATTGGCTTCAATTCGGGAACTTCCCCTATAGGAGGGAAAGAGCTGTTGAGGTTGATAAAATCGTAATTGAAATTGCACGAACCATGCCATCACAATTCGTTGTGCAATAGTTGAAGTGGAGAACGATCTCTTGAAGCCACGTCTGCGGGATTATTTTCCCCGCAAATATGACGCCACTGAGAAATAGTAGTATATTCCAGAATTTGGCTAACTCGATTTCCTACAAATGGCTTGAGCAAATAAGAAGGAGTCTGTAGCCAGGTTAGTACTACTTGAAAATCAGAAAATAGTTTCGTTTCTAAAATTGGGTAAGAAAATTTATTTAAAGTAATTGAATGAATTAATTTCGCTAATAAAAGGGCACCTGAAAGTTCTAAGCGGGGGATACTTAAATATTTTAGAGGAGCAACCTTGCTCTTAGCTTGAATTAGGTTGCAATTCACTGAATCACCACAAATTATATGTAAATAGACGCAAGCGCCGTAACCCCTTTCGCTTGCATCACAGAATCCTAACAATCTGTAGGTTCCCGTGAATTGAGACAAAAGACGAGGAATCTTTAGCTGCGATAATATTGTAACTTGGTTACAAAAATCTTGCCATTCAGAACACCAATTATGGTCGGGGACATCATCCCAACCTAATTGTTGTAACCAAAGCCGTTGTAACAGGTGTTTGACTATAAAAATTACCGGGGTTAACCAACCTAACGGGTCGAATATACGAGCCATATAAGAAAGTACGGCGCGTTTATTAAACGGGCCTTCAAAGGGAATTACGTTATAAGTGAATACGTCTAATAAAGGATTCCAAACTAAACCTAATATTTTTATACCGCTCACTTGATCAGAGAAAATAATAAGAGTTTCTAATTCCGATTTTTCAAAATCTTGTAACAATTCCACGGCATTGCTCGACCATTTACGCAAATGAAATTGTCCGAGAGAGAAAAGCTTAATAAGCTCGTGCTGTAGCTGTCTCGCTTCTGTGACAGTACAGGCACCAAAAATTACATCGTCCATGTATGTGTGATGCATAATAGCTTCGGAGGCCATAGGGTAAGATTTACCCTCGTCAATTACTAATTGCTGAAGTACTCTTTGAGCCAGGAATGCGGAGGGCGCTAACCCATACGTGAGAGTTTTGAGTTCATATTCACAAATATTTTCTCGAGAAGTAGATCGCCAAAAAATGTGCTGGAATTGACGATCCGAGGAACAAACCAGAATCTGACGGTACATCTTTTGGATGTCCGCACAAACAGCAGTTTTGTGACAACGAAATGCGGTTATTATTTCGGGTAGATTTTCTTGTAGTTTAGGGCCAGAATATAACCTGTCATTAAGAGAAATTCCTAATGAATCAGTTGCAGAACCATTGAAAACAACGCGTAGCTTCGTAGTGCTACTTGTTATTTTAGAAACTGCATGATGCGATAGTACATAATCGGAGGGGGTTTCGGCAACGGACATGTGACCAAGATCAAAATATTCCTGCAAAAAGCCATTTAAGCATTTAGCTTTTCAGGAGAGAGTAAAAGACGCCTTTCTAAATTTAAATAGCAATTATAAGCGGCCCGACGATTTTTACCAAGCGGTTCAATACTATGATTGAAAGGAAGAGCAACCGTGTAACGACCAGAATCGTCACGCGAGTGGGTTGCGAGAAAATGCGTCTCACAAAACACATCTTCTGGGGAGGTTTCCGTGGGAATTTTAATTTCTTCCAATTCCCAGAAATTTCTTATTTCTTTATCTATAGAATCAGATTGAATGAAAAGTGAAGTAGCATTAACCGTAGGGTTAATACACGGAACTTGACCTAGCAGCACGTAACCAAACATGGTTTGAATCGCCAAAGGGCGGCCAGGTATAATAGCGAAATGTTCGGAAAACAGTACTTCGGCACATATCTCGGCACCTAGAAGAATTTCTACGGGCAAGGACTGATGGAAACTTTTATCAGCCATTTGCATATTTTTAAATTTATTATAAACAGAAATGGGCAATGAACTACCCGGTATATCTCCTGTTATTTTAGGAAATATTGAAGCCTTGAATTGAATTCTATTTTGAGAATATTTAGAATAGACTGTGCAACAAACAGTCCCCTTGGACTTTATTAAAGAGTCAGAAATTCCACTAACTTGGCGGGAATCCCTAGTACGCTGAAGACCCAAACGTTAAACACATGTACTCGTAATTGCGTTTATTTGAGATCCAGAATCAAAAACGCACCTTACGGGTTGTAAATCCTGGTTTATATCTAAAATAAGAGCCTGCGCTGTTGCCAACAGCACAGTATAACTTTCATGAGAATTCGAAACATTACAAGCCGAAACAATTTCGGGTGCTATTGCAGTAGAGGATTTTTCCGAATTATGCACCACCTCGTTGGGTAGGGGTTTATGCAACAAAGTATGGTGATATGAGGAATGGCAAACTTTACATTTACCTTCAGAATTGCAACCTCGAGTATGATTACCAAAGCATTTAAAGCACAAATTTAAAGTTTTAATAGTGGAATAACGATCGGCAATATTAAGTGCATGAAATGTTGAATAACCATAAATTTTATGAGCTTCACCACAGCAAGGGCATGAGACTCGGACAGCTTTAGCCGTAGCGGCATTTTGCGAACTTTTCATTAAGAGGGACTGATTGAAGTTGGATTTGAAACGAGGATGCGCATTAGGTTTAATAACCCTATCTTTTTTCATATCGTCATAAAGCTCAGAGGTGTTTGCTTTGCAACAATAAAAAATCGAAGAGCTGAGAACAAGTAGGAACTTCGGAACCTACTTTTAGATCAAAAGCATTTTGCGTTTTGAACTCAAGATTACGGTAACACAACGAAAATAGTATAAAGTCGGCCATATCTTAGACTTTATCCGCCGCCTTCAATGTGTTAACAGCGTTAAAATGAATATTGATGAAGTTTGAGAGAGATCCAGATGATTTAAATTGTAATATTTTATTTAAATAATAGCTAGTAATTCTACGGGGTGAGTTATAGCGTTCTTCTAGCTTATCAAAAGCTTGTTGGTACAAATCAGCCTCAAGGGCTAGATCCGAAATTAGGGCGAGAGCTTCACCCTTAAGATAGCTACGCAAATAGTGATACTTACGAATTAGCGGAATTTGGTCGTTTTCATGAACCAGACTCTTGTAAAGCGAAATGAAATTTTGCCAGTTTTCTACACATCCATCAAAGGGGGTTATACTTAGAGGTTTTAAATAACTTACAGAAGTTTGAGAGGGATTAGTTGAAGTATCATCAACCGATTTTGATGCATTTTGTTTGATATCTAAATACCGCGTACGAATAACGTCTAACAAATTATCAAACGAAGAACTTTGAGTTTTAATCTCATCCTTTTCGTCAACAACCGAATTATAGGTTAAAATTTTATCGTAGACAACATCTAGTTGTCGTTCAATACTTTGCATACGTAGATATCTCGCTTCTACGGCAGCTAAACGGGTTGCGGTAAGAACATAATCGGCAATTTCGGTTAAGCGCGCGAAATAGTCTTCAAGTTTTTTCTTTAAAATATCACCTTCCGCCATAATTAGGAACTTTATGAATAAATTAACAATAGTTAAGTAAACTAACGTACGTATTAAAGGACGGTTTGTTTGTAAACAAACAAATTCTGAATGGAGTGCAATGATCTTGATATTGGAATATGGTAACAATAATCTAATTGCAATGAACTTGAACTCGAAAGAATGCACGTGCAATTTAACAACAAATTGAAACGTACAGATAACACTTTCAAATCGTTTCTATTATCAAGTACTAAATTATTTACGAATTTGTAAATTAATAAAGACCTACGTTTGTATGTCTTTGAATCGATGAGGCGAGAAAGAGAGAACGATATAAACGTAGTTCTAGATCCGGTCGATGGAGCAAAATTTTGTTATCGAATACCCGTTCTCCGTAACGGGATACAAATAGAACCACCTTGAGTGCAAGAAGTCGTAAACAAGGGGTTCCGAGGTAGAGCGTGGACTGTAATTATTAAGGGGTGAGGGTGAGAACAGTTTATAGGAGTAGAATCATACAAAGGCATAAAAACACTTACCGAAAGTTCCTTGGGCACTTGAAAGGCACTAAACACTGTACCTACCGCTTTTGGCCAAGGGTTGAAGGAAAGGAGGGAGACAGGAAAGGAAGAGGCCAATGCCGGATTAGAAGAAGAAAGCAGACTTATTTTGACTAGTTGTGGCTATCACGAGACTTGACGACCGACTCCTATTAACTAGCGCGAACCATTCGGACCCGCTCGCGCGGAGAGAGGGAATGCCCCGAACGGGGACAGATATGGCGCGTACAACCACCATTCGTCTAAACTGTTTCAGGGCTTCTCAGGAACTCATCTATGTATATCTAAATTTTGTTTTGTGGATCCAATCATGTTTACGAATAACACTTGATTACTCACTCCCGAAAAATAGCAAAGAACTTCATAATTCTTTCACGCTATAGCCAAAACTGCCTACTTTTATTTATTTATTTATCGTTACTAATTTGGATAATTGGTACAGTAATACTCGCAAATATAACTAGACTTTATTACCTTGTATCTTCTCTAAGTGTACTAATAACTTTTATTGTAGCACGTAATCACCACGTATCGAATAATCAAAAAAATAACGAGCAAAACTGTTTAAAGTATTGAATAAAATCAAAAATGTAAGAGAGCGAAACTCCTATAAACACGGGTTTATATAATGGCCCGCTTGCACGTCGAATTTGTGCCGCAACGGATAATTTTTAGAATTTCGCATTCTCTGTTCCCTTTCGACGGTCCAGCACAGCGATTCTACTGAAATTTGCCCACGTTCAAGTTGAAAATCTAAGAATTGTCCATACGGTTCGCAACGCGTCCGCGAACAACTAAGTAATTTTATACAGAAATTGTTATGTTTACACCTCTCATGTTTGCATCTTATTTCAACCAATCGTAGCCTTAGTGAAGCTTCGCAAATCACGCCTTTATTATCGGTGTCTCTGCTTTACACTTTTTATCCGTCCTTTTCTACCTTGGTCTGAGTGGTACAAATCGATATTACTTTACCATCTGTTATTTAAATCCTCGTGGATTCTTACGTAAGTAAAATAACCCCTCGTCTAGCCTTTCCTGCTAAAACATCCGACCGTTTCCAATATACGTAGAAGCTGCATGTTTATCTATTCAAATTTATTAAAACTTTCACATTTAAAAGTTTGCAGGTGTGCGCCCCTAATGAATGTTTTAAATATAATTCTCTGAGCTTTGTTTTCATGGTATTTTAACCTTGGATTTTCACAGGCTTTTATGCTTATTATATATTACTAATGGTTCAATTAACTCCAATTAAAATAATAATGAATGGTATTGACTTCTACCCTTTAATTTTTAGCGAATACTAATTAAATATTAATTATTATCTGCCACACTTTGTTTAATACCCGTTACTTAAAAATTGAATTAATTAATATAAATTTCGCACGTAATTTCTATTTGTTTCTTTATACAGGGTGATTAAAATTATTTGATGTCGTTAATTAATTTTTTACCCTGGTCTAAATTTGAGTAATATATATATATATATATATATATATATATATATATATATTGCTATGTTAATAGGGTCATTTAGGGGTAGATAGGTAGATAGATAGTATAGTGCGCTTCATGAAAACACCATGAGGGTTTAGAAAACTAGACATTTTTATAAAGAAAATGAGAAATACAACGATTAGGTAGGAATGCGAGTGACACCGACCTGTATATAAACTAAAGTTATAATTATTTTAAGAAATGAAAAGTACTCTAGAAGATTTAATTAAATAAACAACTTGGCAAATCATAAAACGGCGTGGACGGAAGCTGCAACACAATACGCGCGAGTAATGCATCATGACTACACTAAGAATCCCAGTTAAACAAGCAGGTTTGAAAATGCGTAAGATAGAAAACGAATATAATTTAATACATAAATTAAATTAACACTACGTGACCAGAAACGGCATGGTGATACAAGCAAAGTTCATCAAATTTACTGTACAAACAAGAAGTACGTGATCAAGCAAAGAGAAAATTCAAGAGAACCAATGCAAATAACTTAAAATTCTACGTGCAGGAAATAGCGCATCAATTTCGTTATACATAAAAATGAGTAGAAATATCCAAAATCTTGCATGTAAGAATCACGTACAAAGCTTTTAATCGTTGAACTCTGCGCTTGTCAACAGATAGGCGTTCCTTTTAAATACGACAGGATTTGTAAACAAATCAGTTTAACTTGAATTAAGACATGGTTCACATCACGGAAAAGAAAGTATTTACATGAAAGAATTAGAAGTGATTTTATGGTTAATAAATTATATAATGGTGATACTGCATAATTAAATGAGGTTCGTCGTTTTAATGCTTAAAAACGTAAGTAACAAAGGGTTGTTTTTAAATCAGATTCTAAGTTTTACATTAACAAAAGGACTCTGAATAATTACTGGATCCGATGTGGAAATTCAACAAGTATTTAAACAATTACTAGATCCTACGAGGAAACATAATGGGCATCTAAACAATTACTAGATCAGACAAGGAAGTTTAACAAGGACGCTAAAATAATTTATGAATTAATCAGGAGAAGCTATACTAAGAAAAGTGCAAACCATATCTAAAGTAGATCTGGATTCAATGTTGGACTACTTAATTCACTAGGCTAAAATGGGAGCAGTTGGAGAAGGAACTGGTTCAAACTGGAGACAACAGGTTAGCCAATCTGAATATTTTGCTGTATCTTTATTTATGAATATTTTAAACATTGCTTTCATGAAAACTTTATGTGAGGGTCAACAAAGATCGTTTTAGTACACGTTATAAATTACGTAAAAATTGAAGGAAGTTTAATGAACGTTCATAGGGCTTCAAATATTAATAATAAGGGTGATTTTTGCTCACTTTTTATTTAATTATCGGGAAGAATAATTATTAAAAGAATTTAATTTAATTATTAAAAGAAGGTTCTATTCAAAGAATTCTTAAACGTTTTTGTACATTGTAAATATTTGGAGAAAATTATAGTAGTTGTGCTTAATGGTGTTTTGACTTAAAGGCATAGGAAGTAGAGGTAAAAGAAAAATTAAAATTCTTTGTTGTCGTATTGTCGCAAGCTCCGTGCGTGGTTAAAAACTGAGTTAGCCGAGGTATTACACATTAAAATTTAAATTGACAAAAAGATAAATTTTAACCTTTTTATTTCACAAAATGTGGGCACCAGGTTAGTGCAACGATATCACAGCTATATATATATATATATATATATATATATATAATCAGTTTAACTTGAATTAAGGCATGGTTCACATCACCTGAAAGAAGATATTTACGTAAAAGTATTAGAAGTGACTTTATAGTTAATAAAGTATATAATGGTGATAGTGCATAATTAAATGCGTTGTTTTTAAATCAGATTCTAAGTTTTACATTAAACAAAAGGACTCTGAATAATTATTGGATCCGATGTGAAAATTCAACAAGTATTTAAACAATTACTGGATCCTACGAGGAAACATAATAGGCATCTAAACAATTACTGCATCCGACCAGAAAGTTTAACTAAGATTTTATAATAATCTATAAATTGATCAGGGGAAGCTATACAAAGAAAAATGCAAACCATATCTAAAGTAGATCTGGATTCAACGTTGGACTATTTAAACCACTAAGCTGAAACTGAAGTACAGTTGGAGCAGGAACTGGTCCAAACTGGAGAATGAGCCAATCCACAAAGGGACAACAGGTTAGCCAATCTAAATATTTTGTTGTATTTTTATTTTTGAATATTTTAAACATTGCTTTCATGAAAACTTTATGTGAGGGTCAACAAAGATCGTTTTAGTACGCGAGATACGTTTTGGGCTTAGGGAGCGGTCTTTTTAAAAACTTGTTCCAAAAATTCTTGTAACAATTTATTTGGTTAAACAGAAATTACAATTGAATTTTGACAAACTGATTTAAAATACTCTAAGTCGAAATTTTAAATAATAATTGGAGTTTAATTGAGGTGAGTACCTACGCAAACGGCAATGTAAAAACTGAAATACCTAAGACTGACTGATGGTCTTGGGGATCCCGGGGTATTTATGTTGTCCCTGCCCCTCACATCTCTGTGGGAACTTGCAGAGCTCAAGTCTGCTTATTTCTTAATTCTATTCATTATACAATGTAACAATCTTAATTTCTACGTAATCGCGGTTTCTTAACCGTCTATGACCTGCACCTGCAGTATCACTTACTGTCTGGAATACAATGTAATGCACCCGTTCTCACAACTTGCTTGTGAATTGTTAATAACCTTTCTGATTTATCCTTGAATTTACATTGTTGCATATACTTAAGTTTCTTTAACAATTTCTAATAATTCCTATTAAATTTTATTTTATTATACATATATAGATTGGGGGATATATCTCTTCCCGACGTAAATGAAAAATTAAGGTTTACTTTGCTTAATTTTTTAAAATTCATTGTTTTTAAGGGTGCATCTATTGTTTCTTTATGTCTCTTTGTTTCATTATTTCTAAAAATTTTCTTTTTATTCTTATATCTAAGATACACTTTGTAAAATACATACATGATTAATAAAATAATTAAAATGATTAATACAATTGTCCAAACGCTTATATTGTCATAGTGTATTTTGGCACTTTTAGCTCAAGTGTTCTTTATAATTATCCATTATTTTCATGGCGTGGTTGAGATCGTCTAAGTCTAGGTGTTCTAGTTGTATGGGTTTCTTGAATATTTCATCTTTGGTTTGCGTTGTCTTGAATTGTAGCTCTGGTAAATTTGCGAGTTTCTTGGTTGCTGTGGAGTCTTGATATACTTTGATTATTTCGTTTTTCAATTTTAAATAACAGTCTTTTTTAAGGGTGATTAATTTGCTTCCGGTTAATGTAAAATTGTTCTCGTCTTGATAGCAATGTGCGGTTGCTATTACTTTCGTTGGAAATACGGCAATCCATTTGTTTCCGGTAATTTTCTGAATTTTCATATTGGTGATCTGTAGGGGATTTGCTTCACAGTTGTCGTTATGGTTTAAAAATTTTAATAATTGTACTTCGCAAGAGCTGTTTTCTCGAATAGTTGTTGTTGTTAATGATTGGCATAGGTATTGATTTGGTGTTACTTCGTTACATTTTTGTGTAACCATATCTTAGTCGATTTAAGGGTAGGAACTTGGTTTTGGGTATGATAACTTGATACATGCTAGTAATTTTCATTGGAAAAGCAAATAAATGATAGTAATTATGATTGTTACTTTCTACTATTGGGATTTCTATTAAAAATGTTATTTTGTTATCCTTTACATAGCCTTTTACTATAACTATTTTTTCAAATATGAGAATGTTTGATTCTATTACATCAAAGGGTAATTTAGTATTAGTTATAAATGATCAGATTCTTAATAATTCCTTTAATAAGTCAGTCGGTTCTATGATACTAGAGTGTAATGTATTTAATTTTGCACATGTTACAGCATTTTCTAACGTGGCTAACATTTGTTGGATTAAAGTAAGGGTTGATATTATTTGAGTGAATATCGTATTGAATCTAATTAAGTCGCGCATTCCTAACATGGTAGTTTGCATGTTTGTTTTTAAGGGTTTGTATTCTATTGGCTATACTATCTTGATTTCTTACTAGCTTCCTTAAAATGTTTTCTATTATACTGTTGTAATTCATCATTTCTATGGCGTATTCCTTTCAGAATTTGCCTGTGTCCATTGACTGTTTTAATCGATAATAGTTGTCTTTGATTGTTTGAGATTCTTGTTTTAGTTCTGTTAAATCGAATTTTTGTGCGAATGTCCAATAGTCTATTGTACGAGGGCCATTTTTTTTTCTACCTCCGATAGGTTATAATTAAAAGACAAGTTCATATAAAACAATAATTTTATTACCAAAAGATTGGTACACTTACGGTTACTTTTCGACATAATCACCGAAGACATTAAGACATTTGTCATATCTGTGGACAAGCTTTTTAATACTCTGTTCAAAGAAAGTTGCCGCCAAGGAATTCAAGTAGTCCTTGACCTTGGTTTGAAGGTCCTCATTGGTTTGAAAGCGCTTCCCACCAAGCCACGTCTTCATGTCAGGAAAAAGATGAAAATGTCCCATCCAACTTGTTCGAGAAGCCGTTGAGTTGCTCCAGCAGTGTGTAGACGGGCATTGTCATGGATCAGAACAACTCCAGCGCTCAGCTTTCCTCTTCGTTTCTTCTGAATGGCTCTACGCAACTGTCGTAAAGTTTCACAATAAACAGCTGCAGTGATTGTGGTTCCGGGCTCTATAAACTCCATAAGCAACACACCTTGTTGGTCTCAAAACACAGTAGCCATGGTCTTTCTGTTGTTGAATGTTTGTTTGAATTTCTTTGGTTTGTTTGGTGAAGTTGAATGCATCCATTGTTGTGATTGTCGTTTTGTTTCTGGTGTGTCGTATTGAATTCAGGATTCATCCCCAGTCACGATTGATTTCAAAAAGTTGCCTCCTTTATCATGATAATGCTCAAGGAACTCCAACGCTGACGCCATTCGTCGAGTTCTGTGGCCGTCCGTCAGCATTTTTTGGACCCAACGTGCACAAAGTTTTTTATAACTTAACCGTTCAGTAACAATAGAGTACAAAACAGACCTTGAAACTTATGGAAATTCCGTAGACAAAGCAGTAATGGTGAATCTGCGGTTTTCTTTAACCATTCTGTCAACACGTTGAACCAAATCATATGAAACGACAGATTTGCGCCTTTGGCCCCCTTCATCACGCATATCATTACGGCCATCTTTAAACTTTCGACACCATTCACGCACAACACCATCCCTCATGAAGTTTTCCCCATACACACGACTCATTCTTCGATGGATATCTGCAGCACTATGGCCTTCAGCCTGTAGAAAACGAATCACACTTCGCACTTGGCGGGAGCATCAATAATAGCGAAAATGTTTACGTGGCTGTAGCACAACGCCGACTGACGCCCAAATGTCAACAATGGCGGAGTGTGTAGTGCAAAAGCTCTTGCGTAGCGTCTGCACGGACCGATCGGAGGTTAAAAAAAAATGGCACTCGTATTTTGCATACTTCCCAATTTTATTGGTAGTATACTGGGGTTGTTTTTTGTCTTCAATTAATATTTTGTTGTCGGTTCTACCTGGGCATAGGTTGACGGTAAGGGTGATGACTGTTCATTTGAAATTACAAGGTGTCTTAAGTTTTTCAAATAAATGTATATTATTATCTTGTCGTTGTCTACTCCGGCTATATTTTTGTCCGATATTTTTTTGATCTTAAACGGACCTAAATTCCTGGGAGTCGTTTTGTGTCTTTTGCTTTGGAAATTTTTCTCGTACACGGTTTGTCCTATTGAAAATTTATTTGCGTCGGTATTCTTATTGCGGGTTGTGGTGATACGTTCTTTGTTGTTATGTAGCTTATCTTTTACTTTATCGTAAGTTATTTTTAGTTTCTCTTTGTGGTCTTTGGCATATTGCTGATATACTTCTTTGTTATAATGTATGTCCTAAGGGTTGTAGGAATGTGAAGGTCCTAATGTTAATTCTAGGGGTGTAAAATTGGTTGATGAGTGGATTGTATTGTTTTAAGCGATTATTGCGTATGACATTAGATTGGTGATGTGTTCATTCTTGTAAGTTAGTCTTAGTAATCTGATTTGTTCTAACAGGGATGAATGTAATCTTTCAATTAATCCGTTTGATTCATGGTGGTTTTCGGTTATAAAATGAATTTCTATTTTATGGAGTTCTAATGTGTTTTGTATAGTCTCATTTTTAAATTCGCTGCCGTTATCTAAAGTTATTGTTTCGGGTGTGCCATAAAATGTAAAGTATTGTAAAAACCTTGTGTTACGTCAATGCTATTTTTAGAGGCGCTGGGTATTATTTGGCCTATTTTGGTGAATGCAGCTTCAATGGTTAAAAAGTTTTGTGCTTCTACTACTAGAGTGTCTGCATGTAACTTTTGAAAAAGTTTGTCAGGTATTTTGGTTAACATTAAGGGTATTTTTGAGGGTGTTCTGGTTATTTTGCTTTATCGCATAGTTCACATTGGTTGATAAAGTCTGTGGTTAACTCTTTCATATCTTTAAAAAAATATCGTCTTATAAATTGCTTTAATGTTTCACTAATTCCACGATGGTTGGTTTTTCCTTCGTGTTGATTTCTTATTACGTCGTTTATTTCATCCGCGTCGTCTAAGGTTATTAATTTTCTTGTGCATCTGAAAAATTTCGGGCCAGAGTTATTAAATAATTTAACGTATAATTCTGAGAATCGTTTATATAAATGTTCGGTGTTGAAATAAAAGTAAAATCGTTTTTTCTCGGGGGTGTATTCTTTTAGAATTTTAATTATTTGTTCTTCGTTGTCGTTTTTGGTTATTTGAATTTGGTATATCTTCTTATTGTCTATTTTCGTATATTTTACGGGATTGGGGTTGATTAAAACTTCGGTAATTATAAATTGATTGGGTTTTATATCTATTGCTTCGTTTAAAATTTTAATCGCAGTTTTTTGGCTCTTCGTTCTTTGTCGAATGTATGGTGTCTATCTCTTCTGGGTCTTCTCTTACTTCTGTTTCGTCTACGTTACCTATAATTGATTTCGTTTCTAGTGCGTTGAGCTGTATTCTACCTAGGGCGTCTGCGTTATTATTATAAATTCCTTTTTGTATATAATTTCGTAATCGTACTCTTCTAGTCTGATTCTCCATCGTTGTGATGTTGAGTTTGGTTTTTGGAGTTTGCATAGCCCTACTGATGGTCTATAGTCGGTGTATATATAAAATTTTCGTCCGCAAAGGTATGGTCCAAAATATTTTGTTGCCCAAATTATGGCTAATAATTCTTTCTCTATTGTACTGTATTTCTGTTCGGTCACGTTTATGGTTCTGGATGCGCAGCTGATTGGTTTATCGCTACCTACTTTTTCTTGACTTAATACTGCGCCTATAGTCCATTCCAAATAAGAATAAAGTAGATGACCTTGTACGCAAGGTGGATTTACACAGCAAGTTGATTATAATTTCTATATATACATACAGAATAATTATTAATTCCATATTTGAGTGATTATAAATCGTGACTAGCCTAAATTAATTTCCATAACCTGTTTTTATTGCAAATTTGACAATTACGCATTATATATATTTTAAATACAAATTTTTAAAATTAAGCTGTGTAAATCAGCATCATGTTTTAACCAATCAAATCGGAGGCTAAACCTTCCCTATACCTTTCATCGCTTTATTCTTAGCTGGAATGGATATAGTGCTACATTTGATGCGTCAGTTGTCAATATAAATGGTTTTGAAAAGTCTGGGTATTCTAATACGGGGTGATTCGTGAGTATACATTTAATTTTGTCTACGGCTTTAATGAATTCTGGGGTGTGTTCAATTTTATTTCCTTTTTTAAACAATTTGTCAGGGGCTTAGTTATCTGTGCGTAACCTTTAATGAATTTGCGGTAATAACCACTAAGTCCTAAAAATCCTTTAATTTCTTTGTTTCTGCGTTCGTTTTATCGGGATTTGGCATAACTCCTAAAAATGATACTTCTTTCTGTAAAAATTCGCTCTTGTCTAGTTGTACTTTAAATTGTGCTCTTCTTAGTCTTTCAAATACTTCTCTTAGTCTTTCTATGTGTTCTGCCAGTGATGTTGAATATACTATGATGTCGTCTAGGTACACAAGACATTTTCATTGTGTATCCCACGTAGTATATTGTCCATGACTCGTTGAAAAGTGGCGGATGCGTTCTTCAGTCCAAATGGCATTCGTTTATATTCGTAATGTCCTCTAGGTGTGCTAAATGCGGTTTCCACTTGCTGCCGTTTTTTTTTTTCTTCTCCTACTTTATAATTACCACGCTCCAAGTTAGGTGTCTGCAAAACAAAGTCTTCCGACGTAACTAGGGTCTATTCCTTGGGTAGAGCTATGAGCAATGGGGGTAAGTCGAAATCTGTGGGGGTCACACTCAAACTAAAACAAACAGGCGCCACCAAGTCCAGATTGATTCATGTTAATGGCATGGCAAATTTCTAAGGGCGGACGTGGAGACCCAAAGAAAAAAAGATCGCCTTCGCTGACAAAAACCTGTCTTAACAGAATAAGACGCTGTTCCTGTAAGGAAGAATAATAATTAAGTCACATAGAAAATGGGAACACTGTTTGTGTCTCTCAATTATGCCTAAAATGCAAAAGAATATTTTCTACATAAGGGTAGCATCAAAATTTAATTCTTATTGCTTTTTGGTTGTCAGGTCTGATCAAACTAGATCAGAATAAAAGACTTTAAGCGTGGATTATTAATTTACTAGAAAGAATTTTTTGCTTCTGTAAATAAAATTCAATGCAATAAAATTAAATGAATACTTGAATTACTTGAAAATTAACGTAAGGTCTATCAACTTGATTCTTACTCAAATATATTACAACACAGTGTGACTGGTTACACTAATGTTTTCTAACCCATTCAGATCTGTTTAGGTCAGTTACAAATTAAAATACAAAAATTTCTCGTTAAGTTAAAAGTACTAAAATCGATTTGAAGTCGAAATGTTCACGAAGATATTCTCTTTTTTTATCAAAGGTGGTAGTAATGTAATACTAAACATCTGCTTGCAATAGTGCAATTGTTGACAGCATATTTCAAACAAACAAATGACGTAGCCGCAGCTGTTATTTTATGCTGAAGCCACGTGTTGTCACATATCTACTAAACTAAGTGAAATTTAAATTTGATACTAGAGAAAACCAGCTTAGCAACAAATAAACTGAATAACAAATTCGTACTTCTATGTAACAAAACAAAATAACGTGCTTTCAGAATCAAGCACAGAAGAATTCCTTAAAGCTACTACGAACCAAACCCCGGGCTGTTTTCCTTGGCTAGATTGGGAACTGCATCGCCGTGCGGAATCTGCAACTAATTATTCCTGCTTTCCATCCTCTAAATACAGGTGTTGAAGTGAAGTGGGTTTCTTAACATTGATTCAAATTCGTCTAATCTTAGTTGTAACTTTAAGTTCGCATTCCTAAGCCTTGCGTGTAGCTAATTTTCTTTACGTAGTTTTATAAGTTTTCGTTGCGTAGTTTGTAAGTCTTCGTTGCGCTAAACAAATTTTCAAATTAGATACTATGATAATGAGTATACATTACCAACCGTTACTCAGAAAGTGTGTCTCACAATTAATGCGACCCGCAGGTCACTCGCCATTGTCTTCCTAAACATGTTGTTGCTGCTTTTACCTAACGACGAGTGCCTCTCCCGCGTTCTTGCATGGTGGGAGGGTCCCGAGGGGGGTTGTCAATCCTCTCAACGCGCGTGCAAGTGGCTGTGGAATACACCGACATCCAAAACAAATAGACTAACGAATCTAGATACTGTTTTAATGTAAAAATTTGATTGTTACCCGTATTACTACTTTAGTTAATAAAGGTGTTTTAATATTTGTTGTACCTTTAATGAAGAGAATTATTAATTCAAAAATAAAATTGTTACACTACCCCTTTCCTAAAAGAAAAAAAATTTTTTTTTTTTTTAAGGAATAAACTTCAAATATAACAAATACAAAAAATTTTTTATTTTTATTATAATTATACTAGCCTTTTCTATCTTCCTAATTATCAATGCAATTTTTTATGAATTTATTCAAATGGGGGAGACAAATATTTACAAATGCGAGTGTGTTGGTAACTACGTGTACCTGACGTCCATCGGGAGACAAAATCGGGGAGTCACAATCGATATTAATCAAAATTGGGAGGGGGTCAAATAAAAAAGTCAAACACTCCACGGGACAAAAAAATTCAAATTTACAATAATTCTTTAACTTGAGGTTCTTACTTCTAACAAGGCTAATATTTACTACCTGTAACCAAACATTTTACAATTTATTTCAAATTCCACAAAAAAAACTTCACTTCCTGGAGCTCAATTAGCTCTCCCTTTACAAAAAAGGAATGCTTGCTCATCAAAACAGCATAACTATTCAAAATATTATCACTATAAGGTGACAATCAAAGCTAAGGTAACCTAACCATAAGGCTACTTAACAAATTCAAATACAAAATATTATCACTTTATTACAAAGAGATAATCAAAACGAAGGTAACCTAACCATAAGGTTACTTAACAAATTCAAATACAAAGTATTATCACTTTATTACAAAGAGATAATCAAAACGAAGGTAACCTAACCATAAAGTTACTTAACAAATTCAAATACAAAGTATTATCACTTTATTACAAAGAGATAATCAAAACGAAGGTAACCTAACCATAAGGTTACTTGACAAATTCAAATACAAAATTGAACCAGATAGGGCTGTAATCTCCTACGCCCTACTGATTATCCTATCACTAAGTTCCAACAAACAACAGATCTCATTAGTGATGGACTAAATGGTGCGACTCACCAAGCCAACTTTTGACCTTATCAAACCAAAGAATTTTGAACGGTCAAAAAAAAACGAGGGAAAGAATAAACTAATATTCTCTCTACCTAGATATGTAGAAATCAGGACTAACAATTAAATAGCCCACCTACTTCTACATTGTAAAGATATCTGTTAAAGACATCTTCTAAACACATCTCCGAATAACGCGCGAGCAAAACGACCAGCGTGCACACCAAGGCACACCTCAAACCTACAAAACCTACAAAACCTACAAAATCTCTAACCACTTATTTCACTTTTCAAACAAAACACTCAAAATTAGTGAAACGACACTAAATCAAAAATCGGAATAAAACAAAACAAACCACTACTGTATTACTTAACATCAAAGAGATGACCGGACCGGAACTAATCGTCAGGATCATCATTTTCATTTGGATACGATGCTTCAACTGGTTTCAAGTCCTTTACGTGCCATTTCCCTGCTCTAGTTCCATCTTCGTTCTCTAACTCGTATACTAAATTGGAATGTTTTTTTCGAACTCTACTCAAAACAAACTTCGGCGCTAACTTAGCGGAGAATTTATCACTAGCACTCGAGAGGACCTTATTAGCTCTCCAAACACACTCTCCGACTCGGAATGAAATGTCTCTTCTCCTAAGATTGTAGCGTTTACTCGAACGTTGATAAGCTACATGCAAATTTTCACGGACATTTCCAAAATATCAAACAAAAGTTGACGATCCAGAACATAAGACGGTCTACTGCTGGAGACGACATCAACATCCTCACCAGGTTTAAAATTATCATTATAAGCTTTTCCACTTAAGGGTACCTGACGACCAAAGACTAAAAATTTGGAGAATAGTTGGTGGACTCATGTTTTGCTGAGTTGATTGCGTATTGGATCTTTGATATCTCATTATCCCACGTATCATGTCCTTCTACGTATGAACGGATTGCTGTACCAACTGTCTTATTGATTCTTTCCACAAAATTGCATTGGGGAGCATAAACAGCATTATACCAAATCTTTTGAATTTCGTACCTTGCACGCAAAGCTTTAAAAATACGTCCAATTAATTGTGGACCATTATCACAAATAACAAACTGTGGTACACCGTAGACAAGAAATACTTTTTCCTCCAAAAATTTCTCAATCAAATGTGCCGTGGCACTACGCAAAGGTTGCAAAATCGAATATTTCGAGAACCAATCACCAACAACTAAAAGCCATTTATGTCCGCGTTTGGAACGAGGAAACGAACCATCAAATCTAAGGCAATGGTTTGGAACGGTAGTCCAACCTCTTTCTCCTTTCCCATCATCCCAAGGGGGCCTTTATTGGGTGGTTTTTGAGCACCACAAATCAAACATTTCCTACAAAATTTACGTACGTCAAAGATCATCTTTGGCCAATAATATAATTCTTGGACACGAGACAAAGTTTTTAAAGAACCAAAATGTCCTGCTGAAGGGGGGTCATGACATGATTTAATGACATCTATACGCTGAGATTTTGGCACTAAGTACTTCCACTCTACAACATTCGCCGAATGCGGTAATAGGGAAGGTATAAACTTATAAATAAACCCGTCTTCCACTTTCCATTGTGGGTAGCTTTTGGGCGACAACAAAATTTTCTTTCTCAAAGATTCATACCACAAGTCTACACCATCAAGTTTAATCTCTACTAAATTAACTTCTGGATTTTCTAAGGGAACACCACGACTAAGACAATCTGGGACTATATTAAACTTTCCTTTCCTATGCACCAAATCAAATGAATGTTGCCTTAATCGAACTGACCATCTGGCAAGTTTTCCAGTTGGATTCTGAAGATTACTCAACCAAAGTAACGAAAATGATCAGTGACAAATGTGAAGCGAACTCCTTCCACCCACGGACGAAATTTCTCAATTGCAAAGATAACTGCTAAACACTTTCTTTCTGTGGTGGAATAATTGCGCTCTGTACGGCTCAGGGTTTTACTTGCGTACGAAATTACACGCTCTTCTCCTTTTACATTTTGTATCAAAACAGCTCCTAACCCAGTGTTGCTTGCGTCACACTCAACAATAAAGGGTGCCGAGTAGTCTGGCTGCGAAAGAAGAGGTGCAGAAACTAATGCTTGCTTGATCCGCACAAATGAATTTTCTGCTTCCGCACTCCAGTTTACAGTTTGACCTTTTTTCTTACTCTTAATGAGGTCATTGATAGGCGAAACTAATGACGAAAAATTCTTTATAAAGCGACGGTACCAGCTGCACATTCCTATAAACCTTTAATCTCCGTTGTGGTTTTCGGACGAGGACAGTTAACCATTGCCGACACCTTATCGGGATCTGTACGAAGTGAGTTAGAACCTACTATATAACCCAAAAATTTAAGTGTCTTTTTAAAAAATTCACATTTACTTATGTTTATAGTAAGGTTAGCTTCTTTTAAACGTTGCTTAACCTCTACCAATAACTTTAGGTGTTCTTCAAAAGATGACGAACATAATATTATGTCGTCCAAATAGCAAAATACATGGGGTTCAAAACGTGGACCAAAAATTGCATCTACTAAACGCTGTTGTGTCTGCGCAGCATTCTTCAATCCAAATGGCATGCATGTAAATCTAAATTGTCCTCGTGAAATAACACTGAAAGCAGTCTTATCCTTAGACGACTCACTAAGAGGGATTTGCCAAAACGATTTTCTCAAATCAAGTGACGAAATGTAGTTCGCACCTCTCAACATATTGAGAATTCTATCTACGTTCGCAAGGGGGTACGAATCATGAACAGTTAAGTCGTTCAGGGTTCTACCATCAAAACAGAAACGATATTCTCCATCTGCTTTCTTAACCAACAAAACTGGAGAGGACCACGGACTAGTACACGGTTCTATAACTTTAAGTCTAAGCATGTCGTCCAACTCCTCATTCAATATCTTACTCATATATGGTGACATGACATATGGTTTCTTATGGAAGGGTTTGGCATTGCCTGTGTCTATGTCCATTTCAATTAGGTGAGTTCGTCCCAATCTATCGTCGCTGCTAATCTCACTAAATGAGTTTATTAACTCTTGTGCTTGCACACATTGAGCATCTGAAAGGTCATGTAAACCAAATAAGGAATCTTTAGTGTTCAAAGGGATGGAAGACGAACCTATATACCCAATGTCGTTCCCAATGTTACTTTGGATAAACCAATTATTACTTCTAAAATCAGCAACTACACCAAATAATTTTGCAAAGTCACTACCGAAGATAAAGGTGTGAGGTAGGGACGGAACCACTAATGCATTAAGGATACGGCAGTCATTACCTATACAAATTGGCAAATCAACTGAGCCTACAACAGACTTTATTGAACCATCAGCTGTAGTAATACCTGTTTTTGCTGAACTAAAAATTTTCAAGTCTAATTTCCTAATAATTGAAAGAGCTAAGGATCCTACCACTGAGGTAGTGCATCCCGAATCTAGAAGACCGGTAATGTCTCTATCCATTAACTTCACCATAATGTAAGGTCGATTATCACACTGCTTCTCAATGAACAAAGTATTATTCCTAGGCTTCGGAGAGTCCTGACAAAAATTTTTAACAACTGTAAGCCATCTCGACCACTCGTCTTTACAAAAGTATTTTTCTTGTTTACAAATCATAACCATGGCCTTATTACGCGGAACAGGATGCTGACCACTATGCGCCTGCCGCCTTACTGGTTTTTTGAGCATTGTGGACATGACGTAGCCTTAACGCCTTTTCGACCACATCCATACAAAAAATCTTTCTGGTTGCTCTACAATCTCTAACCCAATGTCCACTACGGGAGCAATTCCAACAAACAAAATTATTTCTCTTGTCGGGACTAAAGGAATTACAAACTGAGGACTCCAAAGAGCTCTTATCCGCTACTGTTACTTGGGGATTAACTAATTTATTCTGAAACACCCTACTCTTAACAGCACAAACTTTTTCATTCAACCCAGGATGTTTGTTCTCAAATGGATGCTTAGAGGGGTTGCAAATCTTGTTAGGTTTACTAGAAGATGCTGAAACCAAGTTTAGTTTCATCAAAGAAGCTTCTTCTAACCTTTTACACAAATTTACTAAGGTAGACAAATCTTGAATGTCCGACAATACAAGTGCTGAAATATATTCAGGAACCAAATTTCTCCTTATCATCTTAACTTTAGTAACTTCTGCTGGCTCGTTGGTCAGTCTACTAAACAGGGTTTGCATATGCGCGACAAATAAAATAATCCTTTCGTCTTTACCTTGACGACGATTTCTGATCTTTTCCCAAATGTCATCATCTGAAGAACCGGGTAGAAAATCTTCCTTAAACGTTCTAACAAGGAGTTCCAGTCTCTCAATGAATTTTTTACTGTTCTAAACCAAACTAAAGCGTCACCCACAAAAAGTTCACATGCTGATCCAAATAAATCAGCATCGGATACCTTACGAGATTGTGCTAAATCACTAACTCTATCTAAAATGAATATAGTTGTTTGGGATCACCTGAGAATTTTACAGGCCATGAACCTATAGGTACGGAAGGCGTTACATACGAAGTCGAATGAATAGGTGCACTAGCAACTGAAGGAGATACTACAACGGACCGATCCAAATAGGTGGACTCTGTACTTTTATTGATTTTATCGTATAACTCAGCTTCAAGGGTTAATATCGTTGCTACGGACTCATTTCTGAACTTACTTGCTTCCTCGGAATTTATTGAAGGAATTTTCATTCTCATAACTCGCCCCGAAAGGTGGTTTAACCTTGAACAAGCTCTCCTAAAATTGAGTCTGATGAGTCACCTTCAAATTCGGACACAACATTACGAACTGACTCGACTGAAACTGAAATTTCTTTACTTTCCGTTGCAAAGTCTACTTCATAACACGAAAGATCAATCAAACAACCAGGCTTATCTATTTCTTTAGCTAACAATCTACCTAAAATTTTCCTTTTCTCCAACACTGGTCTCTCACTCACCACTCCTCTGATTCTCAGCTCATACTCCAATTCTTCTTTAAGTAGACAAACAATTTGGAATTTTTCCGACATGATTACTCAAGCCTAATGGAATCAAACCGATAAATCTAACTGATCTGAATCTTACAAAAGTTATCAAAACAAATTCGTACTACTAAAGGCAAAAATCAAAAGGTGTTTTTGGTAAAATAATTTTTTCCAAAACAATATAAAAAAAATTATATGGGGTCAAAATAGAACGAAAGTCAAAAATAGATTCGACCAAGTTACTCAATTGACTGTATGGGGGTTAATGTTACAACCAATCTTTCAAACAACCAAACTTCAGTGCAAAACAGACATTGAACTAACCATTTTCAACGCAACCAAATTTTAAGTAAACTAATTTCGAAATACATTAAATTATGAACAAACAAATTTCTAGCTAAATCAAATTAGGAACAAACAAATTTTGAAGTAAATCAAATTATGAACAAACAAATTTCGAGGTAAATCAAATTATGAACAAACAAATTTCGAGGCCCCAAACGTTGCCGGCGCCAGTGCTGCCGTTTTTTTTTTTTCTTCTCCTACTTTATAATTACCACGCTCCAAGTTAGGTGTCTGCAAAACAAAGTCTTCCGACGTAACTAGGGTCTATTTCTTGGGTAGAGCTATGAGCAATGGGGGTAAGTCGAAATCTGTGGGGGTCACACTCAAACTAAAACAAACAGGCGCCACCAAGTCCAGATTGATTCATGTTAATGGCATGGCAAATTTCTAAGGGCGGACGTGGAGACCCAAAGAAAAAGATCGCCTTCGCTGACAAAAACCTGTCTTAACAGAATAAGACGCTGTTCCTGTAAGGAAGAATAATAATTAAGTCACATAGAAAATGGGAACACTGTTTGTGTCCTCAATTATGCCTAAAATGCAAAAGAATATTTTCTACATAAGGGTAGCATCAAAATTTAATTCTTATTGCTTTTTGGTTGTCAGGTCTGATCAAACTAGATCAGAATAAAAAGACTTTAAGCGTGGATTATTAATTTACTAGAAAGAATTTTTTTTGCTTCTGTAAATAAAATTCAATGCAATAAAATTAAATGAATACTTGAATTACTTGAAAAATTAACGTAAGGTCTATCAACTTGATTCTTACTCAAATATATTACAACACAGTGTGACTGGTTACACTAATGTTTTCTAACCCATTCAGATCTGTTTAGGTCAGTTACAAATTAATATACAAAAATTTCTCGTTAAGTTAAAAGTACTAAAATCGATTTGAAGTCAAAATGTTCACGAAGATATTCTCTTTTTTTTTATCAAAGGTGGTAGTAATGTAATACTAAACATCTGCTTGCAATAGTGCAATTGTTGACAGCATATTTCAAACAAACAAATGACGTAGCCGCAGCTGTTATTTTATGCTGAAGCCACGTGTTGTCACATATCTACTAAACTAAGTGAAATTTAAATTTGATACTGGAGAAAACCAGCTTAGCAACAAATAAACTGAATAACAAATTCGTACTTCTATGTAACAAAACAAAATAACGTGCTTTCAGAATGAAGCACAGAAGAATACCTTAAAGCTACAACAAACCAAACCCCGGACTGTTTTCCTTGGCTAGATTGGGAACTGCACCGCCGTGCGGAATCTGCAACTAATTATTCCTGCTTTCCATCCTCTAAATACAGGTGTTGAAGTGAAGTGGGTTTCTTAACATTGATTCAAATTCGTCTAATCTTAGTTGTAACTTTAAGTTCGCATTCCTAAGCCTTGCGTGTAGCTAATTTTCTTTACGTAGTTTTATAAGTTTTCGTTGCGTAGTTTGTAAGTCTTCGTTGCGCTAAACAAATTTTCAAATTAGATACTATGATAATGAGTATACATTACCAACCGTTACTCAGAAAGTGTGTCTCACAATTAATGCGACCCGCAGGTCACTCGCCATTGTCTCCCTAAACATGTTGTTGCTGCTTTTACCTAACGACGAGTGCCTCTCCCGCGTTCTTGCATGGTGGGAGGGTCCCGAGGGGGGTTGTCAATCCTCTCAACGCGCGTGCAAGTGGCTGTGGAATACACCGACATCCAAAACAAATAGACTAACGAATCTAGATACTGTTTTAATGTAAAAATTTGATTGTTACTTGTATTACTACTTTAGTTAATAAAGGTGTTTTAATATTCGTTGTACCTTTAATGAAGAGAATTATTAATTCGAAAATAAAATTGTTACACACTGTGTCTTTCTCATCCATTTCTACTTGGTAATATCCTGATGCGAGGTCTATTGTTAAAAAATACTTTCCTAGCTTGTCTAAAATTTCGCTGATATTGGGTAGTGGATATTTGTCATCTACCGTTTTTTCGTTTAGCTTTCTGTAGTGTATTACCATTCGATATTTTTTCTTGCCTGAGACGTCTGATTTCTTCGGTACTATTAATACGGGGCTGCTCCATGGTGAGTTGGAGTGTTGGATTATATTTCGTTCTAATAAATCTGTTATTTGTCTATCGGCTTCTTCTTGGCTTGCCTGAGGTAGTCTGCATGCTTTTGTAAAAATTGGTTTGTTATCTGTTAGTTCGATATTGTGTTTGACTGTACTAGTGAATGTTATGGGGTATTACTTCACAATGGAATATATCGCGGTATTCAAAACATAAGTTTTTAATTGCTCTCTCCTCTTCTTTGTTAATGTCGGTATTGAAGCGAATGTTACTTAAATTGTCTCTTAACATTTTGTCGTGTTCTACGGAGTTGTAATCGTTTTCTAAATTTTCATCTATTTCCATTTTGTTAAAATATAATTCTTCTACGTTAATTGGGTTTGTTAGTGATAGTTCTACGGAGTAGTTATTTGAGTTTAGAATTGTTGTAGTGGCATAATTATCTTTAATTTATACTAATGCTGTGGGGGTTTCTACTCCTTGTTGAAATGTTATGTGGTTTATAATTCCTACATCGTCTATTGAGTATACTGGGATTTTTATTTGTTTCTCTGTATGGGGTGCTATGGTGTATTTTTGCTCGGTTTGAGTATTTTGAAATTTAATGGTGATTTGTCCGTGTTTTGTTCTTAATAAACGGTTTTTTATAGCAATGTTGGCTTCTAGTTTTCTTAGAAGCTCCATTCCTATTAGTCCGTCGTATTTATCGTTAAATTCAAAAATGCAAAATTTATGTTTCATTTTGACTTTGAAGGTTTTTGGTAGGGGTATATTAGCTATGAATTGATGTAGTGTCGTTTTATGGGCTGTTCTAATTTTATAGGGTTCTCTCTCTACAAAATCTAAATAATGTTTTTTTACGGTTCGGGGGCTAATTAGTGTTTTTAGAAATCCGGTATCGATTAATAATTTAAGTTCTGCGTGGGGCATTTCTATGTATGGCATTACTTGTTGATTGATATTATTTAAATTGATTACGTTTGGTCATTTATAAATAGGTCTATCTGAAAATATGAGCACACATTTTCTTCGTCGTCTTCTTCGTAATTTTTGCATGGTTCGTCGTTTGGTTCATCGTTAGGTTCTTCTACTTATTGGTGAAATAATTCTTCCGAGGTAAAGCTTCGTTTTTGGTTATGGCTTGGTTGAATTTGCGATATTTTGTCTGGTGTTACCAGATGAGGTATCCATAGGGGTTGGTTTGTAATAATTATTAGGGTTATTTTTATTATTTATCGTCGGTGTATTTCTAATAGGGTTCGCGCTGAATGCTGGTCTTTGTTGGTTCATATTTTGGTTGAATCTAGGTGTGAATGTGGGCTTCGTAAAATTTGAGTTGAACGTTGGTCTTGAAAATTGTTTAAATTGATTGTTAAAATTTGTGTTACTAAAATTTGAGTTATTACTTCGCGGTTGGTTCATTTGTGCGCTGAATGGTGTGAATTTTGGTTGGGTGTATGTTTGTCTCGCGGCTTGTATGATTTTTATTGGTGAATAACTCTTATTCGCGTTAGGGTTATATAGTCTATTTCGATAACACATGACGTTTTCTTCTTCTATGATCATATTCATGGCTTCTAAATTTTGAGGATGTTGGAATCTTATTTTATCTGATAGTCGTTCTGATAATGCGTTTATGTAGGTGTCCAGTGCCATCTCGTCATACATTTTTGTTTTTAGCAGGCGGATATTTTGGTCGGGTTCTTCGATTTTTAATTTTGTTAAAATTAAACTTCTTACGTCTTGGCATTTTATTCCGAATTGATACGGGAACTGGTTACTCTCCATTCTAAGGTTTATTAAATCGCGGATAAGACATTTAATGTTTCGTTGGTCGTCGAAATATGCTATCAATATCCGTTTAAAATCATCCCACTGTTTTAAATCATCTTGGCTGGCTATTAGCGTTAGTGCCCGTCCGGTCAGTTTACTTATTATAAGGCGTAAAAGTAGTACATTTCGTTCGTTATCTCATGGTTTGTAAAAGGTTTTCAAAAATATTTCACACGTGCTAATGAAATTTATTAAGTGAACCTGATCTCCGTTGAATTGAGGTATACTTTCGAGGTAAATTTTCATATCTGAACTCATGATGGTTAAGGGTTGTTCTAATAATTAATAGTTCCTTTTTGTTTTAAATAATATCAAATTTTTGTAAAAATTGAGATTTATTTTACGATTTGTATTGTTACTTTTTTGTTTGGTTTGTTAATTTTCAGTTTGGATTGTGTTGGGTTATTTAAGGAATCGCTTTATTTTTTACGTAGTTATACGGTATTATAATTAAATTGCGGGATTTGTGCTTGGTAAATTTCTGGTTAATTGCTGTAGCCTTAAATTCGTATTTTTATACTTCGCGGATGTTATCGTTGTCGTGGGTTTTGATTTTCTGAAAGGTTTCTATGTGGATTAATAATTTCTTGGAATAATTGCGTTGTACTTTGTACGTTTTGTTGAGCTAGTTATGATATTATTTTATTTCAGTCCTGCTGATTAATTGAGTCTGCTCTAAGCATCATGTCTCAGTAGGTGTTGTAATTGATAAGTGCATAAGAATGCTTCCTCTCGATTGTATTGTCTAGTTACCTTGAATGTTTAATTATAGAGTTGCAAGTTTTCAGTCTACCGTTTCGTTACAGTAGTTGTATCAAAATTTTCTTTATAATTTATACAATAAATTGTTTAAATTATAAGTTTTAAGTCTACTGAAAGGTTTTGTTTTTAGTCTCGGTGAAAAATTTAAA
Organism: Platerodrilus igneus; assembly: GCA_036346225.1. NCBI lineage: Eukaryota > Metazoa > Arthropoda > Insecta > Coleoptera > Lycidae > Platerodrilus > Platerodrilus igneus. The sequence continues at coordinate 957,073 of JARFIW010001097.1, read as the reverse complement.
TAAATTGTGTAATGCTTTTGTATAATTAGATATCCTCGTGCTGAAAAATATTTAATTATAAAATATGTCACGTTTGAATGATAGCTTTTTATAAAGTTGCGATGAGTGAATGGTTTTTATTCAATGATGAGAATTTGCGTTGTGGATTCGCACGCTAATTTAATTTAATAATAATTACAAAGTGCTCCTATAATTTATACACTAGGTGTTTAATTTATAGAAATGAAGGTTAAGTGTTGAATAATTCGTTTTTATAATTAATTGCTTTTTATATATTAAGCTTTACGTACTAAAATGGTAAAATTAATTGCGTTCTATTTTTACGTTTCAACTTTTGTATTAATACATCATGCACCAGTTATGTTTTGGTTTATTAATAATTCATAATGATTGTACTAATAATTGCGTATATAAATGCATCTTTTCGGTTCTCTTGTTTAAAAATTCTCTTGTTAAAATAAATTCTCTTAAAATAAGTTCACGTGTTTGAAAATAATTTCTCTTAGTAAATTATTTTCATAAAATGGCATAGGTTGCAATAATTAAAAAAATCTGTACATACATAAAACAATAATAAAAAATTTCTTTTACAATCTAATATCAATCAATTTGTAAAAAGAATAAATTGGTTTAGGAAAATACCCTTACATAATTTTCATCGTCGTTTTCTTTTGTTTTCTGCCTGTGGGCTCGGTCGATTTTTGTACTTCGTCCACGTTTTGTTTCTTTGGGCTCCGTCGATTCTTGTACCTCGTCCAAATTTGTTTGATTGGGTTCGGTCGATGCTTGTACCTCGTCCAACTTATTTGGGTTCTTCCAGATTGTGAATTGAAATTCTTGGTCACCATTTCTGATTATTGGATTCGTAGTGCCTTGCTGGATCCGCACGCTGCGCCAGTTACGTTTCGGGCCTTGAGAGCGGTCTTTTAAAACTTCTTCCAAAACTTCTTGTAACAATTTATTTGGTTTAACAGAAATTACAATTGAATTTTGACAAACTGATTTAAAATACTCTAAGTCGAAATTTAAATAATTGGAGTTTAATAAGGGTGAGTAGCCTAAGCAAACGGCAATGTTAAAGCTAAAATACTCAAGACTGATTGATGGTTTTGGGGTTTCCGGGATATTTATGTTGTCCCTGCCCCTCACATGTCTGTGGGAACTTGCAGAACCCATGTCTACTTATTTCTTAATTCTATTCATTATACAATGTAACAATCTTAATTTCTACGTAATCACGGTTTCTTAACCATCTGTGACCTGCACCTGCAGTATCACTTACTGTCTGGAATACAATGTATTGCATCCGTTCTAACAACTTGCTTGTGAACTGTTAATAACCTTTCTGATTTATCCTTGAATTTACATTGTTGCATATACTTAAATTTCAATAATCTATAGGAACACTGTGGCACGATTTAAATAAAATTAAATAAAAACCCTTAACCACAAAAAATATTTAAATTACTAGATACGTATTTCGACCACTATGTGGTCATCATCAGTAGAAAAAAAAAATAGCTGAAATGCCAAAACTTTACTGTTTACCAAAGATACACAAAAATAATAAATCGATGAGACCAATAGTTTCAGGTATCAACTCACCGACTTACTATTTATCACGATGGCTGTCAAATGAATTTAAGAATTTAAAGTTTAATAGTTTGTCTGTACAAGACTCTTTAGAGTTCATTAATAAAATTAAAAATATCACATTAGAAGAGAACGAAATCTTAATTTCATTTGATGTCAGTTCATTATTCCCTAGTGTTCCAATACCACGTACTTTAACATATTTAAAGGATGTTCTTATAGATAGTGATATTGATGATGATAAAGTTGAGGACTATATCAAGCTTGTTTCGCATTGCATGTCCCAGAACTGTTTTCAATTCAACAACAAGTTGTACGAACAACATGAAGGCACAGCAATGGGAAATAGCTTATCACCTTTCATAGCAAATTTATTTATGTCTCGTTTTGAAACCGAGTTAAAAGAAAACTCCAAATACTTCCCAAGAATATGGTTAAGGTACGTGGATGATATTTTTGCAGTTTTGACACTTCTAAATCAAATGCTGATGAGTTTCTTAAAGAAATGAATTCAAAATTTCAAAGCATAAAATTTACGTATGAACTAGAGAATAATGGACAATTACCCTTTTTAGATACATTAGTAATTAGAAATGGTAATAAATTAAATTTGACATTTATAGAAAAGAAACCAATGTAAATCGCTTTACTTTGTCTTCCTCTAATCATAGCATACAACATAAGTTGGCTTCATTTAACTTTTAATTAATAGATTATTGAATTTCCTTTAAATAAAACAGATTTAATAAGAATTTGCTCTTATTAAACAAATAGCGAATTATAATGGTTTCTCTTCTGATATTATAGATAATCTTTTAGAAAGTGTAAAATAGAATCAACATTCGTAAATCAACGACTTTGCAATCGACCACCTCTAACGATAATGTTAAATATGTTAAACTTTCCGTTTCATAAAACCGCAAAGGGTCTTGATAAAATATTCAAACAGTGTAATTTCAAAATTGCTTTCACTAATACTAATAAAATTAAAGATTTTCTAGGTAATCCAAAAGACAAGGTGGGAAAATTGCAAAAGTCGGGGATTTATGAAATTAGTTGTGCAGGGCCAGGGTGTTTTCAAAAATATATTGGTCAGACCAAGAGAATATAACAACAAGATTTAAAGAACACATTGCTCACTTCAAATATGGTAAATATGAAAGGTCTCAGGTCGCCAAACATATATTTGAAACCAGCCACCCCGTTAAACTAGAAAATGTTAAATTGTTAAAAGCGGTACCAACGTTTTCCTCCTTAAATGCCTATGAATCAATTAAAATTGTTAAACATAAAGGACCCTCTTAAACACCGATAAAGGGCCAATAGAGTCATCTGCTTTGCTTTCCCTATTGGTCAACAACCAATGAGAAAGCAAGTTTAACGGGGTGGCTGGTTTCAAATATATGTTTGGCGACCTGAGACCTTTCATATTTACCATATTTGAAGTGAGCAATGTGTTCTTTAAATCTTGTTGTTATATTCCTCTTGGTCTGACCAATATATTTTTGAAAACACCCTGGCCCTGCACAACTAATTTCATAAATCCCCGACTTTTGCAATTTTCCACCTTGTCTTTTGGATTACCTAGCAAATCTTTAATTTTATTAGTATTAGTGAAAGCAATTTTGAAATTACACTGTTTGAATATTTTATTAAGACCCTTTGTGGTTTTGTGAAACGGAAGTTTAACATATTTAACATTATCGTTGAGGTGGTTGATTGCAAAGTCGTTGATTTACGGATGTTGATCCTATTTTACACTTTCTAAAATATTATCTATAATATCAGAAGAGAAACCATTGTAATTCGCTATTTGTTTAATAAGAGCAAATTCCTTATTAAATCTGTTTTTATTTAAAGGAAATTCAATAATCTATTAATTAAAAGTTAAATGAACCAACTTATGTTGTATGCTATGATTAGAGGAAGACAAAATAAAGCGATTTACATTGGTTTCTTTTCTATAAATGTCAAATTCTAATTTATTACCATTTCTAATTACTAATGTATCTAAAAAGGATAATTGTCCATTATTCTCTAGTTCATACGTAAATTTTATGCTTTGAAATTTTGAATTCATTTCTTTAAGAAAATCATCAACATTTGATTTAGAAGTGTCAAAAACTGCAAAAATATCATCCACGTACCTTAACCATATTCTTGGGAAGTATTTGGAGTTTTCTTTTAACTCGGTTTCAAAACGAGACATAAATAAATTTGCTATGAAAGGTGATAAGCTATTTCCCATTGCTGTGCCTTCATGTTGTTCGTACAATTTGTTGTTGAATTGAAAACAGTTCTGGGACATGCAATGCGAAACAAGCTTGATATAGTCCTCAACTTTATCATCATCAATATCACTATCTATAAGAACATCCTTTAAATATGTTAAAGTACGTGGTATTGGAATACTAGGGAATAATGAACGGACATCAAATGAAATTAAGATTTCGTTCTCTTCTAATGTGATATCTTTAATTTTATTAATGAACTCTAAAGAGTCTTGTACAGACAAACTATTAAACTTTAAATTCTTAAATTCATTTGACAGCCATCGTGATAAATAGTAAGTCGGTGAGTTGATACCTGAAACTATTGGTCTCATCGATTTATTATTTTTGTGAATCTTTGGTAAACAGTAAAGTTTTGGCATTTCAGGATTTGAAATTGTTAATTTTAATTTTAGTGTGGGCGAAATTAGGTTTGGACATTCTTTCAAAACAGACTGTGTTGATGTAATCATTTTATTTAAAGGAACTTCATTTTTACGTTTTTTGACTATTGGTCTGTAAGGACCCTCAGACAGCAAAGTCTCTACTCTATCAACATAGTCTTGTTTATCCAGAATAACCAACTTATTCCCCTTATCAGCCTTTAAATAATAACAATTCTTTTGTCGTAAATCTTTAATAATCAGATGATCTTTCCTTGTTTGTTCTGAGGCATTCCTTGCGCAAGTGCGTAAGTTGTTCGAAAGTTGAATTTTGCACGCGTTTCTAATAAAGTTTTTTGAATTGTCATCTAATTTTGAAATAGATTTTTCAATGCCAGCAATAATGTCTTCCAAAGGAGTTTACCAAAGATACACAAAAATAATAAATCGATGAGACCAATAGTTTCAGGTATCAACTCACCGACTTACTATTTATCACGATGGCTGTCAAATGAATTTAAGAATTTAAAGTTTAATAGTTTGTCTGTACAAGACTCTTTAGAGTTCATTAATAAAATTAAAAATATCACATTAGAAGAGAACGAAATCTTAATTTCATTTGATGTCAGTTCATTATTCCCTAGTGTTCCAATACCACGTACTTTAACATATTTAAAGGATGTTCTTATAGATAGTGATATTGATGATGATAAAGTTGAGGACTATATCAAGCTTGTTTCGCATTGCATGTCCCAGAACTGTTTTCAATTCAACAACAAGTTGTACGAACAACATGAAGGCACAGCAATGGAAATAGCTTATCACCTTTCATAGCAAATTTATTTATGTCTCGTTTTGAAACCGAGTTAAAAGAAAACTCAAATACTTCCCAAGAATATGGTTAAGGTATGTGATGATATTTTGCAGTTTTGACACTTCTAAATCAAATGTTGATGATTTTCTTAAAGAAATGAATTCAAAATTCAAAGCATAAAATTTACGTATGAACTAGAGAATAATGGACAATTATCCTTTTAGATACATTAGTAATTAGAAATGGTAATAAATTAGAATTTGACATTTATAGAAAAGAAACCAATGTAAATCGCTTTATTTTGTCTTCCTCTAATCATAGCATACAACATAAGTTGGCTTCATTTAACTTTTAATTAATAGATTATTGAATTTCCTTTAAATAAAACAGATTTAATAAGGAATTTGCTCTTATTAAACAAATAGCGAATTACAATGGTTTCTCTTCTGATATTATAGATAATATTTTTAGAAAGTGTAAAATAGGATCAACATCCGTAAATCAACGACTTTGCAATCAACCACCTCTAACGATAATGTTAAATATGTTAAACTTTCCGTTTCAAAAACCACAAAGGGTCTTGATAAAATATTCAAACAGTGTAATTTCAAAATTGCTTTCACTAATACTAATAAAATTAAAGATTTGCTAGGTAATCCAAAAGACAAGGTGGAAAATTGCAAAAGTCGGGGATTTATGAAATTAGTTGTGCAGGGCCAGGGTGTTTTCAAAAATATATTGGTCAGACCAAGAGGAATATAACAACAAGATTTAAAGAACACATTGCTCACTTCAAATATGGTAAATATGAAAGGTCTCAGGTCGCCAAACATATATTTGAAACCAGCCACCGTTAAACTAGAAAATGTTAAATTGTTAAAAGCGGTACCAACGTTTTCCTCCTTAAATGCCTATGAATCAATTAAAATTGTTAAACATAAAGGACCCTCTTAAACACCGATAAAGGGCCAATAGAGTCATCTGCTTTGCTTTCCTATTGGTCAACAACCAATGAGAAAGCAAGATTAAATTGGTTCCGCTTCAGTAGATTTAGAATTAGTATAAACTTTAGGTAGATGTTAAGTTATAATGTCACAATTCACTTGTTTGTTGTCGAGAACACCAGCCTGCGGGTGAGGAGAATATCCTCGATAGTGTTTAAAGCAACAATATAGTAAATTATAGGTTGGGAAGGTTCACTTCAGCCTAAGTGGTGAGGAGAATATCCTCTGAAGTGTTCCAGAACAACAGCTATTTTTTTTTTCTACTGATGATGACCACATAGTGGTCGAAATACGTATCTAGTAATTTAAATATTTTTTGTGGTTAAGGGTTTTTATTTAATTTTATTTTACATCGAGATATATATATTCTTATGCTCACCCCCCCCTTTTAATATGATAATATTTACTTTAACTGTGGTTTATTTATTTACCATTTTTTTTATATATTTAACAGTGTGAAAATTTTGATTCTTATATTTCGTGCTTTATCTAAGTTTGGTCGCTCTACAAAACAAACTATATGAATATGCCTCGACTATTGAAACTCGCCTTCTCAGGGTATCCACACCTACCTACCGTGGGTTCAGTGATAGGTAGATGGTCACTACACCAACCAAACTGCACTACCTTTATTTTAGTACATGTAACCTTATATTCGTATATGCCAAATTTTCAATAAGCAGATCCACGTAGCCTTGTGCCAAATCAATTACTCTTACCAAATTGACTTTGACGTATCAAAAACACAGTACTCACCCGATTTACGCGTCGCTGTAGGCTTCTCTGAACTCTGGCTCAAAATCTCAATCACCGGATGGGTCTTCACACTGCGTTGCACTATCACTATGGCTCCTCTGCTTTCCATACACCAGGTTTTGTTATACTTAATTTTGATATCCCCAAATCTATAAATAATGACCAAATTTAGAATTTTGAATACCTTGCAATTTTACTTCCCTCGCGCTAATTTTCCTATAGTTATGCCTTCTTTCCGTATAATACTCCTGCTAATCCAATGCTATCCTTTCTTTAATCTGCTCGTTCCAATTCTATGCTCCTTTCTATTTTCCACTCAATACCAATCTATCCGCAATGCAATATCCAAATCATTCCAAGTAGTTTCTCCTTCAGTCTAATAAATCCAATCCAATTCCTTTCTGCCTTAATCCAACTCGTTCCAAATATCCACTATTAATTCCGCCTGTTTCAATGTCGCGCTAATCCACTCTTACAACTTTCCACCCGTCTTTACTATTATTATTATTCCACTCACTTATCTATACTCTTCTTTGTTTCAATTAAAGACTTGAACTTTTCAAAATAATTTATTTACTCTTTTTAATATTCAAATTAGCGCAGTATACAAAAAACACGTCTTGTTACAAAAATATTTTAATCGAAATCTGTTATTTATCTTTACCTAGGTGATACCACCTTTTAAATTATGCCTACTCTTTATACATTTTACAAATCCCCCATCCAATTAAATCGTCCCAACTAGTTTGTGTCACTAATATCTATAATTCATCTTTTACACTTTACAATTTTATACTTAAATGTTCAATCATTGGTTCATAAGACCGCGTCACCCTTCAATCAGCTTTGACAATATTTTCACTTATAATTTTGATACTACAAGTTTGTTCAAAGGTTGATTCTACTAAATAAGTGCCGAAATGTTTCACATATAAACCTGGCTCTGTGTGTTGAATAGTGGAACTTCTACAGACGCATCCGGTTTTTCGATCAGCAAATGTACATTCTTTGGCTTATTAACGTACAATTTAGTTTAAATCCTTGAATACTGTGCTTTCTCACGTCATCAAGTCATTGTTTTACGTCTTGGCACTTATACTTTGACTAATATACTTCAAATACTTTAACATTTGTAAAGTTCGGCAAATACAAAATTTTCAGTTACGTGATCTGATATTTGGCTTTATTTGGCATATACACTACCTTCAAACAAAATAATCTTTATACCCTTTTAGCTATTAATAACACTTCATTGGCCCCACTGGTTTTAGATAAAAGTGAAAATTTCGTCTGTCTTCATAACTCTTTTCTTGACGTGCATAATTTCTAGTTTTATTTAAAACCACTCCACGCATTTCTACATATTAATTATTACTCAACCCCTAATTTCATTTTTCTTTCACGTCTGTCTAACTACGCTATATACTAACTTCCACTATAGAACAAAACAAATTTAAACTTTTCGTCGCATGAACTCTTATCATGCTAAACCCTCCTCTTGTACAATTTTATATGGATATAAATTTTCTAAGTAAAAACGCCCACGACGTTCCCCTGTTATAGTATCTAATTCGAACGTATTTCCTTCAGCAAAAATACGCGTGATTTTGTACGGCCCTTCGTAAGGAAATTGCAACTTCGCGCAAATGTTTCTTTAGCGGTTTGAAACCCTTAATCTTTTTACTACCACCATATCTCCTATTTCAAAAATCGTCCTTTTTTTTTTAATCCTACTACGCCTTCGCTCGATGTCCCTACGCTGCATCCTTTCAATTCTACGCCTAACGCTACCCAACAACTCTGTGATGTCTTGCACCTCGACTTCTCCCCTCCATGGCCTAGCTGGTATAATCTTTCTAATCAATGTTATTGGACATGTTTTTGTAACAGAACTCGGTACGCAATTCATAAAGTTTTCGATCTGTGGCAGATATCTAACCCATCTATCGTGGTGCTCTTGCGTTGCCAACCGTAGATATTTTATGACTTCTCGTATAAAACGTTCGCATGGATTTGCTTTCGGATGCCGTATGCTGCTAAATGATACCTTAATATGTTCTCTATTTAACCCGTTTCTGAATCTTTGGTTATTGAAATATGTCGCGTTGTCTACCAAAATCCTATCCATTTTCCCAATCTGACTTCCAAATTCTCTAATTGACTGTAAAGCATGCACCGTGTTACTTCGTCTTGCCGGAAATAACTTAACAAATTTCGAAAAAAGTCCACCATTACCAATATGTGCCGATACCCCTGTTCACTAGTAATTAGGTTGCTCAAGTAATCAATAGCTACCAATTCTAACGGTCCACTCACGCTCACATTCATCGGTATGTTCTGCAACACCATGTTTTTGTCTTTCCCTAAAATGCAAATCTTACAACGATTAATCCATTCTTTAACCACCGTGATATCGTTTCTTGTATAAAAGGCCTCTCTAAATACCAAAAATGTTTTTCTAATGCCGATATGTCCAAATTTTAAATGAATTTCGTCTATAATTTCCACAGCCGTGTCTCTGAATAACACCAACAGTTCTGCATCCCCTATCCTCTTTACTACAAACTGGCCTACAGTTGTAAATCCACGGTACTCCTCCACATTTTCCATCATTAATTTCTCACGTATCGAGCTCACCTCACTGTGCTTCTGCGTCTCCATAAGCTTGGCGTTTGTCCACCGACCAACATCCCTGAACTCCTGCAAAGCAACTAAACAATCCTTTACGTCTTCCTTACTCGCCTCTATCTGCTGTCTGCTTAGAAAATCCGCCGTCACATTTTCCTTTCCTGGTTTATGTTTAATTTCGAAATCGTACTCTTGCAATACTAGTGCCCACCTATACAACCTACTGTTCAAAAACTCCTTTTTTTTCATGAATGTTACAACCGTGTTGTCGGATTCTATCAAAAATTTCTTTGCTAGCAGAAAAAATCGTAACTTTTTTACTGCATACACTATCGCCAACATCTCCTTCTCTGCCGTCGCATATCTGGTTTCGCAGTCTTTTAACACCCTTGAAATAAATACAATTGGTACCTCAGCTCCGTCCTGGATTTGCACCAACTCAGCCCCAATAGCATATTTCGACGCATCCGTCCTCAAAATAAATTTGTCTTTGAAATTTGGATACTTTAACGACAACCCTTCATAAAATGCACGTTTTAAATCTTGAAACGCCTTCTCCCGTGTTGCAGTCCATTTCCATCTTTCGTTTTTCCTTAACAAACTCACCAACGGCACACACAACTCAGAATATTTCGGTATAAATCGTTTATAATAATTTAAAACCCCTAAAAATCCTCGTAATCCTCTTACATTCTTTGGTTGAGTAATATTTTTCAACTCGTCTAGCCTCTTATTACAAATTTTCATCCCATGCTCACTAATTTCAAATCCTAAATACGTGACCTGGCTCTTAAATAATTCACACTTCTCCACGTTTAACTTCAACCCTCCTTCGTCCAACCTTTGGATCACCTTTTCTAAATGCTCCATATGTTCTTGCTCGTTCCTAGAAAAGATCAATAGATCATCCACATAGAGCGTACAGAAACATTCATACTCGTTTAACAGCTTCTGCATGGCCCGAACAAGTGCTGCTGAAGAACTACTTAACCCAAATGGAACTACAGAAAACATATAAATCTCCCCTTCAATACTAAACCCCGTAAATTTCTTCATGCAACGGAATCAACCAAAATGAATTTTTTAAATCTAACTTGCTAAAAATCTTCATCTCATACACCTTATATAACAAATTATCCAACCCTTGTGGTTGTTCGTACTGCGCTTTCGTAATTGAATTTAACTTCCTCGCGTCCAAACAAATTCTTATATCTATTTTGTTAGGTTTAGGTACAATAACTACCGGGTTCACATATGGAGTCTTCGCTGGTTCGATGATTCCCTCTTTTAACATTTTACTAATCTCGGCTTTAACCCTATTTCTAATTGCAAACGGAATTGGATACACCTTGGTACAAAATCCGCTGTCTTCCGTGACCTCTAACTTGTGCGTATATCGCTTCGCAAATCTCGGCTCTTCATTAAATAACCCTATAAATCTATTAAATAATTCCCCCAGCTTCTCTTTAATATCAACACTCACTTTTCCTATCTGTCTATCATCAATTATTCTCGCAAACATATTACATAATCTCACTTCAACCTGTCTATAATCACTTGCCCTTTTCACTCCTAATCCTAACTTATCCATATCATTACCATCCCTATATTCCGAACTAACCGTAGGCACCACCCATAACTTATCTTTATCCAATATACGAATCGATCTATCATTTCCATCTATTTTCAATCCAAAATCCTTTATAAAATCCATTCATAATATAAAATCTAACTGTAACCCCTTTATTATCAAGAACTCAGCATCCCCTGCCTTTTTATTCCCTACAAATATCGGTACACGGACTACCTTATAAATTGTCGTTAACTTCTTATTTATTGCTGACCATAAATTAACCCCATCAATAGTTTCCATTCGTCCTTTTAAAAATTCTGCATGTTTTATTACAATGTTTTCATTAACCAGCAACAACTGTGAACCACTATCAACTAAAGCAACATATAAACAATCTCTTAATCTAATATTAATAAACAACAAATTCTTTTTATTAACGGTATAATTATTCAACAACAAATCACTTAAACTATAACCTAAATCTATATCTAAACCTAACAACTCTGTCTTACGAAAATTGGCGTTTTTTTTTGACTCGGTGGTGCTTCGTGCACCTGTACCACCTCGATCTTGTCAGTGTCCTTTATCGCAGCGCTGGTCGTTATATGTTGGACGTTTATGTCCCTGTCAGTCCGGCTGTATCCGTCTCGCGTTCTGCCTCCAGTGGTACGGCCGTCATCCGCGTTGTCACCGTGCTGGTACCTATTTTGTTCCTTGTACTCGTTTCCCCGGTATTCTCTGTTGAAATGCTGTCGTCTATTTCCGTCGTGTCCCCAATGATTACGATGTCCGTTGCTGAAACCTTCCTGTCTGTAGCTTGGTCTGTGCTCGTTGTGGTATGCATGTCGTCGGTGTTCGTCATTATACCCCCGATTCTGTTCCCAGTAAGCTCCACGCGTCTTTGTCTCTAGTGCCGTCGCCAAGTCAAAATTCCTCATTACCCCTAGAAATTCTCGTAGGGTTTTTATATTTTGTACCACAACCACCTTTGTCACCTCCGGTTCCATATGTCCCGCAAGTAGTAATACTATGTCGTCCTCTCCCAATTTCGGTGTCAGATGTTGTGCCTGGTTATACTTGTCTATAGCGTATTCTTTGCGTGACCCGTTTATTTTACTATAATGTCCTGTGATTAAGTTCGTCCTTATGTTCGTCTGGTGCGTGTTACTCCAAAATTGTTCAATGAACAGTCGTCTGAATTCCGCGTATGTGTCGTACTGTTTTCGTATGATGTTGTGCCATTTTTCCGCGTTGCCCGTCAAAGTTGCCCCAACTATTTGTAACTTCGTCCGTTCGTTTTCTGTCTCCACAATTTCATCTAATCTGTCCAAAAACCCCATCGGTTGTTCTGTCCGTCGTCCTTCAAATTTCGGTAGCGCGTCTCGGTTTAGTTTAATTTGCTATCCGTAGTCTAGTCCTCCGCGTCTCCTTTCTAGGTCGTCTAACTTGTCTTGTATCTGTCTAACTTCGTCGCCGACCCTGTTCTCTAATATTGTCACGTTGTCTTTAAGTTTTGCGTCCAGTTGTGTCCTAGCGTTAACATTTTCGTGTTGTAGTGTTTCCAGCGTCTGTCCTAAATTCCTGTAGTTGGTCGTATGCTTCTTGTCACATGTTTGTATCTCACCGTTCAAATTTGTAAATCCGCTGATCATGGTCTCCTCAACTGCTTCCACACGTGTCTTAACTTCTGCTCGTATGTCCGTCCTTGTTGCGTTCAACTCTCCCTGAAATTGTACCCGTGTATTTTCAATTTTGTCGTCTACGCGGTCTACCTTTTCTTGTAACTCAGTCTTGAGTTCGTCCTTTACCTTTTGTATCGAAGCGAGTAGATAGTCCTGGGTGTCGTCTAACTTTGCCGTCAGTTCGGCGTGTGCCGTTCTAAACTCATTTCTCAGATCCGTGTGTGATGTCTTAAAATCTGTCCGCGACTCTTCAATTTTGTTTGTTAATTCCGTTTGTGCTGTTTTAAAATCCGTCTGCGACTCTGCAATTTTGCTAGTTAAATCAGTTTTTAATTCCATGTGTGAAGTCTTTAGTTCCATGTGTGACGTTTTAAAATCGTCTTTTAAACTCATCAGGAATCGCAGAATCTCCTGATTTCTAGCCGTTTCTGCTACCTTGACCTCCTGTACCGTCGCCTTGTCCGCTTCCATATTTATTACCACCGAATCTACCTGCCTCGCCTCCGTTTCCTGGACATCTCCCCCTGCATCTAGCTCCTCGTCTTGTGCTATAAATTTCGCGTCGATTCCGTACATCCTTCCTGACCTCGTTATCCGTCTGGTGTCCGCGTCCGTCATCTCTGCTGCCTATTTCGAACTCTTCTTTCCTGTAAAGTTTTAACTACGGGCCCCACCTAACTTCGGTGTCCCTTATTCTACTACTGCTTTTGTCTAGCCCCACGTTGGGTTTGCCCCCTTCTTATGCTCACCCCCCCCCCTTTTTAATATGATAATATTTACTTTAACTGTGGTTTATTTATTTACCATTTTTTTTATATATTTAACAGTGTGAAAATTTTGACTCTTATATTTCGTGCTTTATTTAAGTTTGGTCGCTCTACAAAACAAACTATATGAATATGCCTCGACTATTGAAACTCGCCTTCTCAGGGTATCCACACCTACCTACCGTGGGTTCAGTGATAGGTAGATGGTCACTACACCAACCAAACTACACTACCTTTATTTTAGTACATGTAACCTTATATTCGTATATGCCAAATTTTTAATAAGCAGATCTACGTAGCCTTGTGCCAAATCAATTACTCTTACCAAATTGACTTTGACGTATCAAAAACACAGTACTCACCCGATTTACGCGTCGCTGTAGGCCTCTCTGAACTCTGGCTCAAAATCTCAATCACCGGATGGGTCTTCACACTGCGTTGCACTATCACTATGGCTCCTCTGCTTTCCAGACACCAGGTTTTGTTATACTTAATTTTGATATCCCCAAATCTATAAATAATGACCAAATTTAGAATTTTGAATACCTTGCAATTTTACTTCCCCCGCGCTAATTTTCCTATAGTTATGCCTTCTTTCCGTATAATACTCCTGCTAATCCAATGCTATCCTTTCTTTAATCTGCTCGTTCCAATTCTATGCTCCTTTCTATTTTCCACTCAATACCAATCTATCCGCAATGCAATATCCAAATCATGCCAAGTAGTTTCTCCTTCAGTCTAATAAATCCAATCCAATTCCTTTCTGCCTTAATCGAACTCGTTCCAAATATCCACTATTAATTCCGCCTGTTTCAATGTCGCGCTAATCCACTCTTACAACTTTCCACCCGTCTTTACTATTATTATTATTCCACTCACTTATCTATACTCTTCTTTGTTTCAATTAAAGACTTGAACTTTTCAAAATAATTTATTTACTCTTTTTAATATTCAAATTAGCGCAGTATACAAAAAACACGTCTTGTTACAAAAATATTTTAATCGAAATCTGTTATTTATCTTTACCTAGGTGATACCACCTTTTAAATTATGCCTACTCTTTATACATTTTACAAATCCCCCATCCAATTAAATCGTCCCAACTAGTTTGTGTCACTAATATCTATAATTCATCTTTTACACTTTACAATTTTATACTTAAATGTTCAATCATTGGTTCATAAGACCGCGTCACCCTTCAATCAGCTTTGACAATATTTTCACTTATAATTTTGATACTACAAGTTTGTTCAAAGGTTGATTCTACTAAATAAGTGCCGAAATGTTTCACATATAAACCTGGCTCTGTGTGTTGAATAGTGGAACTTCTACAGACGCATCCTGTTTTTCGATCAGCAAATGTACATTCTTTGGCTTATTAACGTACAACTTAGTATAAATCCTTGAATACTGTGCTTTCTCACGTCATCAAGTCATTGTTTTACGTCTTGGCACTTATACTTTGACTAATATACTTCAAATACTTTAACATTTGTAAAGTACGGCAAATACAAAATTTTCAGTTACGTGATCTGATATTTGGCTTTATTTGGCATATACACTACCTTCAAACAAAATAATCTTTATACCCTTTTAGCTATTAATAACACTTCAATATATATATATATATATATATATATATGGACGTGATAAGGGGTCACGAGAGGTCATTGAATAAGATATTTACGTAGTTCTTATTTAGAACCGATGATTCATCTCTTTATATTCCTAATCTTCTAGAAAATTCTTTATTTAAAATAAGTTTCTGTAATCCACGGGGCAATTAATTCAAACTTTAATTGCTTTTCAATGCAAAAGAGGTAGCATTTTATAAAAATATTTGCTTTCGTGTTTCCGTACACAAAATTTATTAAAATTGGGGTTTAAAATACACGTTGATTGTAGTTTCTTAAGCAAACTGCATGAAGCTAGTGCTAATTACAGCAAATCAAAAGCATTTTTATTAAATATGTATTCATAATTAATAAGTGAAAATAAATGTTCTTGTATTTATCTTAAAATGATGCGTTTTACGGTATCTTACAATTAATTATTTTTACATATACAACTTACGTTACTCGCTATGTATATACAATATGCTTATATCATACACGGTGATTATTTATACACGGGGAATTTGATTTTCCGCTTGTACCTTAATGAATAAAAGTACGCTTGTATTGTACAGGGCGTAATCATGAATTTATGGAAATTTTTATTTTTCCGGATTTTTTTATACTTTGGTGGAATTTATTTGTAGAATTTGGGTTTTAATGACCTCTTGTGACCCTTTATCACGCCAATATATGTATATATATATATATATATATATATATATATAATATACTGACATTGTCTGTAGATATTTTGAAGTTTGTGTTCTCTGTTTTCAAATGAATGGGACAATATTTGTGTTGAGTTTTTAGATTTTCATCATGGTGCTGCCGTTTTTTTTTTTTCTTCTCCTACTTTATAATTACCACGCTCCAAGTTAGGTGTCTGCAAAACAAAGTCTTCCGACGTAACTAGGGTCTATTCCTTGGGTAGAGCTATGAGCAATGGGGGTAAGTCGAAATCTGTGGGGGTCACACTCAAACTAAAACAAACAGGCGCCACCAAGTCCAGATTGATTCATGTTAATGGCATGGCAAATTTCTAAGGGCGGACGTGGAGACCCAAAGAAAAAGATCGCCTTCCTGACAAAAACCTGTCTTAACAGAATAAGACGCTGTTCCTGTAAGGAAGAATAATAATTAAGTCACATAGAAAATGGGAACACTGTTTGTGTCCCTCAAATATGCCTAAAATGCAAAAGAATATTTTCTACATAAGGGTAGCATCAAAATTTAATTCTTATTGCTTTTTGGTTGTCAGGTCTGATCAAACTAGATCAGAATAAAAAGACTTTAAGCGTGGATTATTAATTTACTAGAAAGAATTTTTTTTGCTTCTGTAAATAAAATTCAATGCAATAAAATTAAATGAATACTTGAATTACTTGAAAAATTAACGTAAGGTTTATCAACTTGATTCTTACTCAAATATATTACAACACAGTGTGACTGGTTACACTAATGTTTTCTAACCCATTCAGATCTGTTTAGGTCAGTTACAAATTAATATACAAAAATTTCTCGTTAAGTTAAAAATACTAAAATCGATTTGAAGTCGAAATGTTCACGAAGATATTCTCTTTTTTTTATCAAAGGTGGTAATAATGTAATACTAAACATCTGCTTGCAATAGTGCAATTGTTGACAGCATATTTCAAACAAACAAATGACGTAGCCGCAGCTGTTATTTTATGCTGAAGCCACGTGTTGTCACATATCTACTAAACTAAGTGAAATTTAAATTTGATACTGGAGAAACCAGCTTAGCAACAAATAAACTGAATAACAAATTCGTACTTCTATGTAACAAAACAAAATAACGTGCTTTCAGAATGAAGCACAGAAGAATTCCTTAAAGCTACTACGAACCAAACCCCGGGCTGCTTTCCTTGGCTAGATTGGGAACTGCATCGCCGTGCGGAATCTGCAACTAATTATTCCTGCTTTCCATCCTCTAAATACAGGTGTTGAAGTGAAGTGGGTTTCTTAACATTGATTCAAATTCGTCTAATCTTAGTTGTAACTTTAAGTTTGCATTCCTAAGCCTTGCATGTACCTAATTTTCTTTACGTAATTTTATAAGTTTTCGTTGCGTAGTTTGTAAGTCTTCGTTGCGCTAAACAAATTTTCAAATTAGATACTATGATAATGAGCACACATTACCAACCGTTACTCAGAAAGTGTGTCTCACAATTAATGCGACCCGCAGGTCACTCGCCATTGTCTTCCTAAACATGTTGTTGCTGCTTTTACCTATCGACGAGTGCCTCTCCCGCGTTCTTGCATGGTGGGAGGGTCCCGAGGGGGGTTGTCAATCCTCTCAACGCGCGTGCAAGTGGCTGTGGAATACACCGACATCCAAAACAAATAGACTAACGAATCTAGATACTGTTTTAATGTAAAATTTGATTGTTACCCGTATTACTACTTTAGTTAATAAAGGTGTTTTAATATTCGTTGTACCTTTAATGAAGAGAATTATTAATTCGAAAATAAAATTGTTACACTACCCCTTTCCTAAAAGAAAAAAAAATTTTTTTTTTTTTTAAGGAATAAACTTCAAATATAACAAATACAAAAAAAAATTTTTATTTTTTTATTATAATTATACTAGCCTTTTCTATCTTCCTAATTATCAATGCAATTTTTTATGAATTTATTCAAATGGGGGAGACAAATATTTACAAATGCGAGTGTGTTGGTAACTACGTGTACCTGACGTCCATCGGGAGACAAAATCGGGGAGTCACAATCGGTATTAATCAAAATTGGGAGGGGGTCAAATTAGAAAGTCAAACACTCCACGGGACAAAAAAATTCAAATTCACAATAATTCTTTAACTTGAGGTTCTTACTTCTAACAAGGCTAATATTTACTACTTGTAACCAAACATTTTACAATTTATTTCAAATTCCACAAAAAAAACTTCACTTCCTGGAGCTCAATTAGCTCTCCCTCTACAAAAAAAGGAATGCTTGCTCATCAAAACAGCATAACTATTCAAAATATTATCACTATAAAGTGACAATCAAAGCTAAGGTAACCTAACCATAAGGCTACTTAACAAATTCAAATACAAAATATTATCACTTTATTACAAAGAGATAATCAAAACGAAGGTAACCTAACCATAAGGTTACTTAACAAATTCAAATACAAAGTATTATCACTTTAGTACAAAGAGATAATCAAAACGAAGGTAACCTAACCATAAGGTTACTTAACAAATTCAAATACAAAGTATTATCACTTTAGTACAAAGAGATAATCAAAACGAAGGTAACCTAACCATAAGGTTACTTAACAAATTCAAATACAAAGTATTATCACTTTATTACAAAGAGATAATCAAAACGAAGGTAACCTAACCATAAGGTTACTTAACAAATTCAAATACAAAGTATTATCACTTTAGTACAAAGAGATAATCAAAACGAAGGTAACCTAACCATAAGGTTACTTAACAAATTCAAATACAAAGTATTATCACTTTATTACAAAGAGATAATCAAAACGAAGGTAACCTAACCATAAGGTTACTTAACAAATTCAAATACAAAGTATTATCACTTTATTACAAAGAGATAATCAAAACGAAGGTAACCTAACCATAAGGTTACTTAACAAATTCAAATACAAAATTGAGCCAGACAGGGCTGTAATCTCCTACGCCCTACTGATTATCCTATCACTAAGTTCCAACAAACAACAGATCTCATTAGTGATGGACTAAATGGTGAGACTCACCAAGCCAACTTTTGACCTTATCAAACCAAAGAATTTCGAACGGTCAAAAAAAACAAGGGAAAGAATAAACTAATATTCTCTCTACCTAGATATGTAGAAATCAGGACTAACAATTAAACAGCCCACCTACTTCTACATTGTAAAGATATCTGTTAAAGACATCTTCTAAACACATCTCCGAATAACGTGCGAGCAAAACGACCAGCGTGCACACCAAGGCACACCTCAAACCTACAAAACCTACAAAACCTACAAAATCTCTAACCACTTATTTCACTTTTCAAACAAAATACTCAAAATTAGTGAAACGACACTAAATCAAAATCGGAATAAAACAAAGCAAACCACTACTGTATTACTTAACATCAAAGAGATGACCGGACCGGAACTAATCGTCAGGATCATCATTTTCATTTGGATACGATGCTTCAACTGGTTTCAAGTCCTTTACGTGCCATTTCCCTGCTCTAGTTCCATCTTCGTTCTCTAACTCGTACACTAAATTGGAATGTTTTTCGAACTCTACTCAAAACAAACTTCGGCGCTAACTTAGCGGAGAATTTATCACTAGCACTCGAGAGGACCTTATTAGCTCTCCAAACACACTCTCCGACTCGGAATGAAATGTCTCTTCTCCTAAGATTGTAGCGTTTACTCGAACGTTGATAAGCTACATGCAAATTTTCACGGACATTTCCAAAAATATCAAACAAAAGTTGACGATCCAGAACATAAGACGGTCTACTGCTGGAGACGACATCAACATCCTCACCAGGTTTAAAATTATCATTATAAGCTTTTCCACTTAAGGGTACCTGACGACCAAAGACTAAAAAATTTGGAGAATAGTTGGTGGACTCATGTTTTGCTGAGTTGATTGCGTATTGGATCTTTGATATCTCATTATCCCACGTATCATGTCCTTCTACGTATGAACGGATTGCTGTACCAACTGTCTTATTGATTCTTTCCACAAAATTGCATTGGGGAGCATAAACAGCATTATACCAAATCTTTTGAATTTCGTACCTTGCACACAAAGCTTTAAAAATACGTCCAATTAATTGTGGACCATTATCACAAATAACAAACTGTGGTACACCGTAGACAAGAAATACTTTTTCCTCCAAAAATTTCTCAATCAAATGCGCCGTGGCACTACGCAAAGGTTGCAAAATCGAATACTTCGAGAACCAATCACCAACAACTAAAAGCCATTTATGTCCGCGTTTGGAACGAGGAAACGGACCCATCAAATCTAAGGCAATGGTTTGGAACGGTAGTCCAACCTCTTTCTCCTTTCCCATCATCCCAAGGGGGCCTTTATTGGGTGGTTTTTGAGCACCACAAATCAAACATTTCCTACAAAATTTACGTACGTCAAAGATCATCTTTGGCCAATAATATAATTCTTGGACACGAGACAAAGTTTTTAAAGAACCAAAATGTCCTGCTGAAGGGGGGTTATGACATGATTTAATGACATCTATACGCTGAGATTTTGGCACTAAGTACTTCCACTCTACAACATTCGCCGAATGCGGTAATAGGGAAGGTATAAACTTATAAATAAACCCATCTTCCACTTTCCATTGTGGGTAGCTTTTGGGCGACAACAAAATTTTCTTTCTCAAAGATTCATACCACAAGTCTACACCATCAAGTTTAATCTCTACTAAATTAACTTCTGGATTTTCTAAGGGAACACCACGACTAAGACAATCTGGGACTATATTAAACTTTCCTTTCCTATGCCAAATCAAATGAATGTTGCCTTAATCGAACTGACCATCTGGCAAGTTTTCCAGTTGGATTCTGAAGATTACTCAACCAAAGTAACGAAAAATGATCAGTGACAACTGTGAAGCGAACTCCTTCCACCCACGGACGAAATTTCTCAATTGCAAAGATAACTGCTAAACACTCTCTTTCTGTGGTGGAATAATTGCGCTCTGTACGGCTCAGGGTTTTACTTGCGTACGAAATTACACGCTCTTCTCCTTTTACATTTTGTATCAAAACAGCTCCTAACCCAGTGTTGCTTGCGTCACACTCAACAATAAAGGGTGCCGAGTAGTCTGGCTGCGAAAGAAGAGGTGCAGAAACTAATGCTTGCTTGATCCGCACAAATGAATTTTCTGCTTCCGCACTCCAGTTTACAGTTTGACCTTTTTTCTTACTCTTAATGAGGTCATTGATAGGCGAAACTAATGACGAAAAATTCTTTATAAAGCGACGGTACCAGCTGCACATTCCTATAAACCTTTTAATCTCCGTTGTGGTTTTCGGACGAGGAAAGTTAACCATTGCCGACACCTTATCGGGATCTGTACGAAGTGAGTTAGAACCTACTATATAACCCAAAAATTTAAGTGTCTTTTTAAAAAATTCACATTTACTTATGTTTATAGTAAGGTTAGCTTCTTTTAAACGTTGCTTAACCTCTACCAATAACTTTAGGTGTTCTTCAAAAGATGACGAACATAATATTATGTCGTCCAAATAACAAAATACATGGGGTTCAAAACGTGGACCAAAAATCGCATCTACTAAACGCTGTTGTGTCTGCGCAGCATTCTTCAATCCAAATGGCATGCATGTAAATCTAAATTGTCCTCGTGAAATAACACTGAAGGCAGTCTTATCCTTAGACGACTCACCAAGAGGGATTTGCCAAAACGATTTTCTCAAATCAAGTGACGAAATGTAGTTCGCACCTCTCAACATATTGAGAATTCTATCTACGTTCGCAAGGGGGTACGAATCATGAACAGTTAAGTCGTTCAGGGTTCTACCATCAAAACAGAAACGATATTCTCCATCTGCTTTCTTAACCAACAAAACTGGAGAGGACCACGGACTAGTACACGGTTCTATAACTTTAAGTCTAAGCATGTCGTCCAACTCCTCATTCAATATCTTACTCATATATGGTGACATGACATATGGTTTCTTATGGAAGGGTTTGGCATTGCCTGTGTCTATGTCCATTTCAATTAGGTGAGTTCGTCCCAATCTATCGTCGCTGCTAATCTCACTAAATGAGTTTATTAACTCTTGTGCTTGCACACATTGAGCATCTGAAAGGTCATGTAAACCAAATAAGGAATCTTTAGTGTTCAAAGGGATGGAAGACGAACCTATATACCCAATGTCGTTCCCAATGTTACTTTGGATAAACCAATTATTACTTCTAAAATCAGCAACTACACCAAATAATTTTGCAAAGTCACTACCGAAGATAAAGGTGTGAGGTAGGGACGGAACCACTAATGCATTAAGGATACGGCAGTCATTACCTATACAAATTGGCAAATCAACTGAGCCTACAACAGACTTTATTGAACCATCAGCTGTAGTAATACCTGTTTTGCTGAACTAAAATTTTCAAGTCTAATTTCCTAATAATTGAAAGAGCTAAGGATCCTACCACTGAGGTAGTGCATCCCGAATCTAGAAGACCGGTAATGTCTCTATCCATTAACTTCACCATAATGTAAGGTCGATTATCACACTGCTTCTCAATGAACAAAGTATTATTCCTAGGCTTCGGAGAGTCCTGACAAAATTTTTAACAACTGTAAGCCATCTCGACCACTCGTCTTTACAAAAGTATTTTTCTTGTTTACAAATCATAACCATGGCCTTATTACGCGGAACAGGATGCCGACCACTATGCGCCTGCCGCCTTACTGGTTTTTTGAGCATTGTGGACATGACGTAGCCTTAACGCCTTTTCGACCACATCCATACAAAAAATCTTTCTGGTTGCTCTACAATCTCTAAACCAATGTCCACTACGGGAGCAATTCCAACAAACAAAATTATTTCTCTTGTCGGGACTAAAGGAATTACAAACTGAGGACTCCAAAGAGCTCTTATCCGCTACTGTTACTTGGGGATTAACTAATTTATTCTGAAACACCCTACTCTTAACAGCACAAACTTTTTCATTCAACCCAGGATGTTTGTTCTCAAATGGATGCTTAGAGGAGTTGCAAATCTTGTTAGGTTTACTAGAAGATGCTGAAACCAAGTTTAGTTTCATCAAAGAAGCTTCTTCTAACCTTTTACACAAATTTACTAAGGTAGACAAATCTTGAATGTCCGACAATACAAGTGCTGAAATATATTCAGGAACCAAATTTCTCCTTATCATCTTAACTTTAGTAACTTCTGCTGGCTCGTTGGTCAGTCTACTAAACAGGGTTTGCATATGCGCGACAAATAAAATAATCCTTTCGTCTTTACCTTGACGACGATTTCTGATCTTTTCCCAAATGTCATCATCTGAAGAACCGGGTGAAAAACTTCCTTAAACGTTCTAACAAGGAGTTCCAGTCTCTCAATGAATTTTTACTGTTCTAAACCAAACTAAAGCGTCACCCACAAAAGTTCACATGCTGATCCAAATAAATCAGCATCGGATACCTTACAGATTGTGCTAAATCACTAACTCTATCTAAAAATGAATATAGTTGTTTGGGATCACCTGAGAATTTTACAGGCCATGAACCTATAGGTACGGAAGGCGTTACATACGAAGTCGAATGAATAGGTGCACTAGCAACTGAAGGAGATACTACAACGGACCGATCCAAATAGGTGGACTCTGTACTTTTATTGATTTTATCGTATAACTCAGCTTCAAGGGTTAATATCGTTGCTACGGTCTCATTTCTGAACTTACTTGCTTCCTCGGAATTTATTGAAGGAATTTTCATGCGCTTAACTCGCCCCGAAAGGTGGTTTAACCTTGAACAAGCTCTCCTAAAATTGAGTCTGATGAGTCACCTTCAAATTCGGACACAACATTACGAACTGACTCGACTGAAACTGAAATTTCTTTACTTTCCGTTGCAAAGTCTACTTCATAACACGAAAGATCAATCAAACAACCAGGCTTATCTATTTCTTTAGCTAACAATCTACCTAAAATTTTCCTTTTCTCCAACACTGGTCTCTCACTCACCACTCCTCTGATTCTCAGCTCATACTCCAATTCTTCTTTAAGTAGACAAACAATTTGGAATTTTTCCGACATGATTACTCAAGCCTAATGGAATCAAACCGATAAATCTAACTGATCTGAACCTTACAAAAGTTATCAAAACAAATTCGTACTACTAAAGGCAAAAATCAAAAGGTGTTTTGGTAAAATAATTTTGCCAAAACAATATAAAAAATTATATGGGGTCAAAATAGAACGAAAGTCAAAAATAAATTCGACCAAGTTAATCAATTGACTGTATGGGGGTTAATGTTACAACCAATCTTTCAAACAACCAAACTTCAGTGCAAAACAGACTTTGAACTAACCATTTTCAACGCAACCAAATTTTAATTAAACTAATTTCGAAATACATTAAATTATGAACAAACAAATTTCTAGCTAAATCAAATTAGGAACAAACAAATTTTGAAGTAAATCAAATTATGAACAAACAAATTTCGAGGTAAATCAAATTATGAACAAACAAATTTCGAGGCCCCAAACGTTGCCGGCGCCAGTGCTGCCGTTTTTTTTTTCTTCTACTTTATAATTACCACGCTCCAAGTTAGGTGTCTGCAAAACAAAGTCTTCCGACGTAACTAGGGGTCTATTCCTTGGGTAGAGCTATGAGCAATGGGGGGGTAAGTCGAAATCTGTGGGGGGTCACACTCAAACTAAAACAAACAGGCGCCACCAAGTCCAGATTGATTCATGTTAATGGCATGGCAAATTTCTAAGGGCGGACGTGGAGACCCAAAGAAAAAAGATCGCCTTCGCTGACAAAAACCTGTCTTAACAGAATAAGACGCTGTTCCTGTAAGGAAGAATAATAATTAAGTCACATAGAAAATGGGAACACTGTTTGTGTCCTCAAATATGCCTAAAATGCAAAAGAATATTTTCTACATAAGGGTAGCATCAAAATTTAATTCTTATTGCTTTTTGGTTGTCAGGTCTGATCAAACTAGATCAGAATAAAAGACTTTAAGCGTGGATTATTAATTTACTAGAAAGAATTTTTTTGCTTCTGTAAATAAAATTCAATGCAATAAAATTAAATGAATACTTGAATTACTTGAAAAATTAACGTAAGGTTTATCAACTTGATTCTTACTCAAATATATTACAACACAGTGTGACTGGTTACACTAATGTTTTCTAACCCATTCAGATCTGTTTAGGTCAGTTACAAATTAATATACAAAATTTCTCGTTAAGTTAAAAATACTAAAATCGATTTGAAGTCGAAATGTTCACGAAGATATTCTCTTTTTTTTATCAAAGGTGGTAGTAATGTAATACTAAACATCTGCTTGCAATAGTGCAATTGTTGACAGCATATTTCAAACAAACAAATGACGTAGCCGCAGCTGTTATTTTATGCTGAAGCCACGTGTTGTCACATATCTACTAAACTAAGTGAAATTTAAATTTGATACTGGAGAAAACCAGCTTAGCAACAAATAAACTGAATAACAAATTCGTACTTCTATGTAACAAAACAAAATAACGTGCTTTCAGAATGAAGCACAGAAGAATACCTTAAAGCTACTACGAACCAAACCCCGGACTGTTTTCCTTGGCTAGATTGGGAACTGCACCGCCGTGCGAAATCTGCAACTAATTATTCCTGCTTTCCATCCTCTAAATACAGGTGTTGAAGTGAAGTGGGTTTCTTAACATTGATTCAAATTCGTCTAATCTTAGTTGTAACTTTAAGTTTGCATTCCTAAGCCTTGCGTGTACCTAATTTTCTTTACGTAATTTTATAAGTTTTCGTTGCGTAGTTTGTAAGTCTTCGTTGCGCTAAACAAATTTTCAAATTAGATACTATGATAATGAGTATACATTACCAACCGTTACTCAGAAAGTGTGTCTCACAATTAATGCGACCCGCAGGTCACTCGCCATTGTCTTCCTAAACATGTTGTTGCTGCTTTTACCTATCGACGAGTGCCTCTCCCGCGTTCTTGCATAGTGGGAGGGTCCCGAGGGGGGTTGTCAATCCTCTCAACGCGCGTGCAAGTGGCTGTGGAATACACCGACATCCAAAACAAATAGACTAACGAATCTAGATACTGTTTTAATGTAAAAATTTGATTGTTACCCGTATTACTACTTTAGTTAATAAAGGTGTTTTAATATTCGTTGTACCTTTAATGAAGGGATTTATTAATTCGAAAATAAAATTGTTACAATGGAATGCAGAAAAACTACATAATCTGCAGCGGTTGTGAAAATTTTGATATCATACACCGGCACATAGTCACATGAAAGTAAATTTTGCAATAATGGATGGCGTAATAGAAATATTCAATACTGTTGGACTCAAGAAAAGCAACACTTTCACCAAGAAACAATCTTCCAGGAGAGATATGGTATTAATCTTTGACTTGGGATGCGGGATAACAACGTAGTGGGACCTTCCTTCTTTAATGATAATTTAATAGGTAAAATGTAATAATTTTTTGAGAACTATTTTATAAGATCTCTTAGATGACCTTCTCCTCAACGTGTTAAGAATGTATGTTTATCTTCAACAAAATGAGGGGCCAGAGCACCTCAAGATAGGCACTGCACAAAATACCACAATAACTTTAAATTCAATTTTTGGATTGACAACAATACCGATAAACTGGTCTACACGTTGAAAAGATCTTACTCCTAGAGATTTTTCTATATGGGGTTTCATTAAAAACTAAGTTTATTAAACCACCACACTTGACGGGTGACAATACAGAAACTTCGAGAAACGTGGGCTAAAATTACTCTAACAACGTTACAAATAATACAACAGATCCATCCTAAGAGTGCAAAAATGTTTACGAAATAACGATCATCATTTTGAACACTTACATTAGATTTCTTTGTTGCTAATAATCTTTCCATTTTCTTTTTGTCTTATACTTTGTAATAGGTTCATGTAGGTTTTGATAATATATAAAAAAGATTAAAATTTTCAATCGAATTCTTGTGTAGTAAAAAACCAAATATATTGTTGTTTTCTTTAAAAACGGCTACAACACTTTAATTATGAAATATATAGTTTTTCAGACATCCATTCAAAAAATGTTGTGACAAATGTGAAATTAAAAAAAAATTATTTATATCACAATATGCACCTCAATTGTAATGTTGTGGAAAGAACAAATCAAACCGTAGATACTGCTATTCAATGTTATATTTAAGAACATAAAGATTCAAATATGGCACTTTCCAAAATAAGATAAGCTTTAAATATCACTAAACAAGTTATTGGGTATACCCAGCAGTTTAAACTTTGCTAGTACATTGTCTTAATAAGAATGGTTCTATGGTGAACCTTATCCTACAACTGTTTTTGAAATTTCAAGAGATAGACAACCCTATACAGCCAATTAACACAATTTGAATCAAGTCAAAACGCCAAACACTCTTGCAATGCTTTTTGCTACATTTTGTGTAAAGATATTTTAGATTTTCAAGTTGAGAGTATAGTTTGGTGCAAGAATAGTTTTTTGATATGGGCAACGAATTTTCTGCCAAATTTAAGTCTAGATACATTCTTTATGCCGTCTTCAAAAGGATTTTTCGTTTAGTTTATCGAATGTAAAATAAAAAATTGTTTCAATGTTGAAAATTTGCATGCCAAGGATTTAAAACCTTTTTTTGATTCAAATTATGGCTCGCCAGTTCACGATTAAAATTCAAGAACTGGAGTTCAGTTAATGAAGCACAAATACTTAGTGCTTTGGTTGCACATTTCGCCATTGCAGTAGTAGTTGTATCAAACTGTTTGTGACTTCTGTATTATCTATATCTTGTTAAAGACAGTATTAATTTTTTTGTTAGCAGATACTAAATTTCAATGGTATATTAAATTTCAAGGATTTGCTTATATTTTAAGGTATATATTTCCGTATATTTTGATAGAAGTTAATAAATGACAAAGGTTATTTGCTGTACTATTAATTATCATTAAGATGATACGATCAGTTGTATAGAGTATCAAAGGTTTGAAACTTCAAATAAAATTATTCTTTACAAATGTCATTTAAGGTTTATGAATGCATTATTGATTTATGGTTTCAATTAATTAATTGTATGATATGTATAGTTTATAAGGAAGTTAATTCACAATCATTATAGTTATGTCTAAGAGGTTAGTTTTGAATGAAGAGCTTGCTGAATTAACATTTTTGCAAACACAAAAGGTTTGCACCTTAAAAGTTTGATACTTCCTTATTGCAGAAATTATGCCATTGGAGCACTAATTCAGTGTGCAAACCATAGAGAACTAAATAAAGAGTCATGAATGACATGTTAAAAATAAGAACACAAAACATTATTACGATACAATGCAAACTGATTTTTTGGTTGCTAGAAATGTAAAGTGTTTTCCTGGCCCCAAATAAAATTTTAAGTTTATCTCAACACACTAGGAGAGTTCCTATATGAACGAGTACCCCAGGGTAAAATTGGTTGGACAAAGGCTAATAGAAAAGAAACCTCCTAAAGGGATGCCAGCTAGTAAAGGATTAACTCTGGATAGATCAAAAGACGTGTTGTGGTGGGTTCTACTGGCAACTAAACATAAGATAAATAGCGCCACTGTATTTTAGAATACAACTATTAGTTGCAAAAGAGAAATGCGGAAACCTAAATCAAACCTCACTGAAATAAACTTAAAATATTTACTTAAGCAGCACCGGGATGGAACACTAAGAACATCCACATTCAATCTGTAAATATATAAATACTAACTCTTAGACATTGTTTGTATCTAACATATAGATGACCAATAATATCTTGAATAGCAATAGACCTTATTTTGTATACATTAAATACTTTTTGTTTTATTCACAACCGTTAAAAATCTTAAGTCCCAAAATAAATTATATTGTATTCATCATTTTTTTAAAATTTGAAAGAATTCACACTATCTACATTGATGTAGACACTTGCATTTCAGCATTTTAAGAATAGAATTTATTAATTATAGTCTCTGATCATATCACATAACCCTACTTTTTATATAATTTCAGACATAAATTGTATTTCTGAATAGTTTAGAAGAAACGTTTTACTTTATGATTACAAACTCTCACCATAACAATTTTAATTAGGCTTACTATATATAAGCTTGTATACTCGTTGTATGAAAATATACTGAAATGTAATATGTACCAAATCATGATCGTTTTATTAAACCAATTGATAAATACAAATGTTGTTTATTTACAACTCAACCATATAAAACAACTTCATATAAAAAATACTCTATAAGTATTTGTGTAAGGACAAAAATTTGTTACCACGTTGGTGATGCCTACATTGACTATTAGAGCAATGAAAGTTACGTGGAACGTACAAATGTATTTTAATATGTTCTTACAAATAGAGTTACCAATAAATAAAAAAAAGAATATTTCAGTAAGCAAAATAGCCTAAAATGTGTTAAATTGTAAGTAAAGATTGTCCTAAAATGTGATTCGATACTTTTATCATACAACACAAATGTATTATTATATATTGGAAGTAGGTAAACAAATGTATGAAAAAAATAGCCAATATGGTTTGAAATACGTGATATTAGACATATTTCGCAGCAAGTAACTGTCCGAGAAAAAAAAATAAAATTTCCATAAAAATACATAGTTTTTATTGAGTAACCGGCAATGAACACAAATGAGTGATAAGTAGGCATAATCGGCAAATTTGGACTCAAATTATAGCGTCTTTGAATTTAGATGTTCTAATCAATCATTTTGTTTTTTTCTATCAATAACATTGATCTCAATCATATTGAAGATAATATTCAATGTATTACCAATTTTATTGCAATTGTTTAAAATACATCAATACTTCCTAAAATCATTCAATTATTATAATAAACATCTAGTAAGTAACAAACAAACTTCTAACATTCATGTGGTCCTTCAGAATTCCACAATATACAAGCAAACAATAATTAACACTATAAACAATTAAAATACATCAATTAGTATACTTCCTAAAAACCATTCAATTACCATAATAAGCATACTTTAAATAACTAACGCACTTGTTCATCTAGTTTTTAAACGATCTCTAATATAATAAGTAAACAATAAAATAATATACAATAGTAATCAAAATTAAACACAAAATGAAGTTTTAACTGACCCAAAAACATGCCAACAATACAAAAGGTTTGGTTACAATTTGATTGTCCAGGTAAAGAAGGCAAGTTGTCTCGACAACTATCTTAGAAACACTACCAGAACATGTGTAAACACGATTCCCATTTCATCATATTTTTGTGGGTCTCTATTAATTGGTCTATGGTACTAGCTAAGAAAGCTTACATATTAATAGTTTGGATTTAGAACTAAATTATGCTTTTTATTGTAGTGTTTGCCGTATTAGAACACTTGTTTAATCGATGTAAATAGTTGGGATCACTGTGGATGCAATTGTTGTATCTAGTATAGTTTTAGTCATAAACAAAACAGTAAACAATAGAAGTGGATGTAATAAAAAAAACAAAATATTATGGTTGGATGATTGTAATATAACTTCCATTTCTTCGTAAAAATTAGTTTCTATAAAAATTTTGTCACCAAGTTACTAAGATTGTATTAGTTTATAAAGTTCTTTCTTTTTATTTTACTAGGTAAATAATTAATATATGGCTAATAACTAATATTTAAGCTACAAAAATTTTTCTTGAAATAGAGAAGCAGCTTTAGCCTGTGATCATATTCTATATCCATAACCAGTACTGGAGAATTGTTATTTTATGAAAAGCACATCTCTAAGTTGCAGTAGCAAAACAAAACATTCTCATTACTATCAAACATCAAGCCGTTCTATGTAATTTTTAAGAAAAATTTACAGTGTGAACTATGGAAATATGATTAGCTTCTGTGTCTTCATCTGTGAGAAAGAACACAATTTTTGTTCGTTTTCAGATTATTTATAACAAAACGTTATTAGTCATTAAGCATAAATTTGTTGTAGTAAAAATCACTTATCAGATGAATTTCTTTTTCTTATTAATTTTGTAATACATTTTGAAACCATAATATTTTTGAACAAATAATAAAAGTACCTACCAAATGAGATAACAAGATCTCTATATCCAATAAAAAATTTAAGGATTCTTAGCGTTACCCTAAGAGGGTTGAATTTAAGGATGCAAGTTGTGTTGCAATTTGTGTCTTAATTCCGAAATTGAGGATAAGATTTTTATAATAAGATTACTGCATTTAATTCATTTAGTTTTTTCATTGTACACACCTATATAATTACGAGAAAAATCTATTTCAAAATTCAGGATTAAAAATAATTACCTTTTGCATAGTCATTACACCACAAATTGTTTAGTTCGTCTTTGTTGTAACTACTTCTTACCTGGAAATGAACTTTATCACACTTTTCTGTGAGGCCTTAAAATAACAAGCCTGCAGGTTTATAATATTCAGAAATGAATTCAAAGCTCACAGATGTTTGTTGGAAATTTCTATAAAATATTCAAAGCAAAAGAGCAAGTAAGTCGCAAAATCATTTACAATTGTAATGGCATACTGTGGCATATAGACAGAGCAGTAGCAGAAAGAGGTTACTGGAAGGGTACACGAAACAGGCAAGTAGAAGATCTAAACAAAAAAAACAACTTTTATCTGCCTATAAAATACATTTAATAATACTCATAAACATAATGTTGTACAACGACAGTATTTTATCTTATGAACAATGCTCATATGGACAGTTTAAAAAACATATATTTAACATTGTACAATGGAATATCTTTTTATAGATAACTCTAATATAATTCATAAAAAAGATCTGTATATAAAATACCGACCATAACTTAACTCCTATATTTAAACAAAAAGGAACTACACAAACAAGTGATACATCAATCACTTGATCAGATTATTGTTTTACTACTAAAAATGCATAGCTGTTGAGCATGTTTCTTGGGCAATCATAAGTTGAAAATATCTTATACACTTTTGTCCAAAACTTAGCTAGGTAAGGAGTTATGAGCAATTACCTTGCTATTTCAAGATTCATTTTGTGTGGCAACGTTTGCAAATCAAGATGATGCATCCATTTTGTGTAAAGATACTATGACATAAAGTACAAAAGCAGTGAACGACATATTCAACAATTACTTTTAACTAAATTTAAAGTAATAAAAAATTTAGCAACATTACTAATTAATAAAACATTACACTGTACTTTATTCAGTAAACTCAGTATTTTATTCTCATTGCTCTCAAATTCATTAAGTCAGCTATTTTTGAAGTAATATTGACCAAGAAATAGACTCATTAAGCTATGCATATCACGTATGGATAAACCCTGTGATAAAAATAAAACTAAATTAATAACATTTAAAAAAATAAACGAACGCTATTAATAAAAAAAATCTTACAAAAAATGGTTTTCTTCAGATCCATAATTGATAACCATCAGGCTATCTGAAATAATAATAAAAGTAATTAAAACTTAAAGAATTTTTTTTTGAAAAATAAAATAAAATTTTATGACAACTGACAAATAGCAGTATAATTCAATATAATCTGGTAATTTTCTAGTCTTCGATAGAATTATATTTAACTTAAGTAATCTATTGTGATATATATAAAGCGTGATAATGAGATCACAAGAGGTCATTGAGCACCGAATTCTGTGAGGAAATGAACCCAATCGGAGAAAAAGAAAATTTTCCAATATTTACCCTGCATAAACATAGAAGCGTATTCCCATAGCACATAATAAGATTTCCATGTAAAACAGTACATTTTAAGTACATATAGTGTTGTAATACCATTTAAAAACATAACCCAAAAGCATTTATTGTAAATCCATGTGTAGATAACTATTCTAGAAAAATACCCTGTAAAACACATTTTAGCGCATTTATAAAGATTGTCAAACAAGTCTAAATTGTAAATTCAGTTTTTATAAGTACCATAATAAACGTTATTTACAAAACAATACACTGCATTTATTCCAGAATTTTAGAGTCATTTACATTAACAAAATAAACAAATATGGCATTTCTTCGAGACGTGTTCTAAAAGCTATCCTGCTCGTATATGCAGTGTATACAAATGGTAAGAAAAAAATTCTCTAGAAAATGAAAAAAAGTCTTATCCTACTCGTATATGCAGTGTATACAAATGGGAAGTGAGAAATTTTTTTTTCTCGAGAAAATGAAAAAATGTTACCCTGTTTGTATATGCAGTGTATAGAAATGGAAAGAAGAGAAAAAAATTCTTGAGAAAATGAAAAAAAGTATGTTATCCTGCTCGTACATGCAGTGTATACAAATGGGAAGAATGAGAGAAAAAGTTCTCTAGAAAATGAAAAAAACAGTATGTTATCCTGCTCGTATATGCAGTGTATACAAATGGGAAGAACAAGAGAAAAAAATCTCGAGAAAATGAAAAAGGTATGTTATCCTGCTCGTATATGCAGTGTATACAAATGGGAAGAACGAGAGAACAAGCTAATTAACTTATATGAATAAGCAGCCTAATTCGAAGAACACACTACTACCAGAAAGGCTATAAAACAGATAAGATGAGCTTAATAGCTCTAATTATATTACAGGAGTCATGAGAGAGAGAGAGACAAGAGGTTGGTTTAGTTTATGAGTAAGAAATGGAACTTTTACTATCGCCATAAAATTTAAAATTAACAGCTGATTAGAGATAACAGAACGTGGAATTGAGGGTAACTATTGCAACATACGAGTGACTAATTTTCGAGAACTTTGAAGAACGATGACACATAAAGATTATTTGTGATATATAGACGGAAATGAATTAGAATACGATGATTCATTCCTTTGGCATCTAACATGTAAATTCAAGATTTGTAATTCATTCTGTCAGCGTTGCACCTGTAACATAGAAGTCTGAACATAAGTTATAGGGCATAATTATTGTATAAAGTAAGACAATTTATTGCTTTAAAATAAATAATATTAGTGCAAGGTTACACCATAATTTTAATCCATTAAAAATAAATGTACTTTCAAAGACATATGCTTCGGCGGATGGAAAAATAAGTTTTTATTTTACATATTTGTCAATGGATAGTTTATTCCAGCAGTTTTGATGTCAGAGCTCAAAGCGTCTTGACCGTAACAAAATTTTCTGCCCAGGGTCATTGATCAATTAGACTGACAGACAGTAATACAAGGATATGTGAATTATAAAGAGAATTTTGTACTTACACATAAATATTGGGGTTCTCTAATTATTAGCAAGGATTAGGTAAAGAATGTTTTAATACATAAGCAGCAATAAAATAATTTTTCTTTCTAAACCTAAGCTGTAAATTGTATTTATAAGGGTTATTCCATGCGTAGGTTGTCACTAGTTTTGCTGTGATAGGCCTAATACTTGGGAAGCCCAAATTAATGCTATGAATTAGGTACAGCGAATTCTATTAGTTGGGATGCATCAGAGAAAATATGAAATTACTATCATACCTACCCGTTGCTTTGCCTGGCTAGCTCAACAGAAATTATGCTTTGGAATTGTAGTAAATCAAATTTTTTAAGTGATTTTATCATGTGGTAGAACATCTGCAAATGCAAGTTTATCAAATATAATTAATGAAATAACAGTCTACCACCACTACAATGGTGTATTGTAACTCTGCCGGGGGTGGTTTTGACTTAAAATAGAATTTTTTTCAAGTCATTTTATCAAATGGTAGACCAAGTTCAAATGAAAGATAATTGTTTATTTATTTATTTATACGGGAAACCCCCTATTTTTCCAACAAAAAAATATTTAACAACCTACACATAAGTCAATGAACATAATAAATACAAATATACACAGGCTTAACTAAAACTGAATAAAGAATAATTTTAATTTATTATTTTATTATTTATTTTTTTACACTCAATATCTTCAGCCATATATAACGAAACTCATCAATGGAGGAACAAAACCAATCGAGTTGTGGAAACCTGTTAGAGTTAACTGCACACCGATTAAAATAGAAGTGATAACCATAGCTTGTCGAATGTAGATACTGACGTAAAAAGGAATTAGAACTTCCTATGATTGTTCTGGTGAGGACCTTGATATTCATCCACTGAAGAATTTCGGGACAACAAATCAAATAATTTAACTACTTAAATAGGAAGCATAAGTCCTGTAGTATATGTCTATTTTGTATAGTTGGGATTTGAAGTTCTGCCATTAGGTTGACGGTAAAATTAGTTAAAGTATGTATATTTATTCTGTAACCATTATATCAAAGAGACTTCTTCTGGACTTTCTCTAATTATGCACAATTCATTAGGAAGTTAGCCTGCCACTCTTCAGATAGTGGCTAAGCTCAAAACATACTAAAAATTAAACAATGCACGGCCAGCTAGTATGACTGGAGAAGTGCACTGACATGTTTTAGAATACATACTTTATGAAGTTTTATCATATAGGTACTGTAGTAATAATCAAAGTATTTGTGAGTTCAAATAAATTTTTTTGCCCTACTTTAGGCATAATTAACATTTGCGTCATTAAAACACGCTTGTGTAAGTTGAATTTACTTCCCTAAGAAAGTAAACGTTTGATTACTAACCAAAAACCATGGTTACGAACCCACGATAAAGTGTCCAAGCCTACATTAAATAATTTTTTCGCCTTCCTAATTTGTACATCTAATTTACCGCCTTCATATTAGGTTAGTAAATTAGATTTACCGCCTTTTGGCGGTAAATGTTCTTCTTTGTTCTGAATTTCCTTAAGCAAATATAAAAAAATCATGATTTAGGCATTTTTAGTTGCTATTTTATTACATAACTTTTCTTCGAGTGCTCTGCAATCAGACTCGACCAAATTGACATTAATAGTCGAAGACTAAGGCGCTCGGGCATTAGTAAGCAAAATGGAAATGTAGTATTGTCAAATTGACATGCATCACATTCTAGATAAATCGATCACTATTTATCAAAGTCTTATGATACTACTTGTGACGATGTCGACTGTATTTTATATCCAAACAATGTTGGATGTGCCAAACACAAATTTTAAAATAACCGGGGGAAGGGGCTAGGCGAAAAACAGCCATAAGCACCACGGGCGCTAAGGTACACATTGAAGTCCTCTGCCAGGCCGCCTTCGTTTTGCTCTGGCAGGTAACATCGACAGGTTTCAAAGTGTAATACGATTTTTGATGACACATGGAAATAAAATAATGTACATATACCGCTGGATGTAAGGGAGTTTTAGCGGTTCGACTTTTGCAGTCCCTGCACAGAAAAGTATCGCTCATTTTAATGATACATATTAATGAATTAGTTCTTAACCAATTCCTATTAATAAACAATTTACGTGCAGTTACAGTAAATTAAACTTCCGCAAAGGGGTTTTAATAGTGTAAATGTCAATTACGCCTAAACTAGGGTAAACGTTTATATTACTATAATATATGATAGAATTTCGTAAAATTTGAATTCTAAGGCATGTTAATGCGTTTCTCTTGCCAAGCCAGCTGGCCATGTATTGTTTAACTTTCGGCGTAGTTTGGGCATACCAACTTGCAAGTGTTGATCTTTTAATGTATCATCATCATTAGGTCTTCAGTCCTGTAACTGGTTAGACGCGTACCATCATTGTTTCCTATTCTGAACTAACCTACAGAATTCCCTAAAATTTGCACAATCTGCATCTATCACTATCTGATCTAGGTCAACATCTATCTCTTTTTTCTTATCTCTGCTTCTAATATATCCCATACTATTCCCCAAAAATGCCTTAGAACGTATTCTGACCTTCTATTTCTCTTATCTTTTTCCCCAGATATCATTGTTCCCCTACTATTTCTATAACCCATTTGTTATTATCCTTGTCTGTCCATGCTATCGTCCTCATACATCTGAAGCACAGCATTTTAAAAGACTGCTTTCTGTCTGCTTTTCAGACTGCCCGTATTTCATAGGCATACTGTGCCGTGCTCCACACATATGCTTTCAACAATTTTCCTCTTGTTCTATATTTGTTCTTTCGTCATAGGAACTGTTCCTTCTTGTTAGATGTGGTTCGGTCACCTATTGTTTTACAATTATATATCCTATTTCTCCGACATTCAGTGGTTGTGAAGGGAGGTAAGCAAGCAGCATGTGGCTGCCAAGTTCCCCCAACACTTACACATTTACCGATTTAATATTTTTTCCAATATATCTTTTTGCACAGTCAACATTAGTTGCAGATATTTCACAACCAACACGCTTATACTAATCATAAGATTTATCTGCGCTTATTTTTTCGTCATTTGGTTTTCCATCTCAAAGCTGACTGGACACGTACCTGCACTTATTTATATTCTGAGTTAGCATACATAGTTCCCTGAAATTCTCACATGCGTGTATACATCTCGTTTCCCTTCAATTGTTTTCTAATTTTATGCCCTATTTCACCGAGATGCGGTGAAGGGGGTTAAGCAGCCTGTGGCTGCCAAGATCCCCCAACATGTAGACATTTGCCGAAATAATGGTTTTCCAGTAAATCCCTTCACACAATTAACATTATTCGAGAATATTGCCCAACCAATTCTTGCAGTTGCTTATAATAATCATCATGTTTAAGCACAGTTATTTTTCGTCGTTATTAGTTTATATATTCTGCACTACTCCTTCATGCCGTAGTATGTGGCCTATATCCTATCTCTCATATTTTTTACAGTTTTCCATATATTTCTTTCTTCCCCTACCAATTTTAATACCTCTTCGTTCTTAACTTTGTCTGTCCATGAAATCTTCATCATATGTCTGTAGCACCACATTTCAAAAGCTTCTACTTTTTTCTTGTCCGCTTCTCCTACTGTCCAGGCTTCACAACCGTACAGTGCTGTGCTCCACACATATGTTTTACGCAATCTTTTCCTTGTTTCTATGTTTGTTGTCTTTGCACACAGTAGTTGCTCTTTCTTGTTAAATGTAGCACGACCTTGTGCTAATCTTTGTTTTATATCTTTTGTGTTTTTCCCATCTTGCATTATTTAGCTTCCTAGATAGCAGAAATCCTTAACCTCTTGTAAGTTCATGTTACATACTTGTATTCTTGTTTGTGATTTATTTTCCCCTCCTTTGTGTACTAATACTTTAGTTTTGTTAATTTTCATACCGTATCTCTCTGTTAGAACCGTTTCCATTTCATTAAGAGCAGCTTCTAACTCTTCCTTGCTAGACGCTAATACCGCTATATCATCTGCAAATCTAAGCATATCAATTTTTTGTCCCTGCATAGTAATTCCAAATGTCTTCCTGCATTTGACAGTATTCATTGTCTCTTCTATGTACAAGTTAAAAATCAATGGGGATAGGGTACATCCCTGTCTCACCCCTTTCCTAATGTTTACTTCTCTACGTTCCTGCTCTAATTCTATTACTGCTGTTTTCTCTTTGTATAAGTTATGTACTATTCGTCTATCCCTATAACTCATTCCAATCTTTTTGAGTATTTCAAACACTTCTTTCCATTTTAAATTGTCGAATGCTTTTTCCAGATCTACAAACGCTATATACATGCTTTTCCCTTTTTATATTGTTTTTTCCATTATCACTCTCAGATCTAAAATAGCCTCTTGTGTTCCCCTGTTTCGTCTAAATCCAAATTGGTCTTCTCCTAGTATTTCTTCCGCCCGTTTTTCCATTCATCTTTGCACAATTCTAGTTAATATTTTTGACGTGTGCTGTCAAACTTATTATTCGAAAATTTTCACATCTATCCGCGCCTTTCTTTTTTGGTATAGTTACTATGATGTTACGTTTGAAGTCTTTGGGTATATCGCCTGTCTAATACATATAGGTTACAAGTTGAAAGAGACGTTCTGTTATTGCTTGTCCAGCGGCTTTTAGAGTTTCTGCTTGCACCTTATCTGTACCCGGCGCCTTACCATTTTTCAGACCCTTTAATGCTAATTCAAACTCATCTCTAAGTATAGGATATCCCAAGCCATCATTTTCAATGCTTGATTCTTGTTCTAATGCAGTTAGTTCCTCTCCTGCATACAAATTCCCGATATATTTTTGCCATCTACCCACTTTCTCTACATATTCTATAATGACGTTTTCTTGTGTGTCCCTTATGTTTTTGCTATACGGTTTTATATCCCTAAAATTGATTCTAATTAGTTTGTATGCTTCATCTGTTTTTAATACTTCCATCTTAGTTTGTACCTCTTTGCACTTTTCATCAATCAGTTGTTCTTTAGCTTTCCTGCATTTGCAAATAATTTCCCATTTTATGGCTTTGTATCTCAGTTTTCCTGTTTCGTCTGATTTATTTTTGTATTTTTGTCTTTCTTTCTATTAAATTCAGGATATCCTTTGTTATCCATGGTTTCTTATTTTCTTTTTGTGTATACCGCAGAGTATCTCTGGCTGCCATGTCTAGGCTGAATTTAATGTTATTCCATTCTGTTTATACTTCCTTAGTATCAGATATTTTCCCGATATCGTTGAGCAATTCATTTGACTTTTTTTCGAATCTTTCTTGAATATCTTTATTTTTTAGGTTCTCTAAGTCCAAGTGCTTTTTTCAGTTTCTTTTTTTCACATTCTTAAATTTAAGTGCAGCTTTTGTAATTACGATGTTGTGGTCAGTATCTATATCTGCTTCTGGGCAGCTTCTACAGTCTTTTACTTGATTCCTAAACCGTTGTCTAACAAGAACGTAATCTATTTGATATCTTCCTATATCTCCTGGCATCTTCCACGTATATCGTCTTCTAGCATGATGTTGATTTAATGTGTTTGTGATGATTAAATTGTTCTTGTCGCAAAATTCTACCAGCCTATTTCCCCTGTCGTTTCTCGTACCTAAACCAAATAAACCACTACCGCTCCTTCCCTACCCTCACCTGCCACAGCATTAAAATCCCCCGTAATTATTAAATTTTCATGTCCTTTTACGTATCTTAATGTTTTCGATCTCTTTGTAGATGGCTTCTACCTCCTCGTCACTGTAGCTAGAGGTGGGCATGTATACTTGTATTATTACTGTGTTTACCAGTTTAGATTCTAATCTAACCATGAGTACTCTTTCGTTCTTTTGTAAATAGTTTTCTACACAGTATCCTATCTTTTTCCACATAACTATCCACACACCCAAATTTCCTTCCTCTGCTCCTGTATGAATTACCCTGAAGTCTTCACTCCAAAAATCTCCCGCCTCTGACCTCCAAACTTCGCTGATCCCTACTATGTCTAGCGATAGCCTATTTATTTCGATTTTTAGATTCTCTAGCTTACCTACTTGCTTCATACTTCTAATATTCCACGCTCCGACTTGCAGAATGTTCCAGATTCTTATTTTTAACTTTCCGATCGCATCCTCCTAAGTAGTCCCCTCCCGGAGATCCGAATGGGGGACTATTTTAACTCCGGAATCTTTTACTCCAGAGAATGCCATCATGTTTGTTACAATTTAAGTACGCTGTGAACTTGGGAGATAATGTGGTGGTTTCCCGTTGCCTTTCACATCGTGGTAGTGTGTCTTAGACTGCCATACCGACCCCTATGGTCTCTGCCAATCTAAGTACCGGAAGAGCCGCTGCCCTCTTTCAGGGACGTCTTAGTCTGGTTCCTCACTAACGACCCTACTACTTTGGTTGGGCCTGAAGTTTGGCTCTTTAGCCCATTAGAACACGCAAGCCATTTCACCTGTTCTAGTAATTTAGAACTTCGGCAAGGTGCAGGTCCATTCAAAATGGAAAGATAACAAGAAAATTTATTTTATAAATTGTAAATATCTACAACCCGAAGAGAATAATCTTTATTTTAATACATGTACATATATTACCTTCTTCAAACTTTCTATTAATTTACTATCGTAACAAATTATTAAGAATGTAATCTAATGATAAAATTTGACACTTAAAAGTATATATTCAAGAACTCTAGTAAACTTAATAGAATATGAATAAGTAGCACGTATGGATGAGTTTAAGTTCCTATACAATATTACGTACACTCATATTTATTGATATAAGCGCATAATTCTTGCTCAGATGCAAACAAAGATCTGTTTAATATTTGGTATATATTTACTTTTTCTTTCAGAGATAAAATTGTATAAATATAACAAGCTTAGCCTTTGTGCTTTAGGTGTGTATAATCGTTACTAAAGTTCCCATACTCTTCTTAGTGACACTTTCTTGCTTATGTTAAATGTTTGAGTTTAGTGGCGTCTGACATTTTCGTATTTCTAAAAACCCCCGTTAGCTTCATCCCGCCGAAGTTAAAGTTCAGAGTTGGTCCGCAAGTCTCCAGAAGTACTTACGTTTATACGGATAAAACAACACCTATGATTAAACTTCTAAAACCAAACTGAATTTATGTATCAGTTAACAATTCAGAAAAAACTAACTTCAACGTATAATGCCTGATAGCAGGGGAAAGGGTAAAAGAGTAATAGTAATCTTTTTTCTACCCAAGTTGGAATGATATATAAAGGTCCTACTCAAAATCGAAAATAAGATCCATATAGTTTTGCATCAAAACCAGTTGCTTGCGTACCTGACTGATCAGTGAATAAGAGCAGATGTTGTTTAAGGAAGTTCGCCAAATCATGCAAAATAGACATTCTACGACTTCAAACAGATTGTAAAATCAAATAGCTACATCACGGCAAATTCTCCATTTGGGTAAACAAGACTATTCTCACTTTGCACAATTTATGGCCCATAGGGATAAACTTCATAAGGAGCTTAACAAACTCATGGATGCTTATTAACCTGTTAGAGTGGGCAAAGTTAGTAACTTCATTTGATAAGTAATTG
Source organism: Platerodrilus igneus (assembly GCA_036346225.1). NCBI lineage: Eukaryota > Metazoa > Arthropoda > Insecta > Coleoptera > Lycidae > Platerodrilus > Platerodrilus igneus. Next base: position 915,465 of record JARFIW010001097.1, on the reverse strand, counting down.
AATATAAAGGCGTATCTTTGGGAAACATCAATATAGATCAAGACATGATATTAGGCGAATCTGACAATAATTCTGAAAATGAAGTACAAATACCACCACTCAATATAGGAAAGACTTGGTTGCAAACGATAAAAAAGAATCTGACAAATTAGACGTTTATATAGTCATAAAAAAGAAGCTAATTGAGAGAAATTACCTAAAATACTTTCTTTTAAAAATTGGCAACATTATGTTTGCTAAAAAGCTGTTGAAGTATCTTTTACTAAATGAATATTTGATAAAACTTCGTTTTCAGTATCTTATGTAAAATTATAATAATACATATCTTTTTATATAAGCTCTTGTTTGTATAGATTGGCTTGTAGCAACATATTTCAATAAAATTATTTGATTTAGAAAAACATTGTAAAATTTGAAGGAACATAAATTAATATTGATTGCCAAAAATGTACAAATAGATACCGCGTTATTTAATTCTGAAATAGTTTATTTATCTGAAAAGTTTGTTTTGGATTTGTAGCAGGGATAATTGGAAAATGCTGCATTGTACTTAAAAGTGTCAACAGCTATTACCTTCCTCGATATAATTATTACAAATTTACTAAATCGCATTTGGCGTCATTGTTATGCTGTTTATTTCACACCTATATTGATGATTAGTAATTTGAATTTAAACAACTTTAATAGTTGCAGTCAATTAAAATAAAATAGGTATTGGTCATTTAGCATATCATATGTTAAAAATTATACACAATATAGGTATGTACTTTTTAAAATTTGGTAACATGTTTAAACATTTAAAAATCACAAATTAATTATATAGATTAATATGTATTCGTGTTATGATTGATTATAAATTTAAACGCTATAACTGTTACTTTTTTGTTTGATACAATAAATTCGTCTAATTTTAACGTTTTTTTGAAAAACTGTTATATCTTAAACTGTTTGATTATGATACACTAGGATTTATACAATAGATCTCCAATGGTAATGTGGTTCTATAAACTTTTTCAGCATATTTTAAATATTTAAGTTCACATAAGAAACACAAAACTAATAAACATGGAAAGTGTTCGTACAACGTAAATAATTTTTACATCTTTATAATGGTCAGATTATAATATTCCAAATTATATTTTTATAAAGATAAAAAAAGAATATGGCCGTGCAAATTCTTTCTAGCCTGTAAACTATGCAGGGCAGTGCCAATTTCATACATAGTAGATACGACAAAAATTTTTTATTCGCTATATTAATGCTGTTAGATCTACACTACACAAAATAATATAAGTTTTATTCACATTTTTGCAAAACAGCTAAACTATTAAAAGCTTCCAGTAAACCTAAATTATAGTAGAACCAGAACATTAAGAATAGAAAGTAGAGTCAATCATGATTGTACCATCCAATAAACAGCAATGTTAACAAGTTAATAAAGCAAACTAATATATCGAGTGTTGGGAAACAAAAAGTTCACAAAACATAGCAGCATTTGACAATAAAAAATTACTTTAGCTTTTCAATTGTTACATTAGTGGCGTTCTAGCTATTCAGGAGCATCATTGATATAAACCTGTGTTCAAACTGATGTTAATGACTACTCCAAAATACTATTAATGAGCTACAAAAAGAAATAGAAAAATTCAAAAACAACAAGTTTTAATTCAAAAATTAACAATTACTTCCTTTGAGGTCAGACCTTCATGAGAAACAAATAACCTAAATAGGGTAACTTATACCTTTGTCACCCTGGAGAAGCCTAATGAATAAAATTAGCAATGAATTATATCTAACAGAAAATGCGCATTTACACTATTTCATATTACAATTAGTATTTTCTAATGCTAGAGTTAAAATCAAATCTGCTTGTAGTACTATTATTAATGGGCGGCGGAGGAATTATAACATTAGCTATTAATGGAAAAGCCAAATTACCAAGATAGGGTCCAGAAAATGCAGAATTGTTTGACTGCCATCTAAAAATAATATACTTTCTAATATTGCAAAAGAAATGCCTGGCTTACTTATTAAAATCAGGACTCCAATTTTTGACTGATCCATTAGACCGATTAGATTTAAATGATTATGAAATTGATGGTGCAGTCAAAAAATCCTAGTTATTAGTGTTAAGTTTTATTGTGATTAAAATGTGACACTACAAGAATTTTGTATTTACTTTCAACCTAAGTGCGTTTAAACTAAAATAAGATATACCTTTTCCAGACGTATGGGTTTTGTTCTGCAATTAAATGACCATAACGAGATGAATGCTCTTGTTTACTGTTGTTCATAGGTATCTTCTTAGCCCTACTAAAAAAAGGAGTGCGTATTTATTCATTATGCAATATTTTTGTGGTATTGTTTTGTAGCATTTGGCCTAAAATGCACTATAAAATAATACCAGCTAGCATAGTGACAATATCTTTAAGTAATGAATTTATATTTATGGATGATTCTTTAAATCTGTGATATTTACTTTTATTCTAATTTACTACATAAATGCTTTTGGTCCATACAACAATTTGAGAACTGCCATAATTTAACAACTAGATGCCACCTTTCACATTTAAATAATTTAAGCAATCACAAAACAGTAGCCGTTCTATAGGCACAAAAATGTATGAACTTTTTACAGAACATTGTACCTCGCTTGGCATTTTACATCAATATTTCTTCTTAATATATAACAAAAAAGCACAGAGAATCACAAACACAGACGTTTTTCACTGTTGTTTTAGCACATCTCCTTAATTAGATGTATAAATGCATAATGTGGAAACTATAAGTTAAACAAGTAAATATATAAAAGGAAACATTTCTTACACAATTCAGTAATAAATAATGAATTAGTGTTAAAATGTCATGGAAGTGACAATTGCTCAATCCCAGTTTGCTATCGACTGACATACGATTGTAGAGAAGTGAAGAAGTACAATAAAATTCAACAGACCGATATAAAAGTGTAATTTACCATAGGCACTAAACCAGAATATGCAAGTGATACTGCTAATAAACAAACATATAGACTTTAGATGATAACTATAATGCCAATAAACAGTTTAGTCTGTTTTTTGGGAAAATTAAGAAAAACCACTTACTTAATAATACTATTTATTGCATTAGCTTCAATCGTCTTAACAATGTATATAACAGTATAGAGCACAAATGACAATAAATACTGAATTATAGACAAAAACTAATTAACAGAATGTTCAAATGAAGCGTTCGCAGCTAGGTAGTAACCTAACCGACCATAGAGCTCTTGTCTTACGTTTGCTAAAATGTATTGGAGAACTTCTTTGCCAGCCTCAATAATTACTGCTTTTAAGTCTACTGTCGTAGCAAAGGAATGTCCATTGTCATACAGCTTGTTTTTCAAAGTGGCCCATAGAAAGAAATCATACGATCCAACTCTGGTGAACAAGCTGGTCAGGTATGATACCACATAGCCTATCCAATATTATGTGAACGTTTGGTTACAAAAAAAAATTACATATATCGATGGGAATGTAAAATTCTCTATAATTCCTATAATGTTTCCTAGAGATGGAATTTGGTGATCTTGAAAAAAGCTAAGTATAAATTGTGGTAGTCCTAATAGAATTTCTGGAATAGTACCATTTATTAATATTATCTTTTCTGCAATCTGTTACATAATGTCAAAGAAACTTGTATTAAAGAAATGTGAAAAAACTACATAAATGATTAAATTAAAAAGAAATTTTTCTAAATAATTATCACAGTAATGTCGTGGTCAAGGTGAACACAATAAATAAAATTAAATAAAGGTTTTTTTTTTATTTCTCAAAAATGACGACGGACTTACAATCTAATAGCATTGAAAAAGGTTTATAATTCTACAAAATTGTTACTTTACAATTTTGATGGCAAATACATAGACGTGTCAGAAGTAAAAAAGTTTGATTTTATATGGGATGTTCCTATGTTCAGAGTACAAATTAACAACAACAATATGTGTGCACATGCAGGTGATTGTGTGTGTGTGTGTGTGTGTGTGCACGTGTGCATGCATGTATGTGCATGTGTTTTGTGTGTGATGTGGTGGTGGTGGTGTGTGTGATATATGTGATGTGCATGATGTGTGTTATGTGCGATATTCATGATGTTGTGTGGTGTGTGTGTGGGCACATGCCTGCATGCATGTGTGATGTGTGTGTGTGATGTATGTGTGCATGCACCTAGAAAGAAATTCAGGCAAAACATTTTATGAACAAACTCAGAACTCTTATGATAAACATAACAACATACAAAAAATACTTGTGGAATGAGAGGTACATTCAGTTCAATAGAAGCCACAATAAAAATACTGTCCTAGTAAGTTACTACTACTCACCTGGCATGATATTTTATATTTGGTGTAGAACTATTACATGACATAAAAGGAAATTCAGCTGATCAGACGTTTATAAAAAAAAAACTTTAATGCAAATAACCACATAAAGTTTATAAGATAATAAAAGAAAAACAGGCAGGAATCTTGTGACAATTTGCAGGTGAATAAAAAAATTTAATCGAAAGAGACTAAATTTAAGCTGTGTTTAAATAGTCCGATTGTGTTGCATCATCGTAATTATACATTAAGAAGTAAGAAAAGCAAAATCAGAGGTACAATGTATCAGAGTCAATTTAGCAAATATTTCAAGTATGCTCAATATGAATTTGAAGAAGAATTACTGTGGATCTTTGAACGCAATCAGTTTATTAATAAGCTATTGGTGCATTGTTTTAAAGAATTCTATTACACAATTCCATTGGCCGAAGCTTCACTAAATATTTACAAAAGCAAAGAATCGATACCATTTTGTATACTTTGATTTTAAGCACATTGAGAATTCGCAAGGTCAATATGGTGATTTGATACTATATACATTGAATTAGAGTAAGAAATAAAAATTAGTGTACTAAATAAAATCTAACTTATAATGCTTGTCAAACAAACAGCTCCTGAAACCAAAACTAAGTAACCACATTCTGGATAAAAATTAATATTATAACAAAGCTTTTGCAGTTGACAGCCAAAGTTACATTAAATTAAAGTGCTGTGGTAGATAGAGAACTTCAAGAGCCTTCTTTAAAGTGTAGAGTTTCTAGAGTTAGAACTATACGATGCCAGTTGTCAGAGACTGCATGGAAAAATAAAGACAAATAACAAGCATTGAATTGTTTTGTAGTCGTTGCAAGGATTCCATGCTGTAATGAACATCTGTTTGGTAGATGACATTTTGTTGTTGTTGAAATAAGAGCTTATGGCGAAGAAAATATAAGTAAAATTCCTTTAAAAATTACAGTTAAGCTCGCTAGAGAGCATTTGAAAATATAATTAAAGGTCAGGTTTCTTCAAATGTAGTGACTAGTCCATTATTTGTTTATATTTTCATGATGAACTTTAGTTCATTAAATTCAGTGAATGATTTTGTTAATTAAATATGATTTGTTGAAGAACAAGGAAATATTATTCAATAAAGCTTAAAAATAATTCTTGAATTAAAAGTTAGTAAGTATAATAAATAGCCAAGTAATTAGCAAACAAAAATCTTTGTTTCGTTTTAGGAAATTCAATATACTATCGTTGATTTTTTAAAAAGTACAATTGTACGTGGTTTAATTTAAATTTATATAGCACTATTTTGTTTAATAGGAAATTTTAAATTACTAGATCGACTAAATAATTTGAAACAAAAGGATTACACTTGTATATAGATATTGTCGATTTATTTACTGTAGAGAATTTAAACAAGAGAATACGATTTAATGTAATACAAGCCTTATCATTCTGTTTGTATATTGCTTATTGTTTTAGCAAGACACAAACAGTGCTCCCGTTTGATAAAATTTAGATTCTGAAATTTGTGAACATTTATTTCAGGTTGAGGTTAAGTGTTTTTGTCGGAGTACAGCCTGTAAAGTAAAATAGAAAATATTCGAGGGACAAAAATACACGCTTTGGTTAAGGGTTTTCTGCGTTCTCCTTTAATAGTTTGTTTTTTTTTTAACACGGTGGTGCCTTGATAGAAGTTTTGGAGTTTCACAGAGTTGTATTTATCATATATAAACCCACCCCTGCAATCTCATGCCACTGCAGGAATAGACCATTGGTTAGCTCGGAAGATATCCTTTTCCCTTTACATTCAGTTACTGGAATTGGGCAGTATTTTCTCCTTTGTCTCAGGGAATTGAAAAGTAGAACAGATGGACTAAGTGCATAATATGTCATAAAAAGAGGAACAGTCACGAAAGCTCCCACTCTCTTGATGTATATGTCAACAATACCAAAAATACAATAAAGCTCCAAACTATAGCCTTTAAAATGCATGGTACAGCTAATGTAATGTACAATATCAATGACATCTTATGAGCAGGTCACTTTTCAAGTGACAATAGCAGTAGCGACAACTGTGACACCATAACAAAAATTCTAATACAAATGAGAGAAGATGCTATCAAAGTTCATAAAAGTTTCTAAATATTACAGTACAAACTATACTGCGCTTGTATTTATTTAAATCTTTTACAGGTTTCTTTGATTATGAATAACAAATTCAGTATGACGTGATTCACTAGTTTTTATCTTATTTGTGAGTTTTTAAAGCTCGTCACTTGCTAGTTTATACTTTACTTAAAGTAATATTTGAATTTTGATAAAAGAGTTCAATGACTGTACTGTTCAATTATAATATACTTTTTAAAATATATGGAAAGCATATTTAATTGAACAGCATTACTCATTCAGTGTTTTTAATTAACACTCTCACTGCCACGTGCATCATTTATGATACACCAAGGAATCAACCCTGTGGACCAAGTGTATACAAAATGATACACAGGACTTGCGTAGTTTTTAAATCGCTGTGTATCTAAACAAATACACTTCAACAGGGTTTCTTATGCGAATTCGATTGCTCTGGCCTGACACTACGTATCACCATATGTATGTAAGTTTTTATTTAAAATAAAATAATAGATACGTTTATTTAATTGTATATTGCAGCAAACATATTCTAATTGTAATTCATATAAATAAAAACTAAAGATAACGAAACATCTAATGATTAACATATCACCATCATTAGGTCTTCAGTCCTGGAACTGACTAGACATGCACCCTTATTGTTTCTTATCCTGAGCTAACCTACACGTTTTTCTGAAATTTCCACAGTCTGCATCTTTCACTACCTGTGTGCATTAATCTGATCTAGGCATACCTCTACCTCTTTTTTTCCTATCTCTACTTGTAATATATTTCGCACTACAAAAATACTTTAGAACATATCCTGCCTTGCTATTTATTATATTTTTGGGTTTTCCGCATATGCTTTCAATAATTTTCTCTTTGTTTGTGTTCGTTGTCTTCGAACATAGCCGCTGCTCTTTCTTGTTAGATGCAGTTCAATTCCCCTTCTATTGTTTTACAAATATACACCCTATTTCTCCGATATTTAGTGGTATGTGAAGGGGTTAAGCAAAATGCATATCCTTTAGAACAAAGTTTAGTCTTAAAACTGTGCGAACACGTACCTCAACTTATTTCTATTCTGAGCTAGCATACACAGTTGCCTGAACTTTCCACAGCATAGATACAGTCGATTCCCCTTCTGTGCTTTTCTAATTATATGTCCTATTTTACCGAAATTCAGTAGTATGCAAAGGGGGTTAAGCAGCCTGTGGCTGCCAAGATCCCCCAACACTTATACATTTGCCAAATTAATAGTTTTCCGGTAAATGCTTTCGCACAATTAACATTAGTTAAGAATATTGCAAAACCAATACCTGTAGTAGTTTATAATAATTATCAGGTTTAAGTACAATTATTTTTTTCCGTCAAACAGGTTGATTTCTATTCTAAACCAGTCTACACATTTCCCCGAAATTCCCACAACCTACATTTTAACTATCTGTGTACAATAATCTAACCTAGGTCTACCTGTATCTTTCTTTTTACCTAGCTCTGCTTCTAATATATTCCACACTATTCCCTCGTGCCGTAGTATTTAGCCCATCATCCTATCTCCCCTATTTTCTACTGTTTTTCACATACTTCTTTCTTCTTCTACCATTTCTAGTACCTCTTCGTTCTTAACTTCGTCTGTCCATGATATCTTCATCATACGTCTGTAGCATCACAATTCAAATCTTCCTCCTGTCTGCTTCTCCTGCTGTTCAATTTTCACAGCCGTACAATGCTATGCTCCACACATATGTTTTAAGCAATGTCTTCTTGCTGCGTTTTCTTTTAAATGTAGCACGACCCTGTGCTATTCTTTGTTTTGAATTTTTTGTGCTCTTCCCATTTCGTGTTATTTGGCTTCCTAGGTAGCAGAAATACTTAACCTCTTGTAAGTTCTTGTTACCAACTTGTATTCTTGTTTTTGATTTATTATTCCCTCCTTTGCATACTAGTACCATAGTTTTATTTTTGTTAATTTTCATACCGTATCTCTCTGTTAGAACTGTTTCCAATTCATTAAGAGCAGCTTCTAACTCTTCCTTGCTAGATGCTAATACCGCTATATCATCTGCAAATCCAAGCGTATTAATCTTTTGTCCTTGCATAATTCCAAATGTCTTCTTGCATTTGACAGTATTCATTGCCTCTTCGATGTACAAGTTAAAAATTAATGGAGATAGGGCACATCCCCGTCTCACACCTTTCCTAATGTTTACTTCTCTACGTTCCTGTTCTAATTCTATTACCACGGTTTGCTCTTTGTATATGCTATGTATCACCCGTCTATCCCTAAAACTCATTTCAATCTTTATGAGTATTTCAAACATTTTTTTCATTTTACATGGTTGAATGCTTTTTCCAGACCTACAAACCCTATATACATGCTTTCCCCTTTTTCTATTGTTTTCACCATTATCAACCTCAGAGCTAAAATAGCCTCCCGTGTTCTCCTGTTTTGCCTAAACCCAAATTGATCTTCTCCTAGTATTTCTTCAGCTTGTTTTTCCATTCGCCTTTGTACAATTCTAGTTAATATTTTTGACAGGTGTGCTGTCAAACTTATTGTACGAAAATTTTCATATCTATCCAAGCCTCCCTTTTTTGGTATAGTGACTATGATGTTGCATTTGAAATCTTTGCGTATCTCGCCTGTCTCATACATATAGCTTACAAGTTGGAAGAGATGTTCTATTACTGCTTGTCCAGTGGCTTTTAGAGTATCTGTACCCGACGCTTTACCATTTTCAGACCCTTTAATAATAATTCAAACTCAGCTCTAAGTATAGGATATCCCACATCAACCTTTTCAATGTCTGATTCCTGTTCTAATGTTGTTAGTTCCTCTCCTGCATATAAATTCCCTATATATTCTTGCCATCTAATCACTTTCTCTACATTTTCTATAATGGCATTTCCTCCAGCGTCCCTTATATTTTTGCTACACTGTTTTATATCCCTAAAACTTATTCCAATTAATTTGTATGCTTCGTCTGTCTTTCCTATTTCCATCTTCGTTTGTACCTCTTTGCACTTTTCATCAATCCATTGTTCTTTAACTTTCTTGCATTTGCGAGTAATTTCCAATTTTATGGCTTTGTATTTCTGTTTTCCTGTTTCATCTGATATATTTTTGTATTTTTGTCTTTTTTTCTATTAAATTCAGGATACCTCTTGTTAGGGTTTCTTATTTTCTTTTTGTGTATACCCAGAATATCTCTGGCCGCCATATCTTTCAGCAATTCATTAGACTTTTTTCAAATCTTTCGTGAATATCTTTATCTTTTAGTTTCTCAAAATCAAAATGCCTTTTTATGTTCCTTTTTTCAAATTTTTTAATTTAAGAGTGGCCTTTATAATTACGATGTTGTGTCAGTGTCTATTATCTGCTTCCGGGTAGCTTCTATAGTCTTTTACTTGATTCCTAAACAGTTGTCTAATAAGAATGTAGTCTATTTGATATCTTCCTACATCCCTGGCTTCTTACACGTGTATCATCCATTAGCATGATGTTGAAATAATGTTTGTGATGGTTAAATTGTTTTTGTCACAAAATTCTATCAACCTGTTTCATCTGTCGTTTCTCGTGCCTAAACCAAATAAACCTACTACTTCTCCTTCACTACCCTCACCTACCACTGCATTAAAATCCCCCGTAATTATTAAATTCACATGTCCTTTTACGTATCTTAGTATGTTTTTGATATCTTTGTAGATCGCTTCTACTTCTTCCTCCCTGCAGCTAGAGGTAAGCATGTATACTGGTATTATTACTGTATTTACCGGTTTAGATTCTAATCTAACCATGAGTACTTCTTCCTTCTTTTGTAAGTAGTTTTCTATACAGTGCCCTATCTTTTTTCGCATAACTATTCCCACACCAGAATTTTCTTCCTCTGATCCTGTATGAATTACCCTAAAGTCTCCACACGAAAAATCCCCCACCTCTGGCCACCAAAATCGCTGATCTCTACTACGGCTAGTGCTAAACTATCCATTTCCATTTTTAAGTTTTCTAGCTTACCTACTTGCTTCATACTTCTGACATTCGACCTTCCAACTCGCAGAATATTCCTGATTCTTTTTCTAAATTTTCCAATCACATTCTCCAAAGTAGTCCCCTTCCGGAGATCACACGAGGGGACTATTTTACTTACGGAATCTTTTACCCTAGAGGATGCCATCATCCTAAATACAATTTAAGTACCCTGTGTATTTGGGAGGTAATGTGATGATTTCCCGTTGCCTTCCACATTACAGTGTGTGCGGTAGAGTGCCATAAAGACCCCTATGGTCTCTTTCCACTCTAAGTACCGAAGGAGCCGATGCCTTCTTTCGGGGACCTGTCTTAGTCTGGTTCCTCACTAAAGACCCTACTACTTTGGTGAACCTGTAGTTTGGCTCTTAAGATCATTGGAATGCAGAAACCATTCCACCCGTTTTAGTTATCTAAAACTTTTTTCAAGGTGCAGGTCCATTCGGAATGGGATTAACATAAACAAAAACTAAATCAAAGTGAAAAACATCTAATGCACAGTGTTTAAGCATTCTGCAAAAATACGGTGGGAAATCACAAGTATTACAAATGCTTGTAACTGGGGAGGACAGCATCATCTTCGAATCTATGATTTTTCCTTTTCTCAATATATTTTGTAGCATTGAGAACACTGACCTCTTTTTTTTTGAGGATGTGAAACAAGACGACTTTTTCTCTTTGGAGTTGTAGGTTCACCATGTTTTCTCTGATCCCTATATATCAAAGATTCAATTACTTTGTATCTGAACTGTGATATTGTTATATTATTTTGATGAATGGCATTTTCTTGGTACAAAAATATTCATTTATTTCCCAGTGATGTGCCCATATCAGTTCAGTTACAATTTTGCTGTACCATTTTATACATCCTCGTAGCGAAGTTTTATACGACGCTAGCTGATTACGCTAGCCAATAGAAAATTTTACCGTATTGTAATCCAAAATACAACTGGTTTTGTAGTTTCTCGGCCAAATTTTGAAGTCACTGTTTTTGTGTCGGTACCAATGTGGCATGTACTCAACATCAAAACATCCCTTCTATCTTTTCATCTTGGAACATTTATTCCTTTTCTTGGGATTCATGCGCAACTATTGCTTTTCGTTGAAGACTGGAATGCTTTATGACATCTGGAATTTGTTTCCTAATTTTTCGTAATGTTTAACAACATGAGTTTTAAATTAATAGAATGACTCAAAATCTCCCCATGTGTCAATTTAATAAAATAAACAAATTATTATGGTACAAAAAGTTTCGCTACATGTTTCAGGCTTATAATTCTTAGCCCATCTTCAGGCGCTTGAAAGTATCGAAGAAATATTTTTATATATGAAGTACAAAATAACGATTAGGATTTATAAATCGAACACTAAAACATTGACCTTAAAATTATAGCGTATTACATTTCAATACTTACTGAGGATAGTTTTAATCTTTGTGTATATGTTTGTTTAATGTGTTATGATGTCTATTTTTTGAATTTACAACCTACCATGAGGTCGAACCCCATGATAAAACCAGAAATTTCGAAAATATGTTAAGCATTATACTGCATCTGCGGCCATCATGTAAAGGAAATTGTATAGGTGTTAATATTAAAAGAAGCAATTTTTTTTTTTTGGATGTAACTAAAATGTCATCAGTGTGGATTTAAAATGTTTTGTATTTTGATGGTGATTAAATTTTGATCAAAGTCAGTGATTTCATTAATACATGTGAAGTGAGAAGGTCTTTTAATTTCTAAAATTTCTAGATAGTTTAATTTATTGCCTTTATTGTGTATGTGTAGTATTTCAAAATTGGTATCTGTGAATGTATGGTTGATATTTATTATGTGATTAGCGAAGGCGGATTTACAATTTAGAGAATCTTTATTATTCCTATATTTGTTAATAATAGTTTTGTGTTCGTTAAAGCGTTGTTCAAAGCTTCTACCGGTCTGGCCAACGTAGTAGGAGTGACAAGTGTCACAAATAAGTTTGTAAATACCGGATTTCTTTAAAGTTGGAATTTTGTCTTTGTTGTGTGTTAATATAGTTTTTAAATTGTTGGTTGTAGAAAAAGAAATATTGATATTGTGTTTATTAAAAATTTGTTTTAATTTATAGGATATATTGTTATAGAAAGGAATACTATAATAAACGGATTCTATGTTATGATTAGGGGTGAGAGTGGTTTGTTGTTCTATTTTTCTTTTGATTTTATAATACGTCTTATTAGGTTAATAGGAAATTTATTGTTCACTGCAATTTGTTTTATTATATTTAATTCTTTGTGATAATCTGATTTATCTAAAGGAGTTTTAATAAGTCGTCTGAACATAAATCTGAAGCTAGCTAACTTATGGGAAAGAGGGTGATTGGAATTGAATGGGATTACGTTGTCAGTGTATGTGGGTTTTCTATATATATTGAAACTAATGCGGTTTGGAAATATTGTGAGTGAAAGGTCAAGAAAATTTAATATGTTATTGGAAGAAAATTCTGCTGTAAATTTAATGTTTGTATGTATGGTATTAATGAAATTTAAGAAAGTATCAATGTCGGAATTAGATCCTGTGTGGATACATATTATGTTGTCTACATAACGTGCCCAGAGTAATATTTTTTCTTTGAAAAAGGAAGATGTTTTGATATGGGTAATTTCTAGGTTGTTCATGAATATTTCTGACATTAAGGATAGGTTGGACCCCATTGCTAAACCATTGTTTTGTTTGAAATATCGGTTATTGAATTTGAAAAAGTTTTGTTTGATCGTTAAGTTTAATAATGAAAGAATGGTAAAGGTTTGAAGATCGGTTAGTTCGGAGCTGTTTAGTAAACCGTGGATAAGCTGTATGCAATCACGTGGTGGTATTGAGGGAAAAAGATTAGTGACGTCAAATGAAACTATGTTGTATGATTCAGGTAAGTTTAATTTGTTAATGTGCAATATTAGATCATATGAATTTTTAATTGAATATGTAGATTTGAAATGTAAATGGGTTTGAAGGAATTTATTTAGAAATTTTGAAATTTTATGACATGGTGTTTGGATTCCAACTTTAAAGAAATCCGGTATTTACATACTTATTTGTGACACTTGTCACTCCTACTACGTTGGCCAGACCGGTAGAAGCTTTGAACAACGCTTTAACGAACACAAAACTATTATTAACAAATATAGGAATAATAAAGATTCTCTAAATTGTAAATCCACCTTCGCTAATCACATAATAAATACCAACCATACATTCACAGATACCAATTTTGAAATACTACACATACACAATAAAGGCAATAAATTAAACTATCTAGAAATTTTAGAAATTAAAAGACCTCACTTCACATGTATTATTGAAATCACTGACTTTGATCAAAATTTAATCACCATCAAAATACAAAACATTTTAAATCCACACTGATGACATTTTAGTTACATCCAAAAAAAATTGCTTCTTTTAATATTAACACCTATACATACAATTTCTTTTACATGATGGCCGCAGATGCAGTATAATGCTTAACATATTTTTCGAAATTTCTGGTTTTATCATGGGGTTCGACCTCATGGTAGGTTGTAAATTCAAAAAATAGACATCATAACACATTAAACAAACATATACACAAAGATTAAAACTATCCTCAGTAAGTATTGAAATGTAATACGCTATAATTTTAAGGTCAATGTTTTAGTGTTCGATTTATAAATCCTAATCGTTATTTTGTACTTCATATATAAAAATATTTCTTCGATACTTTCAAGCGCCTGAAGATGGGCTAAGAATTATAAGCTTGAAACATGTAGCGAAACTTTTTGTACCATAATAATTTGTTTATTTTATTAAATTGACACATGGGGAGATTTTGAGTCATTCTATTAATTTATTTCATCATATAAGAACCCCATTTGGAGTAATAATTTCTTTTCTCACATTATGAACATGAGTTTTTTTGTGTCAAGAGCCTTACTGCAAGTGATATACTTGTATAGAAATTACCAATACAGAGGGTCCTACCTTCATTTAGGTTCTTTTACCTAATTTTATGAAAACATTTTCAGAAGCCGGCAAATCTCCAATCTGTTTGTCATTGCCTACATATACCGACAAATTCCATGTGTAACCTTGTTCAGTACAGAGTTAATATACATATATCCCACAACGAGGGTGTTTTGAAGGAATGTATTGTCGAAAATTCACGTGCCTTCTCCATGGAATCATAGTTTCGTCAATACAGATTTTTGTTCTCCGTGAATACGTACTTTGAAAGTTATGCACAAGTATTTGCAGTACTTTTTTTATTTTATATAGGCGGTTTTTGTGGTCAGTTGGAGAGTTATCTAATCAGCAAAATGCCAAAATTTTAGAAGCTCAAAGGATTGCGTGACATAGTTCTTTTAGGTAAGGGAATTGAAAATAAAACATCTGGGCTCCAATAATCAGCTAGTTTTGGTACTTTTACCATACCCGTTCAACCAAGTAATTGTTTCATTTCTTCAGCATCCGTAGGAACCCACAAATGTAGTCTTGAACCAGGTGTTACATCGTAGATTCCAAAACTTGTATCGCATACAAATTTGTCTCATCTATCATTATATTTATAATCTCGGGAGTAAGAAATAAGCTAAAGTAATCGATAGGATCAGCCATTGCTAGAATTCCACTAATAAAGGAGTCCATTCCACTTGAACAGAAAAAAGGAAATGTTTTTAGTTTTCCTCCAGGATTTCCTCACATCTTAGAATTAGTGTGGTTTAAGTCTTGTAGTGAAGTTGATGTCAGATTTGCAGAGTATACAGGTGAAGATTGTGATGTTGAAGGTAACGGGACTAATATTTCTAGGTGTAAGACAATTTTTCTGGAACAAATCACACCCATTACCATCTACATCCATTCCTGAGTCTTCAGAATTTAGAATATAGTGTGAATCCACATCGGAGTCATCAAATTCTTCATCGCAGAGGTCTCCATAATCACCAATTTCATGCATTTCAGTTATTTGTTTTTCGGTAAAATATCGCGGCATTTTTCAAGAATAATCTACTATTCAGTACAAAGTTTTATAAACACTTACATACAACACGCAAGACCAAAATCACACTGTTCACATGTAAAAGCACATGCCAACGTGACTGAATTGTACTAGCTAAAGGGAATCGAACGACTATGTTGACCAATAATGGTTTACAAGAGGTGTGACTTTACCATTTGTGTGTATTTGTGAGATGTATCAATTATGATACATTTGGCCTAATCTATAAGCGCCTACAACACCAGGCCGCATGAATTCATATATTCATATTCAAATAAAATGGTGTTTCAAAAATAAATAAAGTTATACGTGTCTAGGTATTATTTGAATACTAAAAACAGCTTTGGACTGGTAACGTACCATTTTAAAAAATACACTTGGCAGTGAGAATGTTAATATAAGCATCACATTGCAATGTTAAGCTCACATCTACTATATATTCTATTTACTACTAACCACATGCACAGTATTATAAACTACATACCAAGAAAAGGCAAAATGAGATTGCATATTTTCAAAACGCCACATGCTTTCTCTATCGTCATATGAGCTCTCCTTTTCATGCAAGTCACCTGATCTTTTTTCACCATGACTATAATTTTGTAATTGGTGTCTTGCATTATCACGCTTACATTGTTCAAATTCCAATTTTGCATGTTCCATATCATGTCTTTTTCTTGCAAATCTTACCAGCTCACCTTTTCTATCTTCTGACTCTAATCTTTCTGAACGTAATATTGCTTTCTCATGCTTTAGATGTAAAGGTTCTCTATTACGTTCTAACTCAAGTTTACGTTGTCGATTAGCTTCTTTTCGAAGCCTATTTTCTTCCCGTAATTGCCGTTCCTTCATACGCATACGTTGTTTTTCACGTTCCTCCTTTAATTTTTATGTTATTACAAATACAAAATTTCTTACTAGCCTACCTTAATCTTATTAAATGTCAAAATTCTACATTCGTTTCGGGTTCCCCTTTGTGTATTATATGTTGTTCTTTTGTAAGAAGATGCTCGTGATCGTGATCTCTGCATTAAAAAATGTAAACAAAAATTTATATTGTACAATAGACAACGTTACCCTACTGGAATGCCTAGACCTCCTGCTATTATAATTCCCTTCAGATCTATTGCTATTACTGTTCTGCTGCCTACTTTTGTCCTTTAAGTTTTCGCTTCTCTGTGTAGGCTTAGATGGTTGTGCTACTACGTGTTCATAAGGCTTAACGTTAGGGATTACTTTTAATTTATGATTTAATTTTGATTCAGTATTTACTTTACGTTCAGGACTTAGTCTAGCCTGAAGAAAAAGTTCAGGACGAACCTAATAAAAAATTAATATGCGGTTATATTTTTATACTGAATTGATCACACTAAAATTCAAATCTCAGATTAGAGGTTCTGAAAAGTCATCTTGATGTTTCAATTATTTTCAAAATGAAAAGTTCTACTTTTAATGATCATTTTGTTGCTGCCTTCGGTTATATACAAACAAACCATAAATGATAATAATTAATATAAATGTACTATTTTTAGCGTACTTCATTTTACTCCAACCTATTTCATATTTTTCCCTAGTTCAACATGATTTGTATTATGGTTTATAATAATCAGCTATTGGTTTTACATGCCATTATATAAATACAATGTTTAATTCTACAATTTCGCTTGTTTGTATTTTTCAAATTCAAATCATGTTTATACAAAAACCTGTTGAGAATATTTATTTAAAGAAAACCATGATGTAAGTGAGATAATTTAAATATTATGGAACACAAACAAAAGCTATTAGGAAAAACAGTAAAGTAGTTACACTAAAAAAAGCAATTTCCGATAGATAAAACTTTAAAAATATTAATAGTAATTAATTCGCTAGTATTTGAAATCTATTGCCTATTTTTATATATAACCGAGGACTCTCGTTAAATGATGAAATCTTCAGTAACAAAAATTTTAAAAGCTGTGCGGATTTTTATTTTATAAAAAACAATGAAGAATGTTTAGTATAAATCATGAATATCAACCTTTACAGTCTAAAAAATTTAATATTTTAATACACCCTTTATTAGATTATTAAAAAAGACATGAAAAATAAATAACTTTGTTTTGACAATCATGCATTGCACTATTTCTAGGTTTATTAATTTGTATATAGTTCAGAATTTTGGTACTTTTTCAAATGTGCTAGGCAGTGTATAAAATGTATTTGTTTGTGATGTGTGATAATTTATGTACTTGTAAAAGGTAATTGTACAGAAATGAAGACCTACATCTTTTGCTCCTACTTTTCTGTCTCAGTCACAATCTCAAGATTGATTTGAAGCAGTTCACCGTTTCAAATCCTCAGTTAATTCTATCAATGCACTGCAACTATTTTCTTTATATATATATATATATATATATATATATATATAATATAAACATGTGTGTGTATGTAAATGTGTGTGTGAGCCTGTATGTGCGAGCCCATGTGTGTATGTGAATGTATGTGCCCATGCGTATATGTGTATGTGTGCATCTTTCTGTATCTGCATGTCTGTGTCTGTCTGTGGATCTCTCTCTGTGTTTGTGTCTGTTTCTGTGTGTATCTCCCTCCCACTTCCCCCTCCCCTCCCCTACCTCTCTTGTGCTCTGCTGTCTCTTGCTTGCTCCCTGTTGCCCCCCTTTTCTCTTGCTCTCTGGTGCACTTCCTTTCACTCTGGTGCACTCCCCCACTCCCTGTGTTTGTTTGTGCATCATACAATACTACACTCTGTTAATATGGCTTAAAAAAAGAAAACTTGTTGGTGATTGGTAAAGCGAGAAAGCCACGTGTATTTAAAGACACCTGTGTTAACAATTTACATGTGGTTTTGAAAAGTAACAAGCAAGCTTGAATGGTTCCAACATGTTGGAGGAATGGTTATGGAATTTTGCTAAAAGCATAGGAACCCAAAAGAGGAAAATTTTGTTACTCGTGGATAATGTATATTCTATCCCTAAAGACATCAGTTGAAAAATATCCAGCCTCTTATCATCTAATCATATCTCAGTTGTCCAACGTATACATTAAGGGATTATAAAAAACTTTAAAGGCTTTTACAAAGTCATGCTAATTCAGAATTGTAAAAATTAATTCTACTATGAACATAAGATTTCCACAACTATGAACTTGACAGATATAGTTTATTTTATTGTGTGTCTGGCAATTTAGTAGTTAAAAATACACATGTCTAAAGTATTGATTATGTGCAATTTAAAAATATTGTAGAAAGTTCTGGGGAATCGGGTGCAGAAATCCAAGCAAAAAGCCACAATATTACCAATATTCTTAAACAATTGATATGCTGTCTGAAATACTTATATTTTAAAGCCGTCGTATGCAAAACTACTCATCAAACTATCTTACTGGACTATTTTTAATTGCCAAACATTGTTTTAGTTATTTTCACACTTTTGGAAAGTGACAAGCATAATCAATTATTAAAAAAGCAAGGCAAAACACGATAATCTGTTAATAAGAATAAATAAGTGTTTGGAACATAATGGTATAGTAGGAACCACGAAAGAAGTCCTCTACGTCATAGGTGTCTAATTCAATTCGAAACATACGTTTAAGATTATTTAAAAGCTTAAGTAATATATATGATAAAGATAGTAATACTATTTGTACGTGTTTTGAATAAAGACATACGTGAACACGTTCATCTGGGAAAACAACAGAGAAGAGTATATGTCTGTATGTTTTAAACGTTATTACTTAACAGGCTAACCTTAGGTAAAATTATGTCTTTTCTTTAAAATAGAATATCTTTCTTAGTTTTTGCAAATGGAATATACTGTTTAAAGTGTTAAAAGAATTAATGAAAATTAAATGTTTGGTGTAAAAATGTCATTAGTCATTTTATTAGAACGTAAATAAGACAAAATGTTAATTTTTCCATAAAGCACGGTTGCCAAAATTATCGTCCCGAGAAAGATTTTAATGCAGCTGCTGTAAATAGTTTATATTGTAGTTATTGTACGTTTCTATTCAGATCAATATATGTAACTCAATTTATGAAAATGTGTTTTATTTAACTGAATTCATTAAATTCGTAAAACAAGAAGATGCCAATTTAAAAATAGTTAAAGCAACTATCACTATGAAAATAAAAGATTATTAGCAACCATGCTTCATTACGGTTTGCAGATGGGCGAAGCTTGACGAAAACTTCCGAATCGGAATATTTATTGGGTATTTATGAACTAGATGCTACATTGACTTAAAATTTTCAACATAATTCGTACGAATACAAGTGATGATGCAGACGACTTCTTTCATGGTTTCGACTATAACACATTTGAACAGTTATTAAAATAAATAAAGAAATTGATGATACTTATGTTAATTTTAAAACGCCTAAAATAAAACGTTTAGCTTAGCTGCATTCTATTGTTTTTCTGTAACAAAAGAGCAAATATTGTTACATTTGTCATCAACAACTAACTGTGTTTAGGTATAGGACATGTTACATGAAGTGTTAAAATTTAACAAAGAATCCAAGTAATAATACACAGGGTGTTTCATTTGAACAAAAAACCAATCTACACTTTAATTATCAAATGAATTCAATATGTAGTTATCCTGGATGACATTTGAAATAAAAAATGTAACCAATTGTTAGGTAAACCTATTGGGAACACTAAAAGGTTATAACATTGCTTTGTTCTTTGAGAATGTTTTTATTATAATTATATCAAGTATGATATACAACGCAAATTTTTCAGAAAATTACTGGTATCTTTAAAATGACGAGTCATGTGCTTTAAACCTAAAATTGTCTATACAATCCAAAAAGTTAATAATATACAGGATGTTGTATTTGAAATAACAAAGTTGACAACTACATTTGGCATAACTGGAAGTAATATAAAGTCACCGCAATTTTCAACAGATGAGCACGTTGACAAATGTGTATGCAAATTTTCAGATTTGAATTTGCATTACTTCTCCATATACGTCTTCGTGACACATCCTGTATACATCTATTTAGGAAAGAAACAATTACATAATTGTAAGCTGTTAATATTCTAGTTGCTGTCATTTTTAACCTATCATTTTCATCTTTTAAGATGTGCAGTGGTGGATAATCAAATATTTCTATGAAAGCCAGTCACACACAAAATGAGTTCATATATTACCATACACCTAATTTACAATACATACAAATTTCTAAAAGCAGTTTTAGGTGATGTCAGCATGTGAGTAACGTATGTAGAACATCAAGAAAGAATTACTTAGAAAATCATGTAGAATGCCATATTATTTCTTGTAATAAAAAATAAATACAAGTACAGATATGTAGAAGCTATTGATATATTAATTAACTCAAGCGTAAAACAATCTTTAAAGCTGTGAATTTAGAAATTAATAAAAAATGTTAATTAACAGGATGAAATAAAACCAAAGTACTAGTAAATAAGAGAAATAAAAATCAATAAAAAATCAAAATATAAATAGAAAACACAAAATTAGAAAAGTAAGAGTTTCTATTACATAGAAAACCATAACACAAGATGGCAACATCAAATAATATAATAAAATTAATAAAAAAGTGGATAATGTTTGACAAGAAAATAACCATATACTAGGTCTGAATGCTGTAGATACCAAAACATAAAGACAAACATCTTTAATAACTACATCGATATAAGAATATTGTAACATATTAAAATCTTGGAGCAAATTTTTGTATATATAACTGCGCTGTCGCTTAACTAAATTATGCTGATTTGGTTTCAAAGGCCGTTTTAAGTATTAAAAAGTTATTATAAATGTTAATATAATCGTAATATGATTTGTCATTGTGTATTTCGTAGTTAATAATACGTCTTTTGCTTTTGGTTCTTATTTCTATCGCATCTCAAGTTAGGTGAATTTGAAACGGTGCATTCGACATTGTCACCTTGGAGTTGTACGCTTGTCAGGTGTTAGCGCAAGCATACAGGGGTGGGGTTTGGTAAATAAAACAAGGAACAATAGAATGTGCCAGGGCTTATTTTATTTTTGATGTTTATATATACTGGCGTGGTGCAAAAATAAAGTATCAGAATTGAGCTTTTCCTTTAAAAGGAAGGATTGGTTCCTAGATATGAGAAATTTGCATATTAACATTGGTAGTACAAACCAGTGATAATTATACTGAAAGTGAGTGCAGAACTAATGTAGTAGTTTCTAAAGCGGGTCTCTTAAATGGTAGAGCAATTCTATCCTTGTTATTGTGGTACGTGTTCAGTGGATCTACTGTACTCTTAAATAAATATGCATTAACCTACTTAAATGGAAATCTAACTATATTAGCTACATGCCAGATGTTAGCAACTGCAATATGTGCATTTATTCAAACGTATTGCCCTTGTGATATGTGTACATCTTTTCAGAGATTCAGCAAACCACTTGGCTTTTATAAGCATATGGTTTTACTTAGATGTACAAGATTTTCTACTGTCATTTTAAGATTAATGGCAGTAAATTATGTTGCTGTTAGTTTTACAGAGACTAACAAGAGTTACGCGCGTTTGTTTGCTGGTTTAATATCAAAATGTTTGTTGGTAGTACAGGCTGGCCTATATGAAAGTTTAAGTTTATTACATGTTATGATTGGACTTGCTTTGGTTCGGCCAAATGAAACAAGTTTTAAAATTAGAGGTTTGCAGCTGCTTTAAGCAGAATTTTATTTTTACAAAATAGACAATACCTTATTTTTCATAAGTTTTCAAGAAAAATTTTTGTTTGTTGCCCAGATGCTAAATTTTATCATGTAATAAACAGCATGCGCTGTCCTTGACTTGTTTATTTGTGATCCAAACAAGCCAGGTCTGTCTAATTGGAATAACATTAGTTGTAAATAATTTAATTGTTTTGGTATATCTCATGAATTGAATGACTTTTGACCCTTAAACTTATATTTGACATTAAAAATACTTATAAAAATAAATTTTAGTAAACATATTTTCCCCTTCAAATATCTAATTTTTATTTTTAGTGCAAATGATTTCTGACAAAATATTTATTGTCAGAACGCAAATAGTGTTCCTCATTGATAATCTACCAATTGTTTATTTTTCAGGTTTAAAATTAATGTTTTTAGATGCACCCTAGCCGTGGGTCCACTGATGAGATGGATTAGTAATTAACTATTTTTTTGGTCATACATAAAGATTTCTGCATATCCCTTGTGGGTTCAACTTTGTTCGTGTTTTCATAAATGCAGTGGCGCCTAAAAATTTTTTTGGTCAACAAAAACGTCCATGACTCTATCTCATGTCTCACCGCATAAGATAATTCTTAAGCTTAGCCCGCAAGTAATGTATTGTTTCTATTTTTTTTTGTAGTCACTCTTTAACTCCCAATACTTAGACTCATCTCTGCTTGTTAGGAATTCCAGGTGTTGACAATATTAGCGTTTGACACTGAGAAAAGATTATATAACTTCCTTATACTGAGACCCAACTACGGGAACAATTATTATTCATTGTAATATAAAACAGAGATAGTATATAAAAATTAAAATAGTTGACAATTGATTGCGGATGTACAATAACAACAATATAGACATACAAAGAAGGCCGAGATATTAAACAGCCAAAGAAGAAAATGACGTGAAAGGCAAAAAGAAGCAGGGTAGGTTAGTACGGCATCTTCTGAAACAGGAAAAAGATAAGGAAGTAGATCTGTATAAAAGTATTGTATATACATACTTACATACCCCCCCCCCCGCATTGTATATAGGTATACAGATAATGGTAATCATTAACTTGCAAATAAGAGCTCTATGAAAATATGGCCTATTGTTGTGTAATATCTGTTCACCATTACAGCTAGTGCTACAGTTTCGAATGGTGAGACAGCAGTATAAACATAGCACAAATGCTTTATTACATTCTAAAAGTTTAAAGAGTTAAAACATTTACTGCAAATTGAAATATAACTTTTAATAATTACTTTTATAAGCAAAAGTAAGAGGCCAAAAATTAAAATATTTTGTATTCGTTCGTGTATTTACCTAATGAAATAGTTGCATTTATGTTTGTAACGTCAAGAGTATAAGATACAAGCAATGCTTAATGTTAAAACATAAGTTATATCAAAGTTTTATAGCAAATAAATTAAACGATTTCTTATAAATCACTTTTATTTTTCTTTAAAAAGGATTGCACGAGCATAATATTCACATTTACCTTCTCCAAATTTTACATAAAATAAAAATTCAATATATGATACATAGCCACAAACACCAAGAAACTCTTTCACCTTAATATTATTCATCTCAAACATATCATGTTCTTGATACTAACCCTTTCAACAGAAATTAGCTGTCCATTTAATTCAGTATTATTCAACTTTTCAATGCACTTGGGAATATTTTGTGAATTTTCCATGGTAACAATGCCATAATATGCACTTCCCGGATATTTAGCATTTACAATTACTTTTGCTCCAACAACTTTGCCATAAATACATACTAATTGCTTCAGATCGGCAGCACGAGTGTCTGATGAAATATTTGTAATCCACAAACTTTTCTCCTTATTCAATTTTTTCAACGGTTTAGATTGTGATTTGCTAATTTAATAATGTAAAAAATATATTGAGTAATTATAAACACATTTTAATACTGATAATAACTAATAGGAAATTTCAGGATATAACAATAAAACATAATAATTTATACCAATGTTTTTATCTACAAATTTGGGAGGCTGTTAATACTAAAAATTCAAATAAACATCTAATAAATGGTTTATTTGTGTGAATAATCATCTTAAGATGAAATCTCTTACACTTAAAAATAATTTCTTTGCTGCTGTTGTAACACGAATTAATACCAAATAATCATACAAATCGATTTGATCAAAATATGAAATATCTTAAAAAAATACAATGCAGTTGTTTTCTATATTTAACTACATTACTAAAGTGTTAGAACACACTATTATAAAATTCTATTGTATGTAGAGATAATAAAACAACTGTAATACGATATCTCAAATAAATATATTTAACCACCAATTTCTATTTGTCATACTGACATATGTCAACAAATAATGGCAATTTGCATATAGATTGCTGTAAGTTTCAGAAAAGACCAGTTCATTAAGAGTTGTGGTGTAGGTATAATGTAGCAGTATGCAATTTAAACAATGATATAGTATAAACAAGTAATTTCTTATGAAGCAAATACATGTTACTGGATCTTAAAAGACAATGGTAGACAGTAAATGCATGTCCTACAAAAAAGAAGCAATAATTCTCTGACAAATGTTGCATATTAAAAATAACATCAACATTCAACTTCGCACTGAGTCATTGTTGTCCACATTTAGCTCGCTTTCATATTGTATGTCACAAAGATGTGACATGACCACCACATACCAAGGTGCAGGACTACATACTTATTTCATTCAAGAAGTATTGTGACACACGTGGCAAATATAAAGCACTATTTTACTTTTGGGCCACCATGCTCACACTATTGGTTTAATGGAGCACTAAAATTTGATCTTGAAGTAACTGCATTATATTCACTACTTTGCAATAAGATACCTTTTGGACTGATTGAGTTTGAGAGTCTGCAGATACAGATGTAGTAATTACACTATCCCAATTATACTACTGATAGAAGTGAGCAGAACATTATCCCAAGTTCAAATAGAGAAAATATTGGTAAGCATGACAATTGTTATGAAAGTCCTAACAGTATTGTTGTCTTACATAAATAGCAGAACAATTGTGTATCAAAATATGTTTTTAATAATAAACAAGAATGACAATCTTTGTTATAACCAATTCATTTCATATGAAAACATTATATCACAATGTTGACAAAAGCCAATCAGATATACCAAATATACTTAGTCTTTAAAAATAAAAAAAATACTAATTTCAGTATTTGATTTAAATTCCGACTACTAAACATACTGAATTAATGCAAAAATGATAACTTAATTATTAAGATAGAGTAATGTAATAGAAGTTTGAAATTGTTGCAAGCAAAAATATGTTTAATGTATATTTGCTTAACTATTTTGCTAACATGCTAATTTGTCAATCGCATAAAATAAACAACGCAACAAAATATAATATTAAGAACCCTTGATGTTTAATCATATTGTGGGTAAAAGCCTCCTTTCCATTAGCAGTTAATGCAAACAGATCTAGTAATCAAATTATATTTCTTCAAAATAATGGCGAAGACAGACAATAAAGTTCAATTAATTTGATTCAGACTAAGAAAATTACTAAAATATCTTATAAGATTTTTGAAATCACATAGCATAATATTTACGGTTATTATTGATAAAATCAGTTCGTTCACATTTAATGTAATTTATACTGATGTTTATAATTTTCAAAAAAAAAAAAAATGTGAACAATGCAGGAATGCATGTTAACACTTCTGCACATTTCGTTTTAATCAAAAAATTATTTGCTAATGTGGTATATAATAAAAATATCATGAATATAAATCTAAAAGCTGTGACAAATCAAATGAGTATCCTTAACATATTTCTAATTACAGTTTCTACATTAAGTTTGTCATTTGCCACCCCTCTACCAGATTCTTATAATAATAATAAATTAAATTATTAAGATCAATTTTGAGTAATGTATAAGTTACGGCAATTTTATCATTATTCTACTAATACTGCCATGTTATAAGTTAGATAACTTACAACTAAAAGATTTATTGTTTTAATGAAGTTTGAAAACACAGTAATATTTGCTTCATACAAGTATATGCCTGTTTTGAATAGACCTGCACCTTGAATCAGCTCTAGAATACTGGAACATGTAAAATGGCTTGAGTGTTTCACTAAGTTAAAGAGCCAAACCATAGGTTTCATCAAATTAGTGGGAGTCTTTAGTAAGGAACCAAACCACGACAGGCCCTCGAGAGATGGCAGCAGTTCTTTCAGTACTTAGAGTATCAGAGACCATAGTCGTCAGAGTATGGCATTCTAAAACACACTACTGCGATGTGGAAGGTACAGAAAAGCAACCACATTAACTCCCAAGTATATAGCATATCAAAAACGTTTTCAAAATGATGGTATTCTCTGGGGTAAAAGATTCTAGAGTTAATATACTCTCCCATTTGGATACTTCAGAGGATGTGATTGGCAATCTCAATAAGAAAAAAAGAAGAACCGGAAACACCTTGCGGGTCGGGGAATGGAGAAAGTATGAGATATGATGAAGATATAAATGACATAATGTTAAGAATAAAGAGATAATAGAAATGGTAGGGGAAGAAAGAAACATGTGGAAAACAGTAAAAAATAAGACAGGACACATACCAAGGCATGAGGGAATAGTGTGAAATAAATTAGAAGCTGGGAAAAGAAAAAAAAAGATGTAGAGGGAGACCTTGGTTGGACTATTGCACACAGATACTGAAATGGAAATTTCAGGGAAATGTGTAGGTTAACTTAGCATAGAAAACAATAGAGGTATGCGTCCAACCAGTTTCAGGACAGAAAACCTAAAGATAAAAACAGTAATTGTATTTAAACCTGATGATTATTCTAAAGAACAGGTAATGGTTTTGCAATATTCGCAAGAAATGTTGATTGTGCAAAATGAGTACTTGGAAAACTTGATTCGGCAAATATCTAAGTGGTGAGGTATGGTAGCCGTCAGGTTGCTTAAACTCTTTCATTTACCATTGACGAGATAGAATATATTTTTAGAAAACAATAGAAAAAGGAGAAAAAGGATATATAGAGTTTGTCGATGTGGAAAAAGCATTCAACTATGTACAATGGAAAAAATGTTTGAAACTCTCAAAAAGATTAGAATTAGTTATAGGGATAGACGGATAATACTTAGCATATACAAAGAGCAAATAGCAATAATAAAATTAGAGCAGTAACAGAAATAAATATTTCGAAAGGGGTGCAACAGGAGTGTATGCTTTGTCAATTAGTTTTTAACTTGTATATAGAAAAAGCAAAGAATACTGTCAAATACAGAAAGGATTTATATGCTTAAATTTGCAGATACTATAGCGGTGTTAGTATCTAGCACAGAAGAGTTAAAAGCATCTCTTAATTAAATGGAAACAGTAGTAACAAAGGGATACAATATGAAAATCAAAAAAACTAAAGTACTAGTAAGTAAAAGCGTGCAAAATAAGTCAAAAACCAAAATACAAAATGAAAACAAGAATTTACAAGAGATTAAGGATTTCTGTTATCTAGGAAGCCAACTAACGCAAGATGGGAAAAGTGCAAAATGTATATAAAAAACAAGACTGTGTTGCATTCAACAAGAAAAAACAAATATGTTAAAAGACAATACGCACAGAAAACAAGGAAAATTTGTGAAAGCATATGTATGGAGTAATAGCACTGTATGACCGTGAATTGCGGCCGGCAGGGGGAGTGGACGGGAAAAAATAGAAGCTCTTGAAAGGCGGTGCTACAGACGTATGATTAACATATCATAGACATAGTTAAGAACAAAAACTTCTAGGAATACTAGGGGAAGAAAAATATGTGGAAAACCCTTGAAATGTGGTGTTATAGACATATGATTAAGATATGGACAACATTAAGAACAAAGAATTTTAGGAATACTAGAGGAAGTAAGAAATATATGGAAAACACTATTGAACACAGAGTAAAAGATGCACACTGTAAGAATTGCAGGAAAACGTGTAGGTTAGCTCAGAATAGGAAACAATGGAGATATGCAACTAACCAGTTCCAGGATTGAACACCTAATGATGATGACATGTATATGTATGGTATACCCAAATTATTGCAAAGCTTACATGTAAACAATGAACTGTTATCATAATTCTCATAAAATTGAAAAAATCAAAACATTTGTAAGCCTACAGAGAAAATCATATCCTATAAAAAAATTTGTTGTTTCGGCTACTAACACCAGATCTTGCAGAAATCAATGATATATAATAAAACAAAAGACAAGTAAGTATCAAGATGTTAGTATATTTAATAAGTACCACAACATGGATTTGAGACAAAATGGATATATTTTTACCAAGACGACAAGGGTACAATGAACTGTCATTAAGATTCTCATAAAATTGAAAAAATACAACATTTGTAAGCCTACAGAGAAGATCATGTCCTATAACAAATTTATCGTTTCAGCTACTAACACCAGATCTTGCAGAAATCAATGATGTATAAAAAAACAAAAAACACGTATCAGGATGTTAGTATATTTAATAAGTAACACAAGGATTTGTGATAAAATGGATATATATTTACCAAGACGACTGAAGAGTTTATAATGCTTTTATATTCAAGTTTTTGCTCACTCATTCAATCTAAGTTTCCTCCTTCCACACGACTCATTAAATATGACACCTTGGAAGCTTTTACTTTTCAAAAGCAAACATTTAGCTGAAACACTTTTTTATATTCACATAAGAGGTGAAAACAAACAATAAAGATACCTAATGATCAAAGACAAATATGTTTCCAAGAGTAATATAGGTATTATGCAGTGATACATACGTAGGTGTAGTTAAATTTCTTAATACGATAACATCTACAAGTCAGCAGTCCCATTTAACTACTAAAATCCAAATATAAAATTTAACAAAACGAGCTCTTGCAAGGCAATCCTGTTTGTTGTTCATAAAGATATAATATAAAACTATGCTGTTCTCCATATACTTTGATTATATTTAATACTCTCAAAAATAAATTTTATAAAGAAGTATGACACCAAAATTTCATCTTTGGAGAAATTTTTTATTTTGATTAACTAATCATTTGTTTTGTATAAAAAGTATTTATTAGTTAATAATCGTACTAGATTCTCAAATCTGTTACTAACAATATACTTTCTGTTGTAGTCCTGTTGGAGTTTTTTTAACAACCATCAGGTAGCTAATATATATGTAGAGCCAGGTAGATAGGAAAAAGATAGAAGAGTATAGGAAGACCTAGACCAAGCTATGTTAGTCAAATTATTAGAAATTTAGGTTGTGAAGGGTATGTAGAACTTTTTAGATTAGCACAGAATAGAAAAGAAGTTAGAGCTGCGTCAAACCGACCTTAAGGTCGAAAACAAAATGATGATGATGTAGTCCTCAAGAGGCAACTTTTTCAATTTCTGTTTATGAGAACATTAAATAAATATGTCTAAAATATATATTTAAAATTCTCAAATTACTATATTTTTTAATCCTAAAAAATCTGAAAAATCCTTTTAATTATTATATTATTCCTCAGGCAAGTATGTTTAAAGCAAAACATGTAATAATTGTTACCTTCGTGTCATCTACATTGCAATATAAAATAATAGATGTGCTTTAATATTTGTAGAAAAAGAAGTTAGATTTATACATAATAAAACATGTTGCCATATTACCAAGAAATATGCATACTCATCTTTTATTGTAAGAGTATATTTATTACACATTATGTATAAAACTGTATAATTATAATATCTTTGGAACAAGAAAAAGTAAAGTTATATCTATAGCAAGTTATGTATGAGCGAAAAATTTACCAGTGTTTATCAGTCTTGTGTTTGTCTATTTCAGCCGCTGGAGTTGCTGAAGCCGTTGTGGAAGAGTTAACATCATCTTCGACTCCATTTGTTGCAATCACATCTATGCAAAATATAAAACATTTATGAAATAAAATATAATCCCATATGATACGATAATTTGAAAAAATATGGTTTTGAGAAATAAGTTTTTAAAATTTTCAAATTAATATCGTTAATACTTCTTCAGTAAAATTTTTGTCATAAGCCAGTGATGTTAAACACATTGATCAAAGTTAAATATAGTAAAAACCCTTTAACCACAAGTAAACTAGATATATATTTTGACCAATATGTGATCAGTATTAAAAGTAAACCTTAAGTTTAATTATGAAAAAGGCTGTTGATTCAGGAATTCGTCAAGTAAACTGAAGCAAACCTCTACAACTTAGTTAATGAATGTCATTTCGATCACATGAAGATATTCTCCTCACAACATAAGTGTGATCACAGTACAAAGTGAATTATACCTTAACATTAAAAATTATAATTTATATTATTTCTCAAACTGTTAGAGATGAACTACACACTTTGCAATCTTATTGGCTGTTAGGGCAATAGAGAAAGTAGTGCTCATAAATGTATTGCCCCTTGATCAACATTTAAGAGACGTTCTATGTGTTTAACTATTTCAACTGTTTTGCTGCATTCTAAGAGTAACACCCTGGTACAGTTTTAAGTTTGCCACTTTCCAGTTTAGGGTGGCTGGTTTCAAAAATATGCTTGTGACTAACATATCAGTTCATGACCTATGTAACTTGTTCAACTCGTCTTTTAGGTTACTAAACAAATCTTTAATTTTATTTTGAAATTAATTTGTTTAAATATTGGGACCAGGATGCTTTAAAGATATATCATTCATATTAAAAGATATTTAACAACCAGAATTAAAGTAAACATTGTTCATTTCAAATTTAGTAAATACGAGAGACCTCAGAAGAGCAAACACGTTTTGAAACTAGCTGATAGTTGGTAGGACTGGTTTGAACTTATTTTGTGCCTTTATCTGGAAAGGTAATTTTGAAGGGCATACATGATATTAAAAAGCTAGTTCTATACTAAATAATTAATCAAAGTTCAGCTGCTATTTTGCATACATATACAACATTATCTATTAATAGATATTCAGATTTAAATATATAAAGGGTTTATATATGTAAAGAAATTGCTGTTTTGTATTTGTTGGAAAATGTAATTGGTACCAAATTTTAAACTACCCATATAGTCCAATGGTTTGTGTGGAGAGCATATACAACAATAATAATGGTGATAATAAATATTCATTGCCTTTCGTAGGTTTCGTCTTAAGGCAGCTGGAATGATATTGTAAATATTGCTACACTTAAAAGCAAACTGTAAAGACCTGGTAACGACATGTTTGTGAAAGGCTTAGAACAAAAGTAGTGGTTAGAAACCTTATGTCTACCTAACTATCTACACATGGCTGTCCTAAGCTATCAGAATTAAAAAGCAACATTTGCTTATTATCATCCACTTCTGAATACAAAGCAACAATAACATGAAAGATATAAAACAAAGTACATTCTTGTTAAAAATGTGATATAATAAAGAATTATAGTAGGAACGGGTAGTACTATGTGTTTTAGCTAAGTTCTGCAATGCTCGACTTAAGAACTATTAGCAGTAATATAACCAACACACTTTTCTTATTAATCCAACTATTATGAGCATGAAAGAAGTATTGCTACTCTACAAAAACTGTATTCCCATTCCTTCCTAAAGTTTTCTCTACTACGTAAATTACTGGATGTTTAAACTTTTTGCAATCCCATTTCAAAAAATATTTCTAAATACCAGCTTTTACAGGTTTTTACTCCATTAATACGACCAACTGTATCAATGCATTGTTTCACAAAACTGTTAAAATTTTTAATTAAATTGTAAGAACCATTCAGATTAATCAAGTGCAATATTATTTTCCCCTCAAAGTTCTTGTAACAGGTTCCACAATGTAAGCTTTTTTCCTCTAAAAAATATTATAATTATTAACATTGTACCCCTGCATTAAATAATAAAAGTGCTAGTTATACTATTCTTTTCAAAAATCAGACTATAAATTTCTTAAGATTTTTAAAATTTACTAGGATTCGTCCGTGTTACATTAATACTTAATTTGTTTTTAATAGATGTATAATAGAGTTGCAGGATCAATAGACTATTAAAATGTGTTTGCAGCATTTGTTTGCCAGAAATATAAAGTCCGTAGAAGGTCGTTACCACCCTTATATCTTAAAAATTTATAGTTACTTTATAATATATTCATTTTTTCTGAAGCAGCTGGTATAGGTTTATTTTCCAATCAAGATGTGCATACAGTAACTTTTTTTTGAATGCCCAACATTTCCCTCACTTTAAAATAAACTTCAATAGAAAATCACAAAAATTGATATCCATAAGTTTGATGCAAAATCCAAGAAGCTGTGTAGTATTTTTCATTTACACTTCAAAACATTACGAGTGTCCTGACACTCAATGATGACTTGATTTTAAAGAAATTAATAATTTTGATTTATGTTAAAAAATGATGAATCGTGTGTAACTACCGAGGAATATACCACAGTAAAATATTAGCATTACTTTATAACTTAACATATATAATAAATACTCAAGATTTCAAAAAGTATGTTTCTATTATTTATTGTTCGGATGGACACCTTTCATAGTGATTCAAGTGCATTCCAAATTTATCAAATGTAATGTCATCAAATTACTTTTGTTTGGCATAATTATTTAATTATTGAATTTATTTCGTTACCACGATTTCATATCAAATAATCAATAAAGAAACAATTTTCTACAATTTAAGTTTAATCCTTATGCACTCGTGCAGCTGTACATCATAACATTTTCTTCTTTCACCACACTTTTAATGTAAAGTATTATAATGGAATTCTCCGCATATTTCATGTAGTTGTGATCAATAGTCATGTCAGTATTAATGTGATTAGCATAAATGTATTCTAAGTTTAAAACTCATTGTTTAAATAAAGCAAACAGATTAGCATTTTTATGTAATACATTTTAGGTATACAAGTATAATTTTGACACAAAAACTTGTGTATGACATCTACATAACTAAAGTATTCCCAACAACTTAATTATCACAAGTTAAGTCATCAAACCCAAATATAGAATTAATTATTTCAAATTTCTGATGTTGACACAATATTATTAGAATTGGAAAATTTATAATACTCTGGCAATAGATTTTCAAGCTATTGACCTTTTATTGATAAAGAAATTTTAGAATACACATAAACGTTTTATAATGTAACGCACAGATTTTGGTAATGGAAAAAAAAAACAATCCAGAAATTTGAAAACTAGTCCCAAAGGTCTTGTCACAATTAGGAATTGAGATAAGAGAAATGTATGTGCACAAAGAAAAGAAAAAAAAAATAAGAAAAATCTACCAAAATAATCCAGTCAAGAAGAGCAGTAGGAGTGAAAAATTGTCCGGCTCCGGCTCACGTGGAATGGCGTGGGCAGAGAAGCAGGTGACAATAAGAATTAATTACTAAGAAAGCAAAGATTATCACAGTAAAGTAGCTGGATCTGTGATCTCACTGCGAAATGTGACAGAGGTCAAAGTGAAAAATTAACTGGTTTGGCTAAGGGTTCACGCAGAGTGATGTGGGTAGAAAAAGGAAGGAACAATAAGAATTAATTACTCAGAAAGTATAAAAGATTATTACAGTAAACACAATCCCACTGTGAAGTGTCGCTCTTACCTATCAGCAGGGGAAAAAATAAAAATGGAATACTGGTACAAACCGCACAGGCTTTTGTAGCGAAGTTGCATTAAAGTTGCATAGTTAATAATTAGGAAACCAGTTCAGTTAGGTTAAAAGAAGGTTATATACTCAAGTATGCAGTTGAATCAACAGTCTATTTTGAATGTGAAGCTTTAGTCACTTGATAGTGTTTTATGTAACAATTTCTTTAACGGTTAATTACTACCTATAACTATAAAGGGATATTTAGGAAAGACAAAAACACAGAAAACAAAAAAAAATATAACTTCTTTATGTGCCGAGCTTCAGATTTAACATCACTTTGATGATGTCCCAATAAATAAAAAAAATTTACAATTCCAAAAACAAATCTAAATCACTATAAGAATAAAACTACATGAGAAATTCCATGGCTAGATGCTCTAAATAACCATTCATGGTTAAAGATATCAATAAGAAGCAGTAGTTTAGTTATATCTTAAAGATTCGACAGTTAAAGAAAAAAAGATCCATTTCCAGTAATCCCTTTTAAGAAATAGTATAAATAGTATAAGGACAACTTCAAAATTGATAGAAAATTATCTACAAAAGCACTTCCCACGTTTTAAAGTTTGTGCCAATTTTCTATCTACTACATGGGCAGAGGACATAGAACACACGACCAAGTATGAGGACATACTTTGGCAAAGCTAGTTCGACCTTCAGGGTTGCTGTGATCGCAAGAGACCAAAATCATCAGGGTTTGGAGTAATGACTTAGTAGTGAGGAAACTCACGAAGTTACTTTATACCAATACTTACTGAGAAACTATAATGACATAACAGTAAGCAACATGTCTAGCAACACAAATGTATATTGAATTTAAATTTTAAGACAAGTTTTGGAAAAATAAAATGAATTGTTCTAAGTTCGTTAAAGTAAGATATAGTCAGCTATTTACATTTAAGTTATTATTAATTACACCTTTAGTACCCAGAAAGTTTCATAAAACCTTCGGTTTACAATTTAGTACCAGGTTGAATACGTAGTAAACATAATAAACAGGTAACGATATATTTAACAAAATTTCTACTAGTTACGGTAATATATAGTTTGCCTTGGCACTTACATAAGATAAAATTACTACTGAGACTTCATTGTACAGACACTATCTAATGGACAACTTAATTGTAAAGTGAAATCTCATACCTGGACTTTGAATAACCACTAAATGTAAATTGTTACCCTTATCCACATTTTGATTTCAATCAGCTTTGCATATTAGGGGACACGACGATATGAACACATGTCCAAGTAGATAAAGAAAATTACTACATTAAATGCAGCATTTTAAAGACATTTCCATTAGTAGAAATGTCCTAAAAACAGAAGTCCATCTCATAAAAATAAGCCCATTCCAAAGCTAAACCTACACCAAACTTAAATCCATCCCAAAATTGAAGCCCTAAAATGTGATAAAATAAAACCACCTGTTGTGTAAACAACAGCAAAGATTTATCTTAATACATCTTACCGTCCTTAAGTTAAAGGGCGAGCTTATAGATATAACAGTAACCATACTGCTTCAGGTAAATTTTCTATACTAATCTTTTTAAAGAAAACTTTCATTTTAATTAGAAGAATTTACATACCTTATTGGAGCACATGGTACAGGACACCATTTTGCTTTTTCAGACTAAGTTGTCCGTTTGGCAGATAAAACGAAAAAGAAAGGATATCAAGGCACAAGTAAATGTATTAACAGGTCAATAAAGGGAACAACCAATCTGGTTAACAGACAATTTGCCGATCTTTCAAAACTACAACAGTTATGTCAAATGGCACGTTTCATTTAAATCGACCAATAAGATAATTATCTAAGTGACGTAAACAAAAGCTTGTTACATATAAACTGTTTTTGAATATAAATCTAGGGAAACTGTTAATGTTTAACCTTAAAACGTAATATAAGATTAATATTAGAAACTCTATGTGATATAAGATATTGTGAATAGACGGAATAAGAATTCTAATCGTTCTAAGATCGAATTAAATAAGTGAAAAGTGAATGCGTTACAACATGGCTAGGCGTCAGCTAAATGGCATGTTACAAGCAAAAGCATTAAGTTCATAAACAACAACAACAATAATATCGAAAACTAATTTCCTCAAATTCCTTGCAATAAAGGCAGGTCACCATATTAGATAGATGCAAGTATTAAAACAAAATGCAGCTGCTGCTGCAAATGCAATATCATATGCTAAGCTAGTTAAGAAACAATTAAATAAAAAACAAGACAATAACAAGGCAAGGGAGGACATTCCTATTGGAAGAAGCATGCACCCAATACCTTATAAAAAAAGCTGGTATATTTTAGTCTCGGCAAAAGTTCCAAAAAGTGCAAGTTAAACATTGAATTGAGCAATGTACAATTAATAAGTTTATTAAGCAATTAAGGGTACTATACTTCCGCAAAGCATTAATGACGAATGACCTTTTTCTAAAAAAGAATCTTTAAACAAATGTTGAATAACTAACTCAGATAGAACGAAATATTCAGTTTCAATAACATCCTCTGAAGCTGTGCTCATGTGTGTGCTGATGTATGTATATGCACACGTCTTGTGTTCTTAGTAATTTTTATTAGCCACGAACTATCTTTGTGCATTAAATTCATGGCAAAATAATTTAAATATAACTCAAAACGCATATGTTCAGAAAGGCAGTACATGTATACTAAAAGTTACAGAAAAGTTTAATGAGGGGCATCATTTTATCAACGTACATGTTAAATAACAAATTAGTAATTTAGTGCAAGTATAAAAACAAGAATGTCTGTTTATCAAGTCAAAGTTTCAAGATATAAATACATGACAATTATAGAATTGCCTCTTTTGCTACTTTTTGATTCTAACCCTTATAGAACAAGGTTCTTCATTTAGGACTTCGATCCAAGTAGTAGTGTAGGTAATTCTTAACAATAATGAAATGGGCTATTTTTAAAGTTTATATCATGTGGAAATAACAATAGCAAGTAATGTAGACATAGATTATATATGGAAACGACAAATAATTTTAATTGCAGTATGTATTGGAACTGCTAGAAACAGAAATCAAACAGCAAATACCTGAAAGACAGAAATAGCTAACCTCAGAGTTGACAAACATTCTAAGAATTAATTCAAGACAGCTGGAAATACCATCAATATGCTACACCGACAAGGCAACTTAGCTTTCTGAGTGGTTCTGAAGTAATTCCTAGCATATCTGTTGAAACCCCATGTTTGTATATTTATAAGTATATGAAAAAAAGGTTAATGTCCGATCACAATATTTTATTTTGTAAGTTTTTTTAGAAACTACAATTTAAATGTCACAAAGAAAAATAATTAATCGTTTTTAGGAAATATTTTAACAAGGTGAGATTTATAAAATCCATAATTATTTTCCCACATTATATGACTCATAAAGATCGATCAATTGCCTAATGAGGTGTTTTAAAAAGGGCATTGAATGCACACTATTTGTCCTTAATTTTTTTTACTTTTTAAGGTTACCGAGTAAAAAACGATCATGCAAAAGTTCACTTTGCTGAGAGTTGGAGTTTCATGTTTTATCTTGGTTGAATGGTATTATTGGACGTTTTGGTTTATTTTCAAGTTTCAGCCAACATACAGAAAAGCTAAATTGGTATACTACAAGTATCTGACCTTCAGCTGTTGTATACGAATGAAACAGTATAAATAATCGATTGCACAATGTTGTCCTATTAATCACTTGAAAATGGGCTATTTTGAGTTTTGTGTTTTCTCGATTGGTTGAGTACCTTGGAGGCTTGGTTTTTTTTTCCGATTTAGGCAATATTCAGAAGAGCTAACCTAGTATGTTGAGACACAACAGGTGGGGTTAGTTACCAGTATTTTATTAGAAGTTCCATACATGTTCGAACTCCCTATCACTGATGAAAAATGCACGTCTTTCAACAGTTTACATGTAGTAAAAATGAGTTAATTAAAGGTTTTTGAATCCTTACCTCTGCCAAGTCAAACCATTTCTCATTGTGTTTTTAAAATATTGATTGATTTTTGTTTAGACAAAAAATCTGTCACTTCTGAAAGGGTGAATGTTCCTCTGAGACCGTTAATTCTTGTATCCACCATTGGCTCTAACAATAACAAATAGCATGTTCATTCACATACCGTAGCAGTATTCAACATTTATACAAGCAATGTTAACATTCTTTTTTGTTATATTGAATTAGGATCAAAACAAAATTAAATAGTCGTTTCTTTTTGCATTATTTAATAGTCATTAGCACCTGTTTGTCCACTATGAACAAAAGATGGTATACAAAATTTCCTTTCAAATTTACATATTTACAATAATGTTATATTACGCATGCAGATCCGACAAACACAAAGTCGGATATGATTATTAGTAGTAATGACAGTGACAATGCCAATGAAGATAATGCCATGGAGGTTTTAAAAAATGATTAAGAAACTTAGAAACAACATGTATTTTGTAAGTTGTAAATAGATGTATTCATAAATTGTAGTTAGGCTATATATTTCTCTAATACACAAAAAAAAGTTAAGTTTTCTAATATTCTTAAATAAAATTTCTGGAATACTTCCAACCTTAAATTAAAAAAAAAAACATCAATAAGTATATCTTTTTAAAAATAACATTCCTTGTATAGCTGACATAGATATGATAATAACAAACCAGTTTCTTAAAAATGTAATTATGACAAATGTTCATCTATTGCTCTTAAAATTCTATGTTCACTATTTAACACTGGTTAATCCCTTACTAGTTACACACACGTGTTTGTTAGAAAACTATAATGCTTTTATTTAATTGTACTATTCAATTTGTTTAAACGGTATTCAGAATATCACAAAGGTACTATGCCGTTTCCAATAAGACTATTTTTTCAATTTTTGTTTAATATTTTGCACTGTCAAAACCTCGTACCTCATATACATGATCGATTGAATTTATAAATGGCCTGGAATCCAAGAGTTTTGTAAAAAAAATTGAAATCCATGTCCCT
This sequence comes from Platerodrilus igneus, assembly GCA_036346225.1. Taxonomy (NCBI): domain Eukaryota; kingdom Metazoa; phylum Arthropoda; class Insecta; order Coleoptera; family Lycidae; genus Platerodrilus; species Platerodrilus igneus. Next base: position 876,606 of record JARFIW010001097.1, on the reverse strand, counting down.
AATTTTCTTTTTATCCAATCTAATGCAAAATTAACCGTTGACTAATTTATGTTGATATTGTTATTATTGGAAGTTTTTACTTAGTTAGGGACATTTATCAATATCACTCCTTTTTCAACAAATGTGTTATATGTGGATACTTAGGAGTTGAAACTAGCCTTATTAGTTTCATCTAGCGCTGATCTAAAGAGACTTTAAAATGCCTTAATGTTTTTGGAACGGAATCAACCTTTCAGTGCATCGTGAGATAAACAAGCAGTTTTGTGTTGAAACTAGTTTTATCCCACTACTTAGCTGCAATGTCAAACACAAATGTCAAACCGTTGCAATCACCATCCTGTATGGCAGAGAAAGTATCCGCTGTAACATTAGGTAATTGTTGGTTTGAAACGTAAAAGCGGTGCGGACAATATCTTCTGAAAGACATTTTTGTTTTTAATGTTTTGCTACTCAAAACCATTTAGTGGTCAAAATATTATCTAATATAAAATAATTTTTAGTCAACGAGTTTTTTATTATATTTAATTAAACCATGTCATAGTTTAATAACTAATTTTAATAGTAAATGATATGCTAACTTTCTAAATAAATTACTTATACAATTGAGAAATACAAATTGTACCATGCACTTAACAAATAACTTTTTTAGACAACGCAACATATCATAAATAAAACTTTTTAGTGAAAAAGTTATTCACCCCAGAAGTGAACTTACGACCCTACGTCAGCTCACTTTTTAAGACCTAAAGCTTGGTCTAAATCGCCTTGCCTTTTTCAACCGCAAAAGCTTCAACTATAGCAATCAACGATTAACAAAAAATTGCGTTTTGCAATATACAGAAAACTAATACTATGCAATATCTCCTAAGGGTATTTTATTTTTAGAATCATTATTGATCTAGTCAAAAGCCTATGGAAAATTTATAGCAGTTAAAATAAAATCTAAAGTAAAATAACAAAAGGCTTATTTATTTTAAATGCTTCTAACTCATTTATAACTTACCTTCTTGATTCAACAATTCAATTTGAGACATATCAGTTTCTTCCTCAATTACAGAAGATTGGACCTATCAAAATATTTATTAACACTTGATTATGATTTCTCTTGATAATTACCATATCTTCTGCATTAAATAATGGTATATTGATATCCAAGACATCATTTGTGGTCATATTTATAAACATTGAATCATCTACCAAAGTAGGCATTGAAGTGCTAGTCTCAATAAACACAGGTGCTGTATAAGCACTTTGTTCTTCAACAACATTGATATTTTCAGCTACATTTTTATTTACAATTATATTGATATCAATTCCTTGAATGTTATTTTCAGTTATGCCCTGATTTATAATTATATCGATATCAACTTCCTGCAGAGCATTGTTCTCTTCACTTGTAACTTCTTCTTTATTTATAACCATATCAACATCAACTCCTAGAATAACATTGTTAGCCTCATTTACACATTCTTTTTTATTTATAATTATATTTATATCAACCCCTTGTAGAGTATTGTTACCTTCATTTGTGCTTTCTTCTTTATTTATAATCGAATCAATGTCTTCGTTCGGAGTTTTATTAATTGATTCTTTTCCATTAGTCATTATAATATTTTTGATTGTATTATCAGTCTTCGTACCACCATTCAATTGAACACCATCAATCTCCATTGGAGTAGTCTCAGTAACAAAGGCGGCCTCATTTACATAGTTTATTAAATCATTATTGCTAACTTCGGGAGTTATATTTTCATTACATAATGGTTGTCTACCATTTGATGTGCTACATTCTTGATTTACATGAGACCTATCTGGCTGTTCCAAGACTTTAGTTTGTTCAGTAGACGTTAATTCATCCTACAAATAATTTGACCATAATAATTATACAAAAAATTCTACCACTAATGAGCAACAATAGTGTAACATTAGTAAGACAATAAAGTAATAAACAATGTAATGATAAAATGTGGACTGTCTACAATAGAGTAAACAAAAAGCTGTGTTAGGAGTACAAATGTTCAGAATAATCGATAGAATGATACGAAACTAAAAAAGATTATCGATTCAAAAATGGGTATGCCAGCATATATGAATAACAAAAATTTAGATAGCGTTGGTAAAAACTCAAAAAATGCAAATGGTACAAGAAATATTTATGGAAAGAGGGAGATATGAACTTTATATTGTATACAGAATAGTCAATATATAAACAAGTATTTGGGAAAAGTGAACACAATACCACATTTATTTGGGAAAAGCTGTTTATCACACAGTAGCTTCTGTTTAAGTTAAATTTTTTAAATGGCACCTTGTACTTTTAACTCAAAGTATATATTTTTATTTATTTTGCCTTACTACCCATCTAACATATTAAAGAATATAATTTAAAATGTCATAAACTACAAATAACACACTGACGACAAATTGTTCAATTTGTGTAACACCCATCAAGTCAATGTTTATATTAGTTCACATACTTTGTGTGTGAATTTTTAAGAATTGCCTTATAGCAGAGATGGTATAAAACAAAAAAATGCTATAACGCTATTTGTAGTTACGTTCATTTAATAATAACAAAACCTTTCACATTTTCTCCAGTAAAGAATATGCTACACAAACAGTTTTAAAATCATAAGAAAGATATATATATATATATATATATATATATATATAATTCAAAATTTATTTGTGGGTTTTAGGTCTCTGGATTAAGGTGAAAACTCTTTTCTATTGCCTAAATTTTCGAATTTATTTTAAATTCTTGATCACAGGCATATCTAAAAAATTTTTATACGCTAGATTATAAATGTGGTACATAGATTATAACTTACAAACTTGAGGTTAATTGAAAACTAGCATAACAAACATAATAAAAATCTTGGAAAAACTCGTAAAACTAACAAAATTAAAAGTATTTTAAAAATAAATTGTAAACATTAAACTTGTATATACATCAATTTGATGTCATAAATTTTGAAGTAAAAATTTTTGTTTCATAGGATATAAGATAACTGATTTGTTTGATGACAGAGTATCGAGTGCATAAATGTATGTGTGTGTTCATGTATATTATGTTGTGAGTGTATGTGTGTGTGTGTTTGAGCGTGTGTGTGTGTGTGTGTGCATGTTTAGTTTAATTTTTGTCATTAATTTTGTTCAAAATTTAATAAATATGTGTATATGGAACTTAAGTTACTAATATCTGTTTTCTTGTTTATTGTATTTTTAGTTTTATAAATATGATACATTTCCAAAAAAATTCTTTTTGATTTGTTGCTCTCTATTTCTAAGATATCTGGATTTTCAAAATCCATACTGTGATTTTTGTCTATTACATGTGTGGTTAATGCACATGCTTTTGGTTTGATAGTTATGTCACTCTTAAGTTGAGTTATCCTTTGTTTTAATAGTTGAGAGGTTTGCCCAACATACGAGTGATCGCATTTAAACAATTAATTTTATATATTAAATTTCTCTGTTTCATTTTAGATATTTTGTCTTTAGTTTTAGTAAAATATTTTGTAATGTTAGTACGTTACGTTTAGCAAACTTTATTTTTTCATTCTTAAAAACTTTTATTAATTTTGGTGTTAAATGTTGAATATATGATATTGTTTTGTAATTGAATAATTGATTGGTACTGTTTTGATTACTGTCGTTTAATTTGTTTGTGTTAGGATTAAATTGTTCGGATAGTAATTTTTTTATTAAATGGATTGGATAACTGTTAGTTCTTAATATATCAGTAAGAATTTTTATGTTTTTTGGATACAAAGAGGGATGAGAAATTTTTTTAATTCTTTGTTTTAAACCTAATATTATATTTATTTTTGTTGATAGTGGATGATAGGAATAAAATTCAAATATCTCTGAATGTATTGCTTTTTTATACCAATCCAAAATAATTTTGTTCTCATTGTTTCTTATTAGTAACGTATCAAGAAATGGAACTGCTCTATTACATTCTTTTTCAACCGTAAATTGTATGTGAGGATTATAATTATTAAATATGTATAAAGTTTCGTCTATTTTATCTTCAGGAACTGCTGTTATGGTGTCATCGACAAATTTTTTGAGAAAAGGTATTTTAAATGGTAAATTAGCTATAACATTGTCTAAAAGAGTATTCATAACTAGATCAGCAAGTACTGGACTGATGTTTGAACCCATAGGGCATCCAAATATTTGCTGAAAAAATTTATTATTAAAACTAAAGTAACTACTTTCAAAAATAAAATCTATTATATCTAAAAAAAGTTTTTTGCTAATTTTGCAGTTCAATTCTATTTTATTCCAAATAAGTGATAAATTTTGTTATACTAAGTTTTTAGGTATGTTTGTGAATAATGAAACTACGTCTAAACTAATTAATACATAATTTCCGGTAATTAGAAGTTGTTTATAAATTCGGAAAATTCAAATGAATCTTTTACATTGTATTTATTTTCTAAACTGATTTTTATAATTTGTGAAAGGTATTTAGATAAATTTTCTGTTGGAGAATTGTTGGATGATACAATTGGTCTTAATGGGTATCCAGATTTATGAATTTTTGGAAGTGCATATAGTCGAGGTGCAGTGCTGCTGTAATTATTAAGATTTTTGGCATATGCTTGACTTACGAGATTTTTATTTTTTAAATTTCTTATTATACATAAAGATTTATTTTGAATTGAAGATGTGGGATCCTTCTTTAATTCTTTATATGTCATTTCATCACTTAATAGGTTTGTTAATTTATTGGTGTAGTCTTCTTTGGACATTAACACTGTCGTATTGCCTTTATCGGCCTTACAAATAATTAAATTATTGTTTTCTTTCAAAAATTTTGGCATTTTAAAAATCTCATTAACATTTTTGGTTTCTTTTCGAGTTTTCGTGAATAAAATTTGTAATGATATTAGTAACATAAGTTCTGTATAAATTTCTCTTCTTCGTTATTAATATTCTGTATAACATCTTCTAATTCGCTAAAATGTTAGAAATTAAGTTGCTATTTATTTTTGGATTAACACTAAATTTTGATCCTAATGACAAAAATTGTTGTATATCAACTGGAATTTCAAGATCACTAATATTTTTAAACCATTTGTCTGTATGACATATCATGACATTTTGCTTTTTAAAATGTCATTAAATTTGTTTAGGTTATTATTTTGATTTTATAAAAAGATTTGTGGTATGTTATATTCAATCGTCGTTGGTATTCAAAATATATATGGTTTGGTAAAATATTTTTGACCTTGTTTTGTATTGTTTTGAGTTCTTTGTTGAAATTGGTAACCAGTTGATGTGTAATTTGTATTTCTAAATTTAATATTTTATAGTTAAATTATCATTAAATCTTTTAATTTTGTTAGCCATAGATTTAGTACTATTGCTTAATAAATTATAAACATTTTTTAGTGCATTAGGAATATGACTTGGTAATACTTCGTTTTTCCGGCATTGAAGAAGGAAGATCTTTCTGTTGTTTAAAGATGCTAGTTTGATGTTCAGACTTGCCCAGCGTTTAAGGAGTAAAGTTGTTTCTGCTCCATATTTACTTGATATCATGTTATAGAAACCCATAATTATTCTATAAAGTGATAATAATTACGACCTAAATATTTGTAATTCAAAATTTATTTGTGTGTTTTAGGTCTCTGGATTAAGGTGAAAACTCTTTTCTATTGCCTAAATTTTCGAATTTATTTTAAATTCTTGATCATAGGCATATCTAAAAAATTTTTATACGCTAGATTATAAATGTGGTACATAGATTATAACTTACAAACTTGAGGTTAATTGAAAACTAGCATAACAAACATAATAAAAATCTTGGAAAAACTCGTAAAACTAACAAAATTAAAAGTATTTTAAAAATAAATTGTAAACATTAAACTTGTATATACATCAATTTGATGTCATAAATTTTGAAGTAAAAATTTTTGTTTCATAGGATATAAGATAACTGATTTGTTTGATGACAGAGTATCGAGTGCATAAATGTATGTGTGTGTTCATGTATATTATGTTGTGAGTGTATGTGTGTGTGTGTGTTTGAGCGTGTGTGTGTGTGTGTGTGTGTGTGTGCATGTTTAGTTTAATTTTTGTCATTAATTTTGTTCAAAATTTAATAAATATGTGTATATGGAACTTAAGTTACTAATATTTGCGTAATTAAGAAAAATTGTGCAACGTAACAGGATGCTATTAACAAAATTGAGTTCATTAATTTTGTTAGCTCATTAGGAAAAAGTTTCCTGATTTTGAAAATCAATTCCGTTCAAGCTTGATATATAATATTATAAAAATAGAACTTATTTTTTAAAATAAATCTTCAAATAATTTGCATTTAACTCAAGATTTTCATGCAGAGATGTCGTAACATGACACTATGTTTCTTCTTTGGTCCCTTTACCCAGCCTGCTTCAAATAATACAAATTTCCAGAATTTATCAATTTTAACAACATTAATGAACAGTTCTTGCTAAGGATGCCTCTTTTCTATACTTGCTGCTATTAATAACATTCCAATTCAATATTTTTAAGTAAGTATCAATATCTTTAAAATGGTTCGTTTTATACCTATAAAACCTTGTATCATTTATGATCCTACTTTTTACAAGAAATCAATTTCTGAAAAATATACAGTGTTCTATTTAAGAAACAGAGAGAGAGTAGTTACAATTCACATAAACCAATTATAGTGTATAACATTACACTTTTTAGAAAGGTTTGGTACATATTTTGTAAGTAGACTGACTATTATCGAAAGTTGATACAGATTTTAAAATTTTTGATCAGAGACATAGTAACAATGCACCACAGTTGAACCGATTTTCGACATTAAAGTGGCAATATCTTCAAAGCGGTCACACTTCGCTACCTAAAACCTAAAATATTCCTAGTTGTAAATGTCACGGGGTGGCTCCTCCATGGCTTAGTTGGTTTGCATGTGACTACTAAGCCCAAGGTCCTTGGGTTCAAAACTCGACACGGACCATCGCTTGAAAAATATCAGGTAAGCATTTTTTACAAAAATAATCCCTTGTTGGGATGAGAGGTAAAATGCAGGTCCTTGTTTGAAACAGAAAGGGGTCAGCAAAACTCTTAATTTACAGGTAAAAAGAAACTCGCTTCCTGGCCAACGTAGTACCTTCAGGAAAATCAAATGTAGTGTAAATGTCATGAGGAATGCAAATATGCAAAAAATATACAGGGTATTCTTTAAAAAACAAAGGTTTGGATCAGCATTTCTATGTGAATCAACGCTGTATACATCTAAATATTTTTAAATGTAGGTACAATCATAATGTACTTCCGTACTGAAGTTGATTTTGATATACGTAATAGTTAGGGTTTGGCTTCTGGAAGTTTTAGAGTCATATAAACTACTAAAACGAAATGATAGAAGTATTCTTACATCAACGTAATTGCCTGCGGCTTAAACAGGTTTTTATTATTTGAAATGACCAACCCATCATGTTCTATATACAACACATTGATATAATAAAAGCATGTTCAAGAAGTCAAGTAATGTTAAGATAGAAGTGGACAATACTGATAGGTTCTGTTGAAATATACAATTTGTGTTTGTGTGTGACTGCAGCATGCATGAAGTGTGCTTGATGTATGTGTACTATGGGCATGCATGTGTGGTGTGTGCATGTGCACATGCATACATTGCATATTCAGGTGCACATGTACACATGCATATGCAGTTGCACATGTGTATGATTACCTTAGCTGGTGTTGTGTTTTCAGCTGCAATTGTATCTTCCACAGCAATTACAGTTTCGACATCAGTAACTACAGTTTCAGTATCAGTAACTACAGTTTCAGTATCAGCTGCATCTTCGGTTATATCAATATCTTCATCTTTGACAACTGATACTGATTCGTCTAGACCTTCTGCATTGGAAATATCTTCTTTTGTATAGGATTCGGCAATATATTCTTCATCGGTAATGGGTACAGCAATATCGTCTTCAGTAATATCTTCGGTAACGGCAGCTGCTGCCTCAGCGGCAGCCGCTGCCTCAGCGGCAGCCGCTGCCTCAGCGGCAGCCGCTGCCTCAGCAGCAGCAGCTGCTGCTGCTTTTGCACGCTTTCTCCTTTTAGCCCGTTTTGTAGCTTCTGTTGACAAAAACATAAAATGAAAATGCAACATACAATTTAAAACCGTTTAAAAATGATAATTCAAATGTACAAAAATATATCAAAAATTACAAATAATTAACATTAGTTAGGATTTAAAAAATCAATAGAGTGCAAAATACCAATGAATGGTTGTTGTGCCCCAAAGCCTTTTTTTAGTGCACTCATTTCCATATATTTATTTAAACAATTAACACTTCTACTGAAACAAAAAATACTCTCAATTGATGTATAATGCAATTATGGACATAAGCATGAAAATTTCTCATTATCACACAAAAATATTCAACTAGATATTATTTAAACTTTCCTTTTACAAAAAGTCCATGCTTAACGCTGGCCCGTTTAGCGTTGTTTCAATTTAACGCATATTGGGCTTTCCAAAATCCAAAGTAATTTATATGCATTGCTTTGCATATTTTTATTATTTCAAATATTTTTGCCATTATTGTAAATATAAACTTATGTACTATAATGATTGATATAGTGATAAATATTATAATTTTTAGTTTTTAATATAGGCAATAATAAAAGACACAATAATAAAGTGACAAGAAAGGCATTTCGCTACAAACTAAAATGTTAATGCTTAAAATATTAGAAAGTGGTGAACGTCAATGTCAAATTGGTGTTACATTGAACTTTGTAATTTACTAATACACTAATATACTACATAATAATATACTAATATATTAATATATATATATATATATATATATATATATATATATATACACAATATATACTAATATAATAATTTATACGGGATTAAATTCCCCGGGGCGTCAATTGCCTGTCCAATTTTAAAGCTAACACTTACCCGTGGTTAACCTAATCCCTCTGTCTCTTTGATGTCGTAGTGGCATCCAGATGCCCTTTGTTTGGTTGGCGGTAACCCTCCTATCAACAAAGCGCCGATATTTTGTAAAACGGTAGAAGAATAAGAAATAAAAATGGGACCACTTTGCCGACTATAGGAACTCTACCAGAACACATCTACACTCTGGGAAAGCCGGTAGTAAAGTCTGCTTATTCCGACATATTGGCTCCCATCAGCAATCATTCCCCCTCCAAGATAGATTAATGTTCTGATGCAACTTGCTGGCCAGAGCGGCACGATAAGCATGGAAAAGGCAATCCTTGCGACTTCCCAAGCCACAAATCATAAATCGATGTCTAGACTTATGTGAGAATCAAATCTTTGTAGTTTTCACATAACACTTATTTTAAACATAATAATACTGAAGAATTCCCCGTGTGGGGTTTAAAAGTCCCCCGAACCTAATACAACAAAAAGTCACAGCCTTTTATAAAAAAAGGCGCAACAATTGCCTTAAACTTCAAAAAGAAAACAGTATCTTCTTACGAGAGCTTACATTTGTAGAAAATTTAAATCAAATTCGTCTATAGGTGTCCCCTGGTTTTTTAAACTGTCTCAATATTTGCGATACCAGGAAACGGAAATGAGTAGCCTTCTGATTCTAAGATTTACTTAACTGAGCCCACACAGGTCTTGTTTGTCGCCACACCAACCACACAAATTTAGTCAGGAGCAGGAGACACATTTATAGCTAACATTTAACTTCGCTATGAATCCATATACAAAAGTTGTTTTTACATTCGTATACAAATGCATACAAATTTGCATTTATATCTTAGATGATATTCTCTTAAGCTGAACAATTTTTGGGCTGGTTTTTAACAGAATAAGACAAAATAGGATGTAGCAGCAAAAACGTTAAGTTAATAAATTCACCAGTGCTAGTGCATTAACAATACATAATTCTCTTAATCCTATCCTATCAAATACAATACTAAAATACAAGTTAGATTTTTCATACTTCGATAATAAACCATGCCCTTGCTCATAAAACCCACGAGTTCGGAACTATAAATAGATAAGCTAGTTTCTTAAAGGCATCTCACCACGAGAAAGTTATAAATAATTTATTTACGTTAAGATCAAGACAAAATAAGGATAACATCTCAAAGATAATTCAGAGAGAAAGATAAATACCTAATCATCTATACGTTAGAATATTATTTAAGGTACGATAAGATCCCTAAGATATTTTCATAAAAGGATAATTAACCAGTTATGGTCATATATTAATTAGATAAAATAAAAAAAATAACGGAAAGAGAGAAATATGTTTAGATGAAGCTATGAACATAAACCTAAGTAAATACTAATCGTTAGGGACAGACGAAAATGGTTTTAAGTATTTAATATGCCAACATCCTTGAGGTTTGTCATTTGAATCTTGTAGTTCATATATCAATTAAGAAATTACACGAGAAATTGTACAAAAATGAACTTAGGAGTTATTTCAGTGGAAAACTTTATAGTGGCATCAGATAAAACATTGTTTCTCTTCCATGAATACTAGAGATGGCAAGATATCTTTACAAAGATAAGATGACAGGTACAAATTTGAAGTTAATCAAGAGTAAAATTTACAATTAAAATAATTTAATCCCTGAATTAAGAAAATGATATAATTTACATAAGGTATCATTAGAATTTAGTTTTTGAAAAAAACTTGTGTCCATCAAAAAATTATTAGATTTCATTTTCAGTTTGTACGATAACAAAAGTAATTTCTAAGGGTATGTTAATTTAGTAATATAAACAAAAGTAAAGTTATTGTTTTCAATTTTTAAGTGACGTTTTTTAAAATATGGATAATTAATGCAAAACAACACCATATGTAGAAAAATCGAAATACATAGTAGAAAAAACAACAATAGGTCTTTACCAGATCACTCAATAAATAATAAAAATAAAATACAAAAAATTTATGCATGCGAAGGCAGGATATTAAACTGTTAATCTATAATCAACAAATTGAGAATAAAATCTCACGAATTTATTAAAAAGAAAGGTAATTTTGATATAAGGTTATGTACACACAAATTAGATCAATGTAGTAAACAGTTGTTTGAAGATGGCCGAAAGTAAAGTGACACATATTGAATCTCCTCAATTAAACTTTAAATGCTGCAATAACAAAGCATGTAAAATATATGTGTAAGTTTTGTTTAAAATTATTTCATAAAAGTTGTCTTTTTCATATCAAGAACAAAAAATTACTATATGATGATGTATTAGTTTGTGATGATTGTGTTGACAAGCAGTTTGTGGACAATGAAAAGAAAACAAATGATCATTTAATAACTGAACTTCAAAAAAGCATTGCAGATGTTAAAGCCAAAGATAAATTTTTAAATAATCTCAAAAAAGTTTGATGAATTTGTTACAGAAGCAATTGAAAAAGAAAATATTATGACTGACCTACTGCACAAATCTGAAAGTAAAAGGGTGGAGTTAGAGAAACTGCTACTTACAACCAATGTCAATGAGGAATTTGTTTCTACCCAAACTCAGACACATTCCATAAACACTGAGCAAAGTACACATGTATCAAAAACGAACATTCTGACAAAAGCTTGTCTGATTAATGGTTTAAAATAATGACTGGATATTCGCCTATTTTTAAATCGAAAGATATAGTAAATTCAAGTACAGAAACAACATTAATTAATAACATTATCTCATCTGATAAGGTCATATACTTAAGTGATAATTCTAATTTCAACAAAGAAATAGATGCTCAGGAAAGGTCAAATAAGACAAAATATGAAGATATGAATATTAAGGTAAAAGATAGCAACACAAACAAACTTGGAACTGGTTTAAATTCAAATTTAGCCAGTATCTTAAGATACAGTAAAACATCTATTAATGCAAATTCAAAAACATACGATGAGGAACTTGATAAGCAATCTCCCGTTAACATTTCCAAGTGCAAAAATGATAGTACTAAAACATTAAAATCTAAGGATGCCACAATTGTCCAAAATAATGAATGTAGTAGCATTGCATCTATCAAATTAAATTTTAAAGAAGGAGACATCAGATCAACTGCATCTAATAATGAACTGCCAAAGCATCCAAAACCTAAGATAACAATAGTTGCGGAGTCATGGACGGATATGTGTATTCATGTTGCGTTCACTGATAGGTGATGACAGTTTTAGAATATCATGCTTAATTAAACCGGGTGCTACATACAAAGCTGTTACTGAAAGTATCGAATTTACTATAAAAAACTTTGACATGGATGACTATTTAGTCATTTTAGCAGGTTCCAATAATGCTATTCGTGGAAATTCTATAGATAAAGAGAAGTTTCGTAATATATTAAAAGTTGTCACAAATACTAAATTTGTAACTGCACCGTATTGGTTAGTACGTCCTTATTTGAATTAATTTATTTACAAACTTAATTTGGATATTTATAGAGAAGTACAGAGTACTCACCATCATTTAAATAAAATTTTACATGCCAAGGATTTTACACAACATGGCCCTCATATGAACTTACTTGGCAAAATTAAACTCTAAAAAAATAGTTAACCTAGTACAAATAAAAAATGCAGGGAAAATTAACACATACAAATGTAATAGCAAGCTAATAAAAATAGCTACAATATCAAAACAATTTAAAATAAACATTAGCGATAATGTTCAGATCTATACCACCATAAACACTTCAAATTCAAAGTCAGTATCAACCTCTGTAAGGGGCCAAAATGTATAATTACTATGAAACAGCAAAAACAAAAACTTAAAATTTTGAACTTTTTTGTAACTTATGGTATGCGGCCACTTATTCAAGAACCCACTAGGATAACAGTGTCAAGTAGTACATGAATTGACAACAAACACACGCACGCACGCACGCGCGCACGCACCCACACCCACCCACCAGTAGTAGGGCTATGTTTTCATTTTCATCGAAGCGTTCGCTAATAGTGGTGAACAAGTAATTATATAGTACTTAAAATAAAATGTATACACAAGTTGGTGTAGAGTTTGTACTAGCAGTATACAAATTAATCAGAAAGATAGTTTAAAGATCCGAAGCATACTTGATGAAAGTAAGTACAAACTGCTTTATATATGGTTGTTGGTGCAAGGCATACACAAAAATGCAGTAGAGATTGTTGATGGATCGATTTGGTGGTTTACCCATGGTAAATTGGACCAGTTAGCAGAGTTGGTGGGAGTCTGTCTGTATCGTCAAGTGGTGAATGAGAGAATAGAGTAGCAGTTTGCAGTCTAGAATGGTATAATGCAACTTGAGGAGGTTCCATAACATGCAGTCATTAATGATAGCAACAGTCATCAATGGTATGCTTGTGGATACATGTGTGGTGATGCATTACAGGTAACAGATCTTTTACATAATTGCTTTAGTGGATTTAGTTGGTGTGTAATGACATTTTATGCCTTATGGGTACATTTCTATACATTTAATGGACTAAAGAGGTACCGAATGAACTTTTATAATTTATTATTTGACCATATTTTTATGTGGGAATTTTATGTGTAAAATAATTTGTGCAATATTTGTTGATGTACAAGGTAAAAGGAACTTATGGTATTTTGCTGTGCGAAAATTAGTATGCGTGTTTATAGGTTTTGCTATGAGCTCTTATTAAACCTGGGATAACATAGGGTTTATGAAAAAGCCCTGTTACTTTAAAATAAAGTTTTTTTTTAGATAAAAATTAATCAAGAAATATTTGAAGAAAAAATGTATTATTTCAAAGGACAATATTTGTAACCAATGTGTGAAATAAGGATTGATAAGGATTTTGTGTAGAATTTTTCTATGAATAAATAGTCATTGTAGCCTTTGCTTTTGTAGAATAGTATGGTAGTATATTTCAGATAGCGGCAGAGCAGCCATGGTGAACTTCACTGATGAAGCTGAGTTTTGGATATTTATAGCAAAAAGCTGGCAGTAGTTTGGCGTCCATTAAGGACATCGTCAACTCCAAAGAAAACTGCAGAGTATTTTGGCGACGCAAAATGTGGGACTTAACCTCAGAGAAATAATGACGCCCAATTTGTGGAGCACAAATCATCAGCATAAATTTGGAGAATTAATGACGTCTCAACAGTGGGGCTCAAACTAGTTGGCAATAACAGTCCAAGGAAAACTTCAGAGCAAAACGTTGACCCAAAATGAGGAATTGACTTCAGAGAAATATATATATATATATATATTGCTGTGGATCGGGGACTTAAAGTTTTAAGAATCGAGAGTGAGTCATTAAATACTTTTTCAAAAATAAAAATTTCACAAAAATAATTTCTTACCCTGATTTCTGCTTCAAAATATCTTCAGCAGCTTCCCTGGCGAGCTCAGCTATGCCTCTTGTCGGATACCTAAATTTACAATCATTCTTCCTTCCCACTCGCACACCATTCAATAAAACCAAATAATACAACAATCATACAATCTTTTATTTACGCTATTTACAGCCAAATTATTCACAGGTATACACAGTTTGGTACACTAATTACAACTCAATAAGTGATGTTTCAAAGTCCTTGTTTTAAATTATTATTTGCAAACACATTTAATACAATATGAGTAGATGGGCCCCAAATAATACCCTATATTTATTGCACACTGGAGTATGGTGAGCTCATAATAACCCAGTTTATTAATGTATGCCTTTTACCTTGCATAAAATTACTACAAAACTAATAAACCTATGCACCCCTAACAATCCAATTTATATTTATAACAAAATTCAATAAGTTTTCAATACACCCTTTTTCAATAATTTAAATAACCCCAATAATTCTCCAGTACACGTATCTTGCGCTAATAACTATAAATAACTCCAATGTTCACCAACACATCACCAAAATAATACCAAAAGTTTATCAGATAACAGAAAATTCAAATAAGTTACCTGGAGAATGCTTCAAGCCACTATCCCTTCAGACGATGATTTCCAGAACCCCTCGGCATCGTGATTATGCGCTTTGCTCCTCCACGTATTCATAGATGAAAACCCCAATATCCACCAAGCATTGCTTCAAAATACCATTCCAAAATAGCATACAAACTCGCGTATATTATGCATCTATTTATTGATTTACTAGCCTGGTATGGTAGTAATTGGACCTCTGTTAATTTGATTTTCACTACACTACTCGTATCTGTATGTTAATAACTAGAAGGTCATAACTACCAATTTATAAGTGCTAGCAGTACATTTACGGTATAATGAATATATTTAATACTCACAAAAATTCTACTACAACGCTGGTCTATCGTTGTAAGTAGTTAAAAGCGATGAGAATATAAAGAGAAAGAGCCCAATTCTCTCAGAGTATTTATATCGTTCAACCTGCCACCTCTAGGCCACAATTCACGTGAAAAACTTATTTTAAAATAACACTTCTGCAAATTTTGATATAACTGACTTAAAGCTTCCAGAAATTCACCTCGTGGACCTGCCGTATAATCCGAAAATCGCTTCCACCTGTCGCATGTTCGTCCGTTTGTAAAACTTCGTTTCAACCAATGATTCTGTTCTGTGTCGTCATGAAACTCCGCCTGTAATATTTTTATCTGTCATGCATATTTGATGTTGCGTTCCAAACCCCACTTGAGTTGTAGAAAATCGATATTGCTGACAGCGTCTCATCACTCCACGTGGATTAAGTACGTGCGTTTTGAAACCAAAGCATTTATATCCGTCTCTATCTGTAGCATATTACTGATCGTGCATCTCACCTATTCTTTAAGAAACTTTGTTAGCTTGTTATTCAAAGCCACTGATGGTTGAACACTATTTTCTATGAAGCCCGCTTTATTATGCTGATAATTTCAAAAAAGGTAACCTTTTAAACATGCGGGTGTTCTTAATTATAGACCGTTTAAAACAACAATTTCTTGGAGTCTATATTTCAACGTATCCTATAAACTGACGTCCTTGTTTGTTACCAAAAAACCTTTCGCCTTGGGATTATCGATTTTCTTTACCCTGGTGTGTTTTCCAATGCTATTACATGTCGAATTAAAATAAATTAAATTAATTATGCATTTCTATTTGTTTTTAAAACTGGTTTTCTCTATATACTTCTATCTTTTCAATCATCAATTATAAAAGTACGTCAATACTTGTCCGTTTAAATTAAATTAACTTTGCGCGTAAATAATTTGTTCATTTCTCTATACAGAGTGTTTGAAATTGCATTGCTTATCCCAAATGTAACCCTTTGAATCCATAACATATATATATATATATATATATATATATATATATATATATACATCGCAGTATTAATAACGCGTCCTTTTTTACAACTACGAATTACAGCGTTTACCAGAAATACTGCTAGCGTTACAATATACATGCATGTATATTAAACCGTATAGAATCGGCGTGAACCTAGGGGGTTTAAAATCTATCGTCACAAAAATATCTACTTTTCCATCTTCACTGTGTCCTTTTATATTGCACACTTTAAGCTTCCGATGTATATACTCCTTTCATATACAGCCCAAATACAATATCAACCAAAGATCCGACAACGTTGCCAGCTTTTCACATATCTCGCAGTCGACAAGATAGTTAAATATTTGTGCTTTCTGTGCAGTTCCTGTATGAATTTCGTTGAAATTAAAAGTTAAGAGTACCGTTTATTTATAAATGGAATTTATTTCATCATATTAGTTTTGCTTATTCTAGAAATTAAACCGTGTAAACATGTTTCATTTTGAGTGATATTTGAAATTATTTTTCTTAAAAGGCTACCTACATAACATTTCTTAAAAAGTATAAAAGTTTTTACAAAAGCAACGGAAGTTAAAATGCGTCAAGGGATTTGTTTAGAATCGCATTGTAAATGTAGTTCAAAATGGTTTAGAAATCAGGTTTCACAGTTTTCATTAATTTTGTCTGTCAGAACAGTTAGAATCAGATTAAATTCAAGGTCTAAGAAAGAGGTATCGTATTTATTGTGCGAATATGATGACCGAGAAGTCGATGGTTGGGGATTAGGATATCCAGTGCTGTTTGAAAACAATTGCTAACGGAAACAGCTGAAATGTATTTTACTTGTTTTGCACTTCAACATTTAAGAATGAAAAACTTTCTATTTCTATATATTGATATCTAGCTTGCCAAATATTAATATATAACACTTTTGTTTAATGATACAAAACAGTCCTCACAACTTATAAGTTTAATAGTCTGTCTACTTTTTAAGTACAAAAGGAGCACTTATAAAAGTGCTCTACAGATTGCACCACAGCCAACAGTTTCTGTCTTGTAACGTAATAATTCCGTTCTGGTTTCGAGAGCATCCTGCTAAGGTAACCAATGACTTTCTCTTGGCCGCCTTGCATTTGGGATTGTACACTTTCGATGGCCACATTGCTTGCGTTTGTATCCAAGATAAATTTGCCTTCCAATTGATGATAATAATCTAAGATCAGAGCTGTTATTAATAACTGCCCTAGTTGTTGGAACGTAACGCTGGCAATCTTCATTCCACAAATAATCACGCACATCTTCAGCCAATTTTATCAAAGGTTTGGTAATATTCGTAAATTCGGAAACGAATCCCAGAAAGTTACGTAGCTGATGGTTTTCTTTTGGCATCCGCCGCTCTTGTAGTGCCTGAATTGTTTTCGGGTCTAGCCTGACTCCATTGAGTGAAACAGTTGGTATTAAGTAGGCATTAGATTTAGTGAAGTTAGTTAGTGCTGACGTGTCTTATGTGAACCATTTTTATGTTTAAATATATTATTAATTCTGCATTTAGTATCTTCCAGCACTTCTATCCCTACAATTTCAGAAGTGCGATCAAGAACAAAAACTTTTATTACTTTAGAATTCTTGTTGTTAACCTAACCAATTTTGAGGTTAGAACCATGTGTTTAATTTACATAAAATTTAGTATAATTCGTTTTACTGGTGATTATTATTGGTGCCATGAACAACGCCATTAACAATACAAACTTTGAAAATTTTGTGCAGGATCACATGGAAAAGCAGCAGAGTCCCGAGGAGCCCCTCTTCATGATCAGCAACCTGTTATGGGGCAATTTATGAGTACAGTAACAGCTTTACTTCAACAAAACATGCAAATTCTCCAAATCTTGCAATCTAATAAACAAGAAGTTCGACAGGAGGTTAAAAATTTTAATGTTGTACCTAATTTGTCACAAAGTATAGACAAATTCGATGGTGAGCAAGGTGCAGTAGCAGCTAGAATTTGGTTACAACAACTACAAACTACTGCAGTGTTACAAAATTGGCCAAATGAATTTACATTTCAAATAGCAGTTACAAATATGATCGGTGCAGCTAAGTTTTGGATAAACGAACGTATTTCAGAAATAGCTGGGAAAAATTTGAAAGTTCATTTAAAAAGACGTTCTTGTTTGAAAGCAGTATAACGGAACGATGGTTTAAAATGCATAATCGAGTTCAAATTCCTAAAGAAACAGTAAGTGGCTACTTTCATGAAAAGTTGCACTTTGTAAAGAGCTTGACCTATAGTTTGAAGAAATGAAAGAACAAGTTGTCATAGGATTTTTTTCTAGGGACTTGAGCAATTTTATACTGTCAAAACATCATTTAGATGAAGACGCTTTGTATAAGAACATTATTGAATTTGAAAGAATAGATAAAGCTAGAAAAAGTAGAATTAGGAAAGATATTGAAGCTAATAAACAAATAACAGAATCTAAAAAATTTGAAGCAAAACCTTTTAGAAAAGAAAGAGTTTTTAGTTCGTCCGTTCTTTATTCAGCGACAAAGGAAAGGTGTTTCAACTGCAATGATGAGGGGCATTGACTAGTAAATTGTCCAAAATCGTTACGGAAGAAAGGTTCCTGTTATCTTTGTGGTTCTACCAACCATCAGAGAAATGATTGCCCACAGAATACATGTTTAGGTAACACACCAGATCAAAGGTCAGTACATCTCCGATTAGGAAATGTGGCTACTGTATCAAATAATGCTTTATTTTTGGAAGATATTCCTATTGTTCCAGTTTCTGCTTATGTTGTTAGTGTTCATTTTATTAAGAATGATGTGAATTTTAGCTTAGATTGTATTATAGATACATGGAGCCCAGTTTCATTTATTTCTTACTCTTCTTTAAAATCGGTAGGATTTTATTCTTTTGATAAAAGTAACTGTATAAATAAATATTTTGAGGGTATTAATAAGGTTAAATTAGATTTATTAGGTACTTTAGATCTGAAATTTACAATTAGTGGCGTACAAAGTGTTCTAGAATTTTATGTTATACCTGATTATGCTTTACCAAACAAATGTTTGCTTGGTAGAGATTTTCTGTCTAAAGGAAAATTTCAGATAACAATTTTAGGGAATGAAGTCACTTTGATACCTATTGAACCTTCAAACGATATCAGTTTGACTTCAACTATTTTAAGTATTATGAATATTAATTATGTTGAGGAAAATGAAATTGAACTTATCATTAATCCTAAAATTAGGCAAAAGTTTTCAAGACATTCAATGATTATTATGATAAACCGAAAAGACCTAATAAGCCGTTAGCCAAATATAAAATGAAAATTATAGTTGATCCTAATCATGTTCCATTTTATTTTGAAACGTAGTTTTTTTCTCTCTAATTGGTTACAAGGCTAGCCTCACGCATGGGCGCCAGTGAAGTGTAGTTAGTAAAGCTTTTCTCTAATGGAGTGAGTCAATTAGTGAACAGAACCTCGGTGGACCCACGAGCTTTACTATATTCGCGGTCTAGTCTGGGAATTACCCCAAGGGTGAGCAATGAGTTTGGGCGTGGATATAGGGTGGGCTCGACTACAAACGAGAACAAAAAAAAAACGTAAATGGACGCCACTGCATCTATATAGACAATAAACAAACTAAAGTATCCTACAGGAAGACGCAGAAACCTATAGGATATAATGATTACCAAAAAGCATACAAATTACAATAAGCAATACCTCTGGAAACCTCTTGGACCTCTGCTCCAGCTTCTGCGATGTCGGACCTGCAAGAAAATGTCACACAAAAAAAATAAAATATAAGACACTGTTTGTGCCTTACAACAACAAAATATTTCGATCTTTATAGATCGACTGTCTTGAATTCAAAATCTCAACAACACCTTACCTATGAAAAAATACTCTACTGGAAATTACTTATTCCGTTTCTATTACCTGGTACTGTATCAACTTTTTTCTAATTTCCACTTTCTAAATTTTGCTTATCTAATTTGGACAATGTTAATTTCAATTAGTGAAATAAAAAGACGAAAGTATTAATTCAAAATATAATTTAAATGGTATTCTCTTTTGTTGCAAAAATTATTTATAAAAAAATTTAATAATCATAAGTTTCAAAAATTTCTTAGTGTGTTTCTCTATAATCAAAATAATCAACATAAAGTAAGTTTCAAAAATCTCTGAATTTGCTTCTCTACATGGAGAGGTCTTAGCATTTATAAATTATTTAATACAGTCGGGTCCTTAAACATCCATAAAACAGATCTGTTCTGGCTTACAAAATTTCTCTAAAGAACTTGTTACATAAAAAGTTCATATGGCTTAAGCATGATATGAAATTAAAGAAAGTTTTTTCAACATATGTTAGAAGCAGCATAGGTATTCTACTAATCACATAACATATTACAAGTAAACATCTTTCAATCAAAAGTGGACTTTACACTTATTTTCTCAATCAACATGTGCATTATTTAAGTGCCTTGAATAACACCTTAATTTAATTAATCTAAAAGTTCAAAAATTCCTCTTATGAAAAAATTTAGTTCTGAACAAAAAAGTATTTGACCTATTAAATTTCTAGGGTATAATTCTCAAACTGATTTTTACGTGAGATTTAAGCATAAACACATCTTGCATAGAAAAACTTGAAATTTACATTCTTTAACAAAAGTTTCTTATGATTTAGTAAATATTAAACCAAAGCTTTAACCGTAATTAGTACGTAAAATTAATTTTCAGTAAATAGTTTTACAAGTACCTGATTGGCTCTGCCCCAATTATACAACGGTGATGCAGACAAACGTTGTAGACCAACTAAAACGCATAACATTCCATCTCCTTGAAATTTAGAAAGATGCGAAATATGCCTTTACTAAAAGCATTCTTCGGACAGCTTCAAAAAGAGTAATTACACAATACACAACCAAATTCCAACCCCATTGTCAAGCGTGTTTCCTAAATGTGCACTAATGGACTTCCTCACCACGTGTTGTAACTGTGGCTCTAGGTTGTCTGGGCAGCCTCACGAGAGCTCTATAGTGACGCCTCCACGCAGCAACCACTAGTCCCTCTCCGACGGTAGAGCTATCCTCAGCCTCCACCTACAAACAGGGCCCTTCATCTTTTAACGAAGCGTACTCCTTCGTAGTTGTTTGCAAGATGGCCGCATTCCTTGCCAACACTCTAGTTATCGCGTCACTTTACGCGCAGACGTTGTGTCTATCAATTGCACAAGTGGACTTCAGAACGCCTGTAGCTTATGTAACTCAAGTTACGTATTTGCGGATATCAGAAGTGTAGGAGTCACCCTTGAATACTCCGTATAGGTGAAAAATAATGTAAAAGGAAAGAGGTGTTCTTCCTTATAGTAAAATAAACTACTCAACGACTTCACGCTAAATGACAAATTCGTAAAATAACAACAGTTAGAACTGTTTTTCTTTAGAGATATTTAATGTAACAAAAATTTTGTTACAATTTTAAACCTAGAAGATTATCTTTCACTGAAAAGAGTGCAGTAACTAATGCTATTAAGGAGATGCTTGGAAATAATATAATTTGCAAAAGTGATTCCGAATATAGTTCCCCTATTGTATTGACAAAAAAGAAGTCAGGTGAATATCGCTTGTGTGTGGATTTTAGAAGCCTAAACAAAATAACTTTACGTGATAATTCTCCACTTTCCCATATCGAAGACCTAATCGACCAATTTAAGGACAAGAAATATTTTACAAGTTTAGACTTAAAAAATGCTTTTTTTCATGTTGATGTTGATCTTGAATCAATTAAATAGACATCATTTGTCACACCGATGGGACAATATGAGTATCTTAAAATGCCCTTCGGTTTAAAAAATAGTTCCCCCTGTTTTTATCTGTTATATAAATCTCATCATCAAAAACCTCTTGGATCAAAGTAAAATCTGTATTTATTTGGACGATATTTTGATAGCTACTGAAACGTTAGAAGAGAATTTTAATATTTCTAAAGAAGTTTTCATACTTTTAGTGCAAAATAAACTTACATTAAGGTTGGATAAATGTCGATTTTTGTATACTAAAATTTCTTATCTAGGTTATGTTATTGAGAACTCAGAAATTAGTCCTAGTTGCGAATATACAAAAGCAATACATAATTTTCCTATTCCCAGAAATTCTAAAGAGCTACATAGCTTTCTTGGATTAGCAGCATACTTTCGTAAATTTGTAAAAAACTTTTCTATGATTGCACATCCTTAATACAACCTATTAAAAAGTAATGCAGTTTTTGACTTTAGTCAGAATCATGTCGATAGTTTTAATGAAATTAAGAAAATCCTGATTTCGAAACCAGTATTAGCTATATATTCACCTTTACTAGAAACACAACTACACTTTGACACTAGTTCATTAGGTTATAGTGGTATATTAATACAAAAGCAGAACGATGGTTCATTCCATCCTGTATTTTATTTTAGTCAGCACACTTCTTTAGCAGAATCAATGTTACATAGTTTTGAGTTGGAAATGCTAGCAATTGTAAATAGTTTGAAACGATTTAGAATTTACTTGCAAGGAATTCCATTTAAAATAATTACTGATTGCAATAGTCTTAATTTAGCTTTACAGAAAAAGAACATTAATCCTAAAATTATGAGATGGACTTAATTTTTACAAAACTTTGACTACACTTTAGAACACAGAAATGCTTCAAGAATGAAGCATGCAGATGCATTGAGCCGGTCATTTAATATTTTAATATTGGAAGAAACTTCTTTCGAAATGAATTTAAGTATCAAACAAACACAAGATAAAGACATTACGGAGATTAGAAACTTACTTGAACAGTCTGAACATAAATTTTATGAACTACGCAACGGTGTGGTGTATCGTAAATTTAAAGATTCACTCCTATTTTATGTTCCTAAAGGTATGCAAGATAATATTATTAGAACCTATCATGATGACTTAGGCCATGTAGGGGCAGATAAATGTTTGGAAGCTATTCGTCGACTTTCTACCCGGGTCCCTTACCGAAACAAAACAGGATGCTACGGCTAGCCGTCGTAGATTAGGGGTGGGGAGTAGGGTCAACGTAGCCAGGTAAAAGAATACCGCTGGAATATACGTTGGATTAGTACCTCGACAGGAAGAAAAAAAAATAGATAAACAAATGATGACAGACCATAGTCGGTCTAATATTAGCATCAGTGAAATACCAGGACAGTGACAGTTCTAAGGACTCCTTAGGGAGGTCGTTGTTCGAAATGCACTCCGTAGATACAGGCATATAAATACTTACAGGAATTGTTAGTATCCTAGGGGCGGATACTGAACCCTCAGTAACTCTCGCCTGGAATGCACCACAGGCCAAGCTAAGTAAGGAGGAGAAAACTAAAATAATTTCCACTTTAACAGGACTAGAGTTTTTATTTAAGCCACTTGTTGGCGGCTAATCAATATTAGATAAGTATAAATCGGAGCTAGCAATGATATATGGTAAGTTCACATAAACGGATATAACTTAATCTACCTATGGTGGAGGTGTTTATATTACATAACGCACTATACTATAACAACCTAGCGAGCTCGGGTTCCGCAAAGCTAATGGCATTCAAGCAACCAACCAAATATTTTATCACTACGGCACCATCCGTGCCAGGCGTTTTATGCTTAATACTAGTAAGTACCCAGGTTTATGTAGACTATTGCGCATAAAAGTTAAGTTTTTAAATCAACAACCAAAACAGTAAACACTATTCATTTCGCAACACTCAGTATATATATCCTGCTAGATCACGCAGTCAATGGCATGAAAAGTATCTCCAGAGGATATAGGAGGTAAACAATATAAAGGGTAAAAGGATACTGTGGAACTTACTTACGTATCATATTTAATTTGGGAACTTAGCTCTGTAGTAAATCCAACACGAAATGTTCCTAACTTGATGGGAGACAAATTACTTTTTGTCGGTTACTCCAGAAAGTTTCCTCAACGTTCCAGGTGAATTCTTAGGTGTACCTATATTTCGGAGTATGACGTTGTGAGTCGAGTACCATGAGCACCATTCGCTAACAGCATTCAGGAACTATTTGAACCCAGCCCAAGGAAGCGAGCCAGCGTTCAACCCGGATGAGACCAGGACGTAGGAAGAGGACGGAAAGGAAACAGCTACAAAATTATATCGGCATTAGCCAAAGTATAACACTAACGAATCGAGTGCAAAATTATTCGTAACTTACCACGAGTATAACTGCAATTGTCCGAATTTAGACTTATACTGTGCTGTATCCTCGAAGAAGTAGAGAATTACTTATAATTTGTCGGATCGCATCCCTTTAACCCACGGGACACGCTAGAATTGAAAAACCATCCCCGTAAATTAATTCCATTCCAATGAATAGCAAAACGTCACAAATTATTTATTTTGTCAACTTTCAAAAATTTTCAGAACCGCTATTCTAGATATACCGAAGACAGGAGTAGTATAGGTTGCTTAGTTTAAAGGCATTATGAATTTGGAATCGGCGAAATAGAAACAACGTTATATTTAATTATATTTGTGTGGATTTATTAACATGATTTAAATTGAACGTAACAAGGTCATTAAACACTTAACAACCTACTTTCAAAATTATAGTAAACCATACAAAATTATTACCGATCGTGGATCTGCATTCACTTCGAATCAGTTTAAAACTTTCATGGCAGATAGTGGAATTGTTCATACCTTGGTAGCAACTGGAGTACCCAGAGCAAATGGTCAAGTCGAAATTTTTAATCGTAGTAGTTCCAATGTTAGCTAAATTAGTGGAGTCTCCATGTAAATGGGATCAAGTACTACCAAAAGTCAAATTTGCTATAAATAATACTACTAATGGAGCAACTGATAAGACACCGGTCAACTTTTATTTGGAATTAATCAAGTAGGTCAGGCTAGCGATGACATATCCCAATTTATGTTAGCGCTTGATAAAAATGAACCGGATTTGTTAGAAATTAGAAAATTAGCAAAAAAAAATATAGAGACTACAAAATTACAACAAAAACCATTATGATGCAAAACACAAACCACCCCCTAACTTTCAAGTGGGAGATTATATCATGATACCAAACGTTGATATCACTCCAGGGATAAACAAAAAGCATTTGCCGATTGCATTAAGAAAATTTTGCCAAACGACATATGTTATTACTGATATTGACGGTTACCAAATTACTCGAAGACCGTTCAAAGGTATATTCGATGCAGCTCATATAAAATTATGGCCTACTTCTTAAATGTTAAGTGGTTAAAAATATATATTCTTATGTTTTATTAGACATTTCTTAGTATCTTCATTATATAGACTTTGTTTCTAAATAATAATGATTTAAGGATTACACATATTTTCATTCATTATAATTAGATTATTAGAGATTATGTACCATGTTACTTCTTAAGTTGTTTGATAAATGTGTACGCTTAGGTAGTATTTTAGAATATTTACAGTTTCTTTATACTTAACTTACGCTACTGATTGAGGGCAATCATTAAGTCAGAATGGCCGGGTTGCAATCCTGGTTACTTTAGATCACTTAGAGCACTAACGTGCATTACATCTTTGTATTCATAATCTATGCATACGTATATAAGGTTAGCAGTTGGTATTAAGTAGGCATTAGATTTAGTGAAGTTAGTGCTGACGTGTCTTATGTGAACCATTTTTATGTTCAAATATATTATTAATTCTGTATTTAGTATCTTCCACCACTTCTATCCCTACATATATTTGTAAGTGTCTATACCTCTACGGATTACAATAAACAAATGCATAGTAATATTCTCCATGGAAGCAAAAAATCCAATTCCTAGTTCTGCTTTATTAATCTACTTTCAAAGGTCATTTTTCTATTTAATATGAATAAACAAAATATGAATATATAGCCAAGAACAGCCAATTTAAGCCCAGAACCCACAAAATCTTAATCAGGATCAGTATAATGAATTTTACAAGCACGGTATAGTCGGGGGTTATAAAACGTGTAAACTTAAAAGAATAAGGAAAGTAATTATTTATAACAAGGAGATATGACTTCACTTGAAAATAATATGTACACTCGAGAGATTTTGTGTTCAAAAACGGGAGCTAATTATTGTTTATTACCCTTGTAGGCAAAAAACCTCATCCGCTTTTATATATGAAAAATTCTACATTTTAAAGCCTATTATATTTCACATTAAGAAAATTTAAGTGTCCGTAAAACTATTTTTAGATAACATTATTATAATCAATAAGTTTGACTCTTCTTTAAAAATCACTTCACCAATCGATTTAATAAGATACAGATTCTATAAAAAGATTTAAATACAATGGAACTGTAATTTCATCCTTGAACAATAAAGAAACACAGTGGGAAAAATTGTTTCCAAATTGCATTATTCTAGAAAATATTATTAAAAATTAAGATCCATAACACTGAATTTTTTAAAATAACCAAAATAAGAAAAAGTAGTACTGCTGACAAATCACATTTGCATCAAACAATGTAGTTTGATTAATGTCATACTTTATAGCAAAATTATAAAGCGCTTTGTTGACAAACGTTTGGGGTAAAAATTATTCTCGATTTATTACTCACAGTAAGTTCTTATAATAATTAAAGCCTTAATCATGTCCTAATAAAAGTCAATGATTTACATGTATGCATTTTCAATTTTACAGATTACTGTATTACTTCAATAAACGCTAAACGCAGTTTCCTCCAAATTAGTCACGTAATCCTTTAAACGTGAACTAATAATGTCGTACAGAAAAACAAATACAGCAAGCGCGTGTTTTAACTCCCCTCCCACATACTAGTCAATCAAACAAGTAAAGCTTAGTTGTGTACCTAAAATAACGAACAACTTCAAGGAGTACAACGTTGCCAATTCTCCGGACGTGTGGTTGTGAATACCATGAGTGCTAGATATACGGTCTCGATATACACCCGGCGAACGCAGTGCCTCTGCTGTAAAAACGTTGAACTAAAAATGTATATATTTTTTGTTTTGCAGCCAAAGGACGTCCACCCTAACTTTTGCCAAATGACATATTTAGATCTTACAAAGCTTCTCCAAAAATTTAACATGCTAGAAATTCGGCGTCCGTATACTGGACGTAGTATTTCACATGGACGTTGGATGTAATGTAAAGTCATAATGTACGAACGTTCGGTTGATGGTGGGATGTGTATATATATATATATATATATATATATATATAATATATAAAATAAGATGTATCTGTAAACAAACTTTATGAAAATAATAGTCTATTGAGGAATACAAATCGGGCTGGTAGTTATATAGCCATTAACAAAACATTAGCTTATTACTTCATAGGGGAGAAAACATCCACTGACCGACGGTTTCGCTTTATTAAGCCTCCTCAGAGTGAAATAGTCTCCAAGAACCCTATGAAGTAATCGGTTATTATACTGGTATAATTTGAAACAATCTCTGTACTATGGCAAAAGTAAATAACCGCCATCAGGTGATAAAACACCAACACTACTAAAGTGTGGAAGTACAGAATTGAACCGAAACTACATAGTAAATCCTATAAATTTTGCAGTAACATTCCGCAAATCTCAAATGGCCACACGCTTGTATAGCCATCTATAGGATTTACTATGTAGTTTCGGTTCAATTCTGTACTTCCACATTTTAGTAGTGTTGGTGTTTTATCACCTGATGGCGGTTATTTACTTTTGCCATAGTACAGAGATTGTTTCAAATTATACCAGTATAATAGCTTCGATTACTCATAGGGTTCTTGGAGACTATTTCACTCTGAGGAGGTTTAATAAAGCCGAAACCGCCGGTCAGTGGATGTTTCTCCCATGAAGTAATAAGCTAATGTTTTGTTAATGGCTATATAACTACCAGCTCGATTGTATTCCAATAGACTCTATTATTTTCATAGAGTTTGTTTACAGATACATCTTATTTTATATATTGTTCTACACAATTTCTTATTGCGGACTGCAAATAACCTGTCTTATATATATATATATATATATATATATATATATATATATATCTCTTTGCTTCACCCCACTCTCCCCCTGCTCTTGTGCTTTCTACAACACCCTTCTTTCTATATATGCCACGTCTGTGTATTTTGCATTGCAGAGAGCACTGGAATAGCTTTTTGTCTTACAGTACAAGCAGTAGTGTAAGACAAAAAAGCGTGTTCCATCAAATAATAATTTTCATACTGGTTGTGTATTTTGGCTAGGATTCAGGTTTTGACATATGAAAACGCTTTGGTTATGGGTAAGTTAACAAGAATCAATTAATAAATACACATATAAATCAATAATCATTTGAAGAACTGTATTGAATGGGATTAGTTTCCAAGTATGAATAATCATGGTATGAATGAAATAATGAAAAATAAGCTTAGTTATTTAAAAAAAAAATAGAATAGCTTAATATCAAAACAGATATACTAAACATTCACCTCCAATAAAGCACATTTAATGAAAAAATTATTACATATAATTATAATCCAAAGGCAAAATAATTAAAATATTTGTTGCTAAATGCTTACCTGAACAAGCCCGACGTTTTGTTCGTCGTTTTTGGGTAGTATTTGAAGTTGCTTGTCCAGAAGCAGGCATTCCCTGTAAAATATTTGGTATTAGTTAAACAAACCAAAGATAAAAGTTAAAAATAATAGGTTCAGTTAATTCATATACTAAACTTTAAACTTTTAAACATGCTGCGTGTAGAAAACAGTAAATATTTGAAAGCCAAGATTACAGTTCATACAGATAGCTTCATGAATGAATATATATATATATATATATATATATATATTTTAGGTAGTTAATTACACAAGGTAAGTTGATAAATACTATCGTATTATAGTGAATAAGATGAAATAATAACTTAGACTTTTATGCAAAGCCCAAATGATCATTTCAAATCGAATGTATACAAAACACCTATATATATATATATATATATATATATATATATATATATATATATATATATATGTGTGTGTGTGTGTGTGTGTGTGCACTTTGTATACATTCATTAAGCTGAACCATTGGCACAACCCTGATAACTGTCACATCTCTTGATTATATGCAAGAGAATATGGTTTATGTACACTTGGCAGTTGACAACTTGATACCCTATGATTATGTGTGAATAATTATGGAATTATGTGTAATTATTTAAATCTGCAATCATGTTTTACTTTTTGGCCAATCCTGCAGTTCAGGTGTGAGGTTGCGGATTAATACGCATAAAAGTACAAAAATTTAAGAATGAATATTTTTTCAAATTGCACGTTTTTAATGGAACTTAACCTAAAACCACGTTTTCATATTTCCGATAAAATTTACATGCTTCTTTTTTATTTGATATCAACTAATTATTATAGAAGACACAAATAGGTCTAGTTATAATTTAAATGTTTTTGAAACATTTTATAATAATCAAGCTATGGGTAAGAGCAGTGATAGTGAATTAACAGCAAACTCCAAAACAAGTATGAAGTTATAGTATTACTAGACACACTGAATTCTAAAATGTTGCAAGTTTCTCAGCAACCCAGTAATAAAGTGAATGCAGATAGTACTATTAAAGATTCCGAAATGAGTGATATAAGAAATTATAATATTATGTCAGATCTTCCAAAGACAATTGGGGATTTTGAAGGTGATAAATATCTTCATTTTGTAAAAGTTTTGCTTGGAAACCACAGCAACATTACATTGATGGCCAGGTGTTTTTATTTGAAACGGCTCAAAACCATTTGCGTGGTGCAGCTAAACATTAGTTAACAGGTTGCATTAGTGATATTCTCAATTGGCAAACCTTTGGAAAATTCATTTTGTAAGACAGGTCATATGTCAAAGCAAAACCGAATTATGAACTTCTATGCAAAAATCCAAGCAGTTGCGTAATGAAAATTTAAGTACTTATATTCATTCCAAGGTAACATAGAGGATTGCAATTACTTTTTTCAGAAATTATCAATTGGTTTATTATCACATGAAGTGTCTACTTTTATTGTATCGAAATATCATAACGACAAATAAATAAACAAATAACTGAATACCTACTTATTTTTCATCTTGTCTTTTGACTAGTTATTAAAATTTTGTCTGACAATGCCATCTACACTATCATGTCGCAAACTTGAAAGTCATCGATAGTTAGTTGCTTATATTCCAGTATAGAGGATGCATGAGAAACATTCTGCATTATAAATACACCTTGATTTGTGTATAATTCCAGAACTTAGTTGGTTATTTTGCAAAAAGAGATGCGTCTATCTCACATGCTGCAAGAAGAGCTAAACCGGTCATGGGCTTTTCTTTTTGCAAAATAACCAACAATTTACATTGGTTTTCGTTCTCTCTGCATGCCGGGCAAAATTATTCATTAATATTAGTACTATATCCAACTTAATTATAACTTGATGGTCAAATTTTCTTTCAGGATTAAATCATATCATAATATTATACTTTGTCTACAATTCATCCACTTTCATAAGGAATTACAACAGGAAAGGCAGAAACTACTGTAACTGAGCTTGTTAACCAAGACAGAGACGAAACTGTTCTCTGAAAGGTGGTCCACTCACCGTGCTGTTTGATTTTCCTGAATTTGAACAAAAATGTCAACGCAGCCCAATTCCGGAAGCAGATTTTATCACAAAGACTCAGGCAGCAGAAGTTTTTGTAATTCCTTTAATTATAACTTAACAACCACTTACACCTACTCTAGCTGTCTAATAAAGTTCAAGAGCGCAGATCTTATAGAAACCAAAAATTTTTTTAAAATAAGTTCTTAAAGTTTCGTTACGCAAGTTTAAAAAAAAATTACGAGCAGGGGCGACACACATTTCTGTAAATTGTATGTTTTCTTTTAGTACACCACCTACCTTAGCTGCCTAATAGGTTCAAAGACGCAGGTCTTACAGAAATTAAATTTTTTTTAAATGTTCTAGGACGTCATTATGCAAGTTCGAAAAAAATTTCGAACCGAAACGAACACATTTCTGTAAATTGTATGTTTTGTTTTAATACACCTACCCTAACTGCCTAATAAGTTCAAGAATGTAAGTCTTATAGAAACTAAAAAAATATTTTTAAAGTTTTCTTGAAGTGTCGTTATGTAAGTTTGAAAAAAATTACAAACCGCATGATGTTTCTGTAACCTGTGTGTTTTAGTTTAGTACATCTACCCTAACTGCCTAACTAATAAGTTTAAAAGTGCAAGTCTATAGAAACTAAAAAAAATTTTTAAATTTTTTTGAGGTGTTATGCAAGTTGTAAAAAATTTTTGAGCCAGGCGAACGTT
The DNA here is from genome assembly GCA_036346225.1 of Platerodrilus igneus. NCBI lineage: Eukaryota > Metazoa > Arthropoda > Insecta > Coleoptera > Lycidae > Platerodrilus > Platerodrilus igneus. The sequence goes on along the minus strand of JARFIW010001097.1, from coordinate 845,028 downwards.
CCTGTAAATTGTATATTTGGTTTTAGTACACATACCTTAGATGCATAACAAATTTCAAAAGCGCAGGTCTAATAAAAGCTTATAAAAATATTTTTAAAATTTACTTAAAATGTCGTTAAGAAAGTTGAAAAAATATGCAAAACGTGGCGATAACGTTTCTGTAAATTGTAGTTGTTTTTTTTTAGTACACCACCCATTCTATTTGTTTAATAAGGTTCAGAGTGCAGGTCTTATAGAAACTAATAAAAAAAATTTACCAACCGTGGGGAGACATGTTTCTGTAAATTGTACGCTTTGTTTTAGTATACTACCTATTCTAACTGCCTCATAAGGTTCAAGAGCACCGGTCTATAGAAACTAAAAAAAATTTTTTTTTTTAATATCAATAAGACTTGAATCTTATTAGACAGCCAGAATACGTGGTGTAGTAAACCAAAACGTACAATTTACAGAAACGTGTGTTGCCCCGTTTGCAAATTTTTTTTGGACTTCCATGACACCTTAAGAACTTTAGAAATTTTTTTTCAGTTTCTATAAGACCTGCGCTCTTGAACCTTATTAGGCAGCTAGAGTAGGTGGTGTACTAAAACAAAACGTACAATTTACAGAAACACGTGTTGTCCCGGTCCATAAATTTTTTTTCGAACTTCATAACGACACCTTAAAAAGATTAAAAATTTTTTTTTGGTTTCTATAAGAACTGCACTCTTGAACTGTATTAGGCAGCTAAGGTAGGTGGTGTACTAAAACGAAACATACAATTTACAGAAACAGATCATCACGTTTTGTATATTTTTTCCAACTTTCTAAACAACACCTTAATAAAATTTTTAAAATGAAAAGCTATTACACCTGCGTTTTTGAAACTTGTTAGACAGCTAAGGTAGATGTAGCAAAACCAAACATACAATTTACAGAAATGTGTTCATCTCGGTTCGAAACTTTTTCGAGCTTGCATAACGACACCAGAAAAAAATTTTAAAAAATCATCTCGGTTCGAAACTTTTTCGAGCTTGCATAACGACACCAGAAAAAAATTTTAAAAAATTTTTTAGTTTCTATAAGACCAGCTCTCGTGAAACTATTAAGGCTGTTAGGGTACATGTACCAAAACAAAACGCACAATTTACAGAAGTGTGTTCACTCTGTTTCGTAATTTTTTCCAACTTGCATAACAACACCTCAAGAAAATTTTTAAAATATTTTTTAAGTTTCTAAATGACTGTTTCTAAATACTGTTAGGATAGGTGTCTTATAAAAACTAAAAAAATATTTTTAAAATTTTCTTGCAGTGTCGTTATGCAAGTTCGAAAAAAATTCAAACCAAGACGGGCGTTTCGATAAATTCTGTTTTAGTGCACCTACCCAAGCTGCCTAATAAGTTTCAAGAGCATAGGTCTTATAGAAACTAAAATAGTATTTTTAAAATTTTCTTGTGGTGTCGTCCAGCAAGTTCGAAAAATTTTTCAAACCGAGCCGAACACATTTCTGTAAATTGTATTTTGTATTTTGTTTTAATACACCTACTCTAACTGCCCAATAAGTTTCAAAGTGTAAGTCTTATACATACTAAAAAAATATTTTTCCAATTTTCTTGAACATGTTAATATGTTCGAAAAAATTTACGAACCAGATAATATTTCTGTAAATTGTGTGTTTTGGTTTAGTACACCTACCCTAGCTGCCTAATCAGTTTCATGAGCGCAGGTCTTTAGAAACTAAAAAAAATTAAACACTTTTTGATGTGTGGTTATGTAAGTTTGAAAAAATGTTCGAATCGAGGCAAATGTTTCTATAAATTGTATGTTTTGTTTTACTACACCTGCCAAGTTTCAAAAAGCGCAGTTCTAATAGAAGCTTAAAAAACATTTAAAAAATTTTCTTAAGGTGTCGTTAAGAAAGTTGGAAAAAATATGCAAAACATTTCAATCACGTTTCTGTAAACTGTATATTTTGTTTTAGTACACCATCTATCCTAGCTGCCGAATAGGGTTCAAGAACGCAGGTCTTATCAAAACTAGAAAAATAATTTTTTTAAAATGTTCTTAGTGTTGTTATGCAAGTTCGAAAAAAATTTACGAAGCGGGGCAACACACTTGTGTAAATTATACATTTTGTTTTAGTATACCACCTACTCTTACTGCCTAATAAGCTTCAAGAGGTTCATTTATAAACAAGAGCGACATGCGTTTCTGTAAATTGAACGTTTTGTTTTAGTACACCACCTACTCTTAGCTGTCTAATAAGGTACAAGGGCACAGGTCTTAAAGAAACTAATAAAAAAAAGTTTCTAAATGTTCTTAAGGTGTCGTTATGAAAGTTTGAAAAATTTACAAACCGGGGCGACTCACGTTTCCGTAAATTGTACGTTTTGTTTTAGTATACCACCTGGTCTAGCTGCCTAATATGATTCAAGAGCGCAGGTCTTATAAAAACTAAATTTTTTTTTTAAATGTTCGTAAGGTGTCGTACTGCAAGTTGGAAAAAATTTCTGAACAGGGACGACACGTTTCTGTAAATTGTATGTTTTGTTTTAATACACCTACCTTAGCTGCCTATCAAGTTTCAAAAGCGCAGGTCTAGTAGAAGCTTAAAAAACATTTTTAAAATTTTCTTAAGCTGTCGTTAAGAAAGTTGGAAAAAATATGCAAAACGTTGCGATCACGTTTCTGTAAACTGTATGTTTTGTTTTAGTACACCATCTACCCTAGCTGCCTAATAGGGTTCAAGAGCGCACGTCTTATGGAAACTAGAAAAATAATTTTTTTTAAATGCTCTTAGTGTTGTTATGCAAGTTCGAAAAAAATTTACGAACCGGGGCAACACACGTTTGTGTAAATTATACATTTTGTTATAGTATGCCACCTACACTTACTGCCGAATAAGGTTCAAGAGTACAGGTCTTACAGCAACTAAAATAAAATTTTTTTTTTAAAAGTTGTTAAGATGTCGTTATATCGAAAAAATTTATGAACGAGGCCGACATGCGTTTCTGTAAATTGTATGTTTTGTTTTAGTACACCACCTACTCTTAGCTTGTCTAATAAGGTACAAAGGCACAGGTCTTATAGAAATTAATAAAAAAAAGTTTCTAATTGTTCTTAAGGTGTCGTTATGAAAGTTCGAAAAATTACAAACCGGGGCAACTCACGTTTCTGTAAATTGTACGTTTTGTTTTAGTATACCACCTAGTCTAGCTGCCTAATATGGTTCAAGAGCGCAGATCTTAAAAAAATATAATTTTTTTTTAAAAATGTTTGTAAGGTGTCGTAATGCAAGTTGAAAAAAATTTCTGAACAGTGACAACACGTTTCTGTAAATTGTATGTTTTGTTTTAATACACCTACCTTAGGTGCCTACCAAGTTTCAAAAGCGCAGGTCTAATAGAAGCTTAAAAAACATTTTTAAAATTTTCTTAAGCTGTCGTTAAGAAAGTTGGAAAAAATACGCAAAACGTTGCGATCACGTTTCTGTAAACTGTATGTTTTGTTTTAGTACACCATCTACCCTAGCTGCCTAATAGGGTTCAAGAGCGCACGTCTTATAGAAACTAGAAAAATAATTTTTTTTAAATGCTCTTAGTGTTGTTATGCAAGTTCGAAAAAAATTTACGAACGGCGGCAACACACGTTTGTGGAAATTATACATTTTGTTATAGTATACCACCTACTCTTACTGCCGAATAAGGTTCAAGAGTACAGGTCTTACAGCAACTAGAATAAAAAATTTTTTTAAAAGTTCTTAAGATGTCGTTATATAGAAAAAATTTATGAACGGGGCCGACATGCGTTTCTGGAAATTGTATGTTTTGTTTTAGTACACCACCTACTCTTAGCTTGTCTAATAAGGAACAAGGGCACATGTCTTATAGAAATTAAAAAAAAAAAAGTTTCTAATTGTTCTTAAGGTGTCGTTATGAAAGTTCGAAAAATTACAAACCGGGGCAACTCACGTTTCTGTAAATTGTACGTTTTGTTTTAGCATACCACCTAGTCTAGCTGCCTAATATGGTTCAAGAGCGCAGATCTTAAAAAAATATTTTTTTTTTTTAAAAATGTTTGTAAGGTGTCGTAATGCAAGTTGGAAAAAATTTCTGAACAGTGACAACACGTTTCTGTAAATTGTATGTTTTGTTTTAATACACCTACCTTAGGTGCCTACCAAGTTTCAAAAGCGCAGGTCTAATAGAAGCTTAAAAACATTTTAAAATTTTCTTAAGCTGTCGTTAAGAAAGTTGGAAAAAATACGCAAAACGTTGCGATCACGTTTCTGTAAACTGTATGTTTTGTTTTAGTACACCATCTACCCTAGCTGCCTAATAGGGTTCAAGAGCGCACGTCTTATAGAAACTAGAAAAATAATTTTTTTTAAATGCTCTTAGTGTTGTTATGCAAGTTCGAAAAAAATTTACGAACGGCAGCAACACACGTTTGTGGAAATTATACATTTTGTTATAGTATACCACCTACTCTTACTGCCGAATAAGGTTCAAGAGTACAGGTCTTACAGCAACTAAAATAAAAAATTTTTTTAAAAGTTGTTAAGATGTCGTTATATCGAAAAAATTTATGAACGGGGCCGACATGCGTTTCTGGAAAATGTATGTTTTGTTTTAGTACACCACCTACTCTTAGCTTGTCTAATAAGGAACCAGGGCACATGTCTTATAGAAATTAATAAAAAAAAGTTTCTAATTGTTCTTAAGGTGTCGTTATGAAAGTTCGAAAAATTACAAACCGGGGCAACTCACGTTTCTGTAAATTGTACGTTTTGTTTTAGCATACCACCTAGTCTAGCTGCCTAATATGGTTCAAGAGCGCAGATCTTAAAAAAATATATTTTTTTTAAAAATGTTTGTAAGGTGTCGTAATGCAAGTTGGAAAAAATTTCTGAACAGTGACAACACGTTTCTGTAAATTGTATGTTTTGTTTTAATACACCTACCTTAGGTGCCTACCAAGTTTCAAAAGCGCAGGTCTAATAGAAGCTTAAAAAACATTTTTAAAATTTTCTTAAGCTGTCGTTAAGAAAGTTGGAAAAAATACGCAAAACGTTGCGATCACGTTTCTGTAAACTGTATGTTTTGTTTTAGTACACCATCTACCCTAGCTGCCTAATAGGGTTCAAGAGCGCACGTCTTATAGAAACTAGAAAAATAATTTTTTTTAAATGCTCTTAGTGTTGTTATGCAAGTTCGAAAAAAATTTACGAACGGCAGCAACACACGTTTGTGGAAATTATACATTTTGTTATAGTATACCACCTACTCTTACTGCCGAATAAGGTTCAAGAGTACAGGTCTTACAGCAACTAAAATAAAAATTTTTTTTAAAAGTTGTTAAGATGTCGTTATATCGAAAAAATTTATGAACGGGGCCGACATGCGTTTCTGGAAATTGTATGTTTTGTTTTAGTACACCACCTACTCTTAGCTTGTCTAATAAGGAACAAGGGCACATGTCTTATAGAAATTAATAAAAAAAGGTTTCTAATTGTTCTTAAGGTGTCGTTATGAAAGTTCGAAAAATTACAAACCGGGGCAACTCACGTTTCTGTAAATTGTACGTTTTGTTTTAGTATACCACCTAGTCTAGCTGCCTAATATGATTGAAGAGCGCAGGTCTTAAAAAAATATAATTTTTTTTTAAAATGTTCGTAAGGTGTCGTAATGCAAGTTGAAAAAAAATTTCTGAACAGGGACGACACGTTTCTGTAAATTGTATGTTTTATATTAGTACATCTACTTTAGCTGTCCAATACGGTTCAAGAGCGCAGGTTTTATAAAAACTAAAAAAATTTTTTTCGTAAATGTTCTTAAGGTTTCGTTATGCAAGTTCGAAAAAAAGTTACACGCTGGGGCAACACGCGTTACTGTAAATTGAATGTTTTGTTTTAATACACCACCTACACTGGTAATAAACTAATAAGTTTCAAGAGGTCTTATAGAAACTAAAAAAACATTTTTAAAATATTCTTGAGGTGTAGTTATGCAAGTTTGAAAAAATGTGCAAACTGGGGCAGACACGTTTCTGTAAATTTTGTTTTGTTTTAGTACACCTACCCTAGCTGCCTAACAAGTTTCAAAAGCGCAGATCTAAGAGAAGCTTAAAAATATTTTCAGAATTTTCACAAGGTGTTATGCCTGCATTAATATGGTAACAAAGTCTCCTATTTATGTCTAGCTTTGATCATATCAGCGTACACTATGATAAACACTTTAATTCATATTTTTTCCATGATCAAAGTGTTCAAATTATTTTTATTTTTATATCATCTTATTGCATCCCGTGGATGGCTATCTTTTCATACCTTTCGAAAATGTAAAATTAATAAATAAAAATTAACAAGTGGTTTTCATAAATGTTTAGTTCAATACTAGGGCTTATTTTTTACAGCAACAAAGGCATCCATTAAAAGTGCTTGCAATGTACTATCAAAGGGAAGTATTGGAGCTTTCATTTCAAACAGTGTCACTCTATAAATTATAAATGTTCAGCGTGATTAATTTTGGAAAGATAAAAGACGATTATGAAATTAAATAATCCCAAAGAACAATGATCCATTATATTAACAGTAATCCATGTCAAGTCAAACTAACAAGATGGCTACCTACAAGAGCAGAATACGCAGAACGTTCTGTGATTGGCCGGTTAATTGAACAATGCACAATGGAAAATTCTAACAAGCAATCAATACGCACATAAAACTGCAATATGTGGCGTTTTGATGCTTTTATTAGGGTGTATAGCCAAATACTTTTATATACACCCATTGCTCAAAACAAGTATAATGAACAGAACTACCATGCACGAGCTCAAATATCAGCCAAACTCGTCGTAGGTTGTTCTATCTAAATTTCTTAGCAATTACATACTCACCACGAAAAATAGTTTGAAAGCTTCTTAAGCAAACTAGATACCCGTAACTTCAAAAGCGTTAGGTATCAGAATACTTTTATGGTGTTGAGGATTTAATTAAACCCACAAATTTAAAAGCAGCAGCACACAGGAAGGTCGACCAAAGAAGAAAGAAGTGACGCGTTGCTTCACCCTACCTTAAAATTTATTAGATGGTCGGAACTGCTCGTCTTGGTGGGAAATTTGAAATACTAACTACTAGGGTGACGCCTGTCGATATATCGATTTTAATATTGAGAACAAATACCGTACTTTGCAATCTCAAAAATCTACGGACCATAAAAATTACTTATAAGCTAAAGCATCTTGTTTGATTACATTTGGTGCTAATTGTAAATAAAATATTAGTTTAAATTTTTTACTTTGACACGTATTAGATTTGAATTTTGCTTCGTTATGTAAACGATTCGTTCAGCTGAGCTGGCATTAACCAACAGTGAATAAATGCAGTTAAATTTGTTACAACTTTTAGGGAATCAATCATTATAAAAAAACATAATGTAAAATCTGTCGTAAGATCAGTACTTGATTCGTTAATAAATCGATTTTGTAAAGAATTAAATACAATGAAATTCCTTTAATACAAAATTATTTAAAACTTGACGCGTATTTCAATCACTAACTAAATTAACATCAGTAGCAGAACTTAAAAGAATTAAAAGGTTGTTTAGAAATCCTCACAAGGCTATTCTTGTAACCACATAGATTGAAGTGAACCTTTCCATCATAAAATTTACTGTTGCTTTGAACACATATAAATATTTCCCTTACCATGCAGGTTTGTGTTCTCAATAGCACTGGTGTTTAAAACAAAATTAATTAATTGTTTGTTGAAAAGATTCACTTCGGCCTACCTGGTGAGAAGAGTATATTCTCAGAAGCATTCCCAAACACCTTTTTATTTTTTATAGTTTTGCAATAAATAATGATCACTTTGTGTTCAAAATACGTATGAAGTGTAAATTAATTTGTAATTGAAAGGTTTTTATTTTATTTGATTTATATCATACAACAGAGTCCTTATTTATTATACAGGATTTCCACAAAAGAACTCCGGGATTTGAAGTTAAATATTTTTATTAAATCAAAATCGTAGTGTAATGTGTTATACATGAATTTAAAGGTAATATTCTCAAGATTTTATTACAGTTTACTAAATTCCAATAAGTGACACTATTTTAAATAAATTTTAAGTAAATTCTAATAAGTGCGTTGACCTTAGAATAGTGTAGAAAAGTTTCACTTAGTGTGTCTATTGCAATAGTTGGCGCGTCGAGGTGCGTTAATCTTGCAATACCGTAGTTGACATTAACCCAATGTCCCTGTCGCTACAGTAATTGTTTAGTTCTCAGTAAGTACAGTTTGTTTTCACTAAGAGCAGTACAATGGCGACTCCCCAACAAAAAGCTCAATGTGTCATTTGGGTCGTAGAAACTCGTTCAGTTGTTACAGTACAGAAAAACTTTCGACACATTTATAGTAGTGATGCGCTTACGGATAAAACAATTCGGCAATGGCTAAGTGCGTTTAGAGAAACTGGAAGTGTGTGCAAACAAAAGTCGTCTGGTAGGCCGTGTGCGTCAGAAGAGAATGTTGACAGAATGCAAACTTCATGCTTACGAAGCCCTAAAACATTCTTGACACGAGGCAGTCTCGAGTTGAGGATACCGAGATCATCTCTTCATAAGACAGTTCACAAAAGACTTCGTTTAACTGCTTACAAGATACAACATTTGCATGAAATTAAACAAACAGCTAAAGACAAGAGATTACAGTTTTCTATTAATATGCTGAACAAAATGGATGAAAATAGAAACTTTTTAAAAAGTATAATTTTTACCGATGAGGTAACTTTTCGTGTAAACGGTACTGTGAATCGACACAGTTACGGAATTTAGAGTTTAGAGCCGCCTTATGAGTTCATTGAGCTTCATTGTGACTCATCCAAAGTTAACGTTTGGTGATGTTTATTGTGACATGTTAGAAAAGTATGTTTTTCCTCAGTTGGATGATATTGAGGCGGAAAAGGATTTTGTCCACTTTCAGCAAGATAGCGCACAGCTTCACTTAAGTTTGCGTGTGCAAGAAGCACTCAATACTAAATTCGGTAACAGACAACGGGCTACCCTTTGGCTTCCAGGAAGCCCAGATTTGACTCCGTCAAACTTTTTCTTCTGGGAACATATGAAGATCCTTGTGTATTCAAAGAAAATTTGAAATCTAACTCATCGCAGACAATCAATACTCGGTTGCATGGCAACCGTCACCCCAGACATGCTGGCTAGGACCTGGCAAGAGGTAGAATTTCATTTGAATGTGTGCTGTGCCACTAATGGGGCCCATGTTGAAATTTACTAAATTGTATTACAATCTTGATAATATTATCTTTAAATTGGTGTATAACACACTACACTAAGAGTTTGATTTAATAAAAATATTTAACCTCAAAACCCCGGAGTTCTCTTGTGAAAATCCTGTATAGTCATTAGTAGTGGTCAGTAGAGTGTAGATGTGTTGAATTTGTTTTAAAGAAGGAGGTCATCAGTAAAATAACAGTTGAAGAAAAAATGAGGATAATAATTACATAAAGCTCCATAGTCTTTTCCTGCCAGATTTTGTTGCATGTTCCTAGTGCTATACCAATGATCTAATTGTGGAAGTTTAAGTACAAAATTTTTTAAAATAATTAATGAACAAACACAGAACAAGACGCGGATATTACTAGATAAATTTGGGATTAGATGAAAAATAAAATAAGATCAAATAAACATTTTAGCACTATATTTGATTTTTTCCAATGCTTCATCCGACAGTACTAGTACTACATTGACTAAGTCGCGAGTTTTTTTACTCGAAAATTTTAAATTTTGTCGAACCCTTGTTCCAAGCAAGATAAGGATCTTTAACGTGCGTGACAACACACATGCTTGACCTATATTTTACATCTCATCCCAACGAGGGTGTATTTTGTGAATAATGTTCGCCCCAATATTTTTAAAGTAGACCGTGTCCAAATTTCAAACCTGGATTAGTAGTCACACGTATACCAACTAGGCCACGGAGTCGTCCCTCGAACATTTAAGCAATACATTTAATTTTCCAATTCTTTTTTTTAGGGTACTACCTTGGCCAGAAAGTGAGTTTTTTACCTGGAAATTTTGAATTTTGCCCAACCTTTGCTGTTTTAAGCAAGGTAGGAATCTCTAACGTGCGTAACAACACTCACACACGGGACCTACATTTTACCTTTCATCCGAATGAGGGGGTATTTTTGTGAAAAACACTCGCCTAACATTTTGCAATCGGACCTTGTCGGGATTCGAACCCTGGACTTTCGACATAGTAGTCACATGCATACCAACTACGGTATGGAGACGCCTGAACATTTAAGCAGCTTAATAATAATATGGATAGTATAATAAACAAGTTAAAATATATTTAATTATATACTTGCTTTTATAATTGAGTTGGGCCTAAACAATTGAAGTTTAAAACAGGTTTGAACATTTTGGATTGAATGTAAACCTCTTACTTTAGGGGTTTGCTATTATTAATTTAGCGGTTATAACTTTGACTGTCATGACATAAAAAAATAAAAACCAAAAATTAATAAGCTAGCAGATTACTGATTACTTGTAAACGGGAAATAGTTACCATGTTAAAAATGCTTCGTGTATTTCCAGTTTAATATCCTGGTAGTATAGCATATAGGACTCTATCCTAATAATTTAAAGTAGCTAACTAAAAAAAATAATAATGAAATAATTATTATACAGTGTTAAGTATTATAGAGCATTTTACTTTTTTACATCAGAATATTCTGATTAAAATACATTGTATATACCATGAGTCCCAAAAGTAAACTGCAATTGGTTGATAGTGACAGAAAATCTCAAGCTAAGAAAAAGATTGTAATAAATATGGAACTGGAAACAATTTGCTGGTGAAAAGAATGAAAATATAAACAAATTTTTATTGGAAATAGATTTAAAGCAAAATGAAAGCATAAGTTTTCAGTAAAGATCCAAAATTATCAACGTATAAAATCTATAGCCAAAAAAAAACTACTCTCAAGCTTTTTGAACTTTTGATAAATTGAGAAACCTGCCAGGGAGCTGGTATAAATCTTTAAAATATAATACAACATACGGAACTATAAAAATTACTCAAAGTATTTTCTATTTCTTATAATGAATGTTTTTTAATTTGTGAGGAACTAATTACTGTGCCAACAACAAAATTTTTTTATAGATATCTTATGAAATTGTTGCGGTTGCAATTTTTTTCATCTATCTATATTGTATATTAATCTCATATCGTTGCACCAATTACTTTATGAAGATTTTATGAGCGAGATAGTTATTTGGTGCCACATTTTGTACAATTTATCCACTTGGATAATTTATATTTAACCAGTTGCAAACACTTTTTCACAATGAGTTGCAGCTTCGTCCTATTGGAATATCAAACCAAATTATTAATGGAACATGATCAGGCATATTGTTTAAGTCGATTTGCAAGAAATAGGTATTACCATTTAAACAACCAAGGAAAAACTTGTACTAATAAATTTGTCCACACATATACAGAGAACATATATGTCGAAAACTCAGTTTTTGGAGTAGATAAGGGGCTTTGACACTTCAGTAATGCAAGCTTTTAAAATTATCTAATTAACGAATGATTTTCATCGGTCCATAATACGTAATGCAGTGCAAGTTTTAAGAATTACGGTGTTTTAAAGCTTTCAAAATAATTCACATTGTAATTATTTTCGACTTAACAAGAAGTATTTCTTGAAGTTTTATTAGTGCATGAGGTTCTTCAAGAATCCTGTGCTTTTAAAATTCACATTTTCCACTTTACCTGTTTTATATTACCGTTGCAATAACCATAAATAAGATATACGTATATGCTATTCAATAATATACTTTGGCATTATTAAAGAATTTATATTATTAAATATTAAATTTGAAAGTCACACATATAGTTAATGAATCCAGACCAACTAACCAATTGGACAATGCAACGCACGGTGTTAGATTATTATTGTTGCTTCTAGAGAATAAAAAGTCTACTATAAAATCGATAGTTTAATTTAAATGATCGAATTTAAGACCGTCCCTTAACTATATGCCAGTTTCCGGTTTATTCGTGCAAGTACGGTGAAGCATGCGCTTTAAAGCTTGGGTGCGGTTCTATATCGATCGGTCTGCGTGGTTTTATTTTACTTTCCGAGTATACGTTTTTTTTTGCTTGTTGCTATGGAAACGTATGACCCCTGGCGACGATTATAATGGAAAACATATTTTTAATGATCTCAGCAAACCTCTTTCGGTGTATGATGTATATTAGGCTTTATAACAAAATTTTCATTTACTTCTATTCATTACAACAATCTGTTGAATTTGTCTGCATTTTGTATGCAAATTAATTTTAGAAACTTTAACTGTACTGTAAAGTTTTGTACATGAAATACTTGAATGATAGTACAAAGCTAGAAAGTGTGAAATCCTAATCCAAACGGTAGAATAAGTTCTACTTTAAGCACATGATTAGCCTGTCTGTAATTTCACAGGTTGTTTTATGATTGTGTTGACGTTTTTTATAACAAACAACATAATGCTCCTATGTACGACAATCACTATGCTGTATACAAAAATAAGTATTACCTAATATTATGAAGCCAAAGTAAACAAATACATCCGGATTACAAAATCATTCGTTCGTTGACCTATAGGATAGGTTCGTTTTGAAGTTAGTGAGGAACCCTGATTTTAACGCTGAGAATTCTAGATTGCGTTTGTAGATCAACGTACAGCAATTTAATTGCAATTGTAAATGTGTAAACAGTTTTATTTAGTGAATTTGAATAAATTCTTGTATATTAATTTTTGTTGCGCCAACAAATTTCACTCATACGCAACTTTATGTACAAATATGCTATTACATATTTGAATGCACGACCGTAATTCGTATTATGAATATACAGAATTTCTTAAATTTTCACTTAAGAATGTACCCGTGAAACTGGTAGGCACCTGAAATCAGTAACGAAAAATTTTTCAGTCAATAGTCAGTGGCTTGTTATTAGGATTTCATAGAATAAAGTACTCTGGCCTGCAGTAATTTTTTTCTTAACCATCCTTCCGAGTGTTTTCGGAAAGTTTTACTTTCACAAAAGTTTTTGTCATTAAATGGGCTTATAAAAATTGCACCATTTCAAAAGAACTGTCATGGTCATGTACCGAAACCTTAAAATTTATCAAATTCAAAGCGTCTTACAAACAGCTAGAAACCAAAGGTACTGCCCCATTTTCCCAGTGATGTAATTACATGTTTCATTATTCTCTAACAATTAATCCGTTTTTATTAGCATTTTTAGTTAATTATGTTATAAGAGTTGGACTTATTTTGTAACAAACTATTTTACTTACAGAAATGACATCATAAATTTTATCATGCGAGAAACTATGCTATGCTTTTATATATTACACAGAATTGCTTACTAAACAAATAGTGTGTTGAATCATTACAAAGAAGTTACCTGCTTGTGTTGCTGCAGAGATACGAGTACAGATAAACAAGAAAAAGAACATTGAGCCCTGCTTATTGTTAAAAATATTTCCTATAATTCATGTTGATAGACCAAGCAGAATATACAATTGTAATTCACATAGTCAAGCTTCTCCTAATTCTATAGACCTAGGAATTTATTCATAGCAAATTTCCATTTACAATAATCCTATGCATGCAGCAAATCTATGAATTTTTAAGGGCATAATTAAAAAAGAATATGATAGTACAAAAATATAAGTAAGAGCTTATATAGCACGGTGATATATCTTGGCCCCATGTATCAAGTGTGACTGCTAAAAGCTTGTGTGAGCCTAATCCATAACCTACATAGAATATGCAAATAAACAAATGATCGATTATCTACTTAGCACTGGCAGACCATCTTTTTGCAAAATAACCAACAATTTACATTAATCTTCGTTCTTTATGTTCTAATTACTTTTCCCAATGCTAGGCAAAATTATTCATTATTACATAAAATAATAAATATTAACATTGTTGATGCTAGCCATAAATACACCTTTAGACTATCTACTGAATAAGCACAATGAAGGCATTTTTTAAATTTATAAGATGTTACAAAATACGGTAATTATTTTTTATCATACCTAACAAATTGAAAAATTCCAAATTAAAATAGATACTTAATAAGGGATTAAAAGCAAGAAATTAACTGAAATCTTAACCTACTAGTTTAATACAGGAAATTATCAAATTAATATAGTTTCAGTAGTTTTAAGTAATTAATCTAACTACCTATATTATCTAAAAAAATTATCGTTGACACCATAGAAAAACATTTCTTGGTTTATTTATAAACTTTAAGTTTCGTTGTTTTGATCAGAAATTTTTTAATCTACTATATCATAGATGAATGTTTTAATATGAAGCTGTGTAGTAGTTGATTATCAACAGAAATTAAACCTGCCAGCAAATGATCTCAACCATGTGAACAATGGCAATATGAATGTATTTCTGTTAAAGCTAAGAAATTTTGTTCTCAGTTTTGAATCATTACTGTTGTCTTCTTTTTGAGTTGTTACCATTTGTCGGAGTGTTTCAGAATTTGGATAATCTCTGTCCGTTGTTCTTCTACAATTAGGTGAAGCACAAATGTTAAATTTATAAAAATAAGTACCTAGTTTATAATGACTTAGGTAAAAAGTTCATTCGGTATTTTTTGTCGCAAATAAGTCAATCACTTGGTTGTTAAAATTCTGAATGAAATTAGTTAACACTGTTTCATACTTAAAACAATTGAACTTTGTTATGTATTTCGTTCATTTTGGTATCACACAGCAATACAGATATATGAACAACAGCACACAAACTATAACTATAAAATATATCTTTTATAACATGCTTATCACAAACTATACTTGATTAAGTTCGAAAAATTCAAACAAAACGCACGGAAAATATGTAAAATAAGCTTCTAAAATTGATAAGGAGCAATTTTCAACAATGCTTTAACATTTCGCAAGATACTGTTAACACGTTCACTGCGGCACCGGTTACACATATTTTGTCTCAAGTTACATTAGAGGGCACATATTCTGATTCTTTACATACCTGTTGATGCAGTGTTTGACATATGTATCCGTTGAACATTTTCCATCCAAATCAACCCTAACTTTATAATTGATTTTAAAATTCAAACATCTGAGCAAAATTTTATTAAAGGAATACTTAGCATTAATATGCTTTACTAGCACGTGGTTTAATCAAGTAATTAAATCAAAAATAATTGCTTAAAATAATGCTTTATTAGGTACACAAAAAATTATTTAGTTTTGTGTTTTGGATAAGTTAGAAATATTTATCATTAAAACAACAAAGGCACATTGTTGGACTTTTCTCTCAGTCTGCGCTAAATAAAGAAACATTGGTTATCTTCTTGACTGCTTCCGGATTCGACAAGTTGGCTCTAAGTTTTTGTAATACCCTACACAGTTTCTACATTTTTCCAGGATCAGTTTTGACTTCAAATGTATGCACCCTTTTAGGCCTATGGGTAGCAGTTGCATTTTGAACATTTTGTGGGAAGACAACCATTAATAAGTTAGTTATTCAGGTAGATAGTGATAGTGAAACATCTGCCTCAGAAAGTGATTATAACTGAAAAACCTGGTTCTAGCAAGGCACATTGATAAATTAATCATATATTATAACAATCTACAAAATATTTTAATTTAATATAAACAGATTTGTTATGAATACAATATAATGTCATTTTATAAATAATTTTCTTTGTAAAGTACTTGTATGCTAAAATAAGGCATGATTGTAGATTTGATATGATGACTTTATAGTTAAATCTCCAAAACAAAACTCTTAGTTACTTATGTTCAACATGCATTGCGGTTGGTTACTAATGTTAATTTAATTAAATCAATCTTGGTTGATGTCTGAAAAATGAATACAATAATTAATGTTTAAAAACTTAAGTAACATAACCAACCTTAACCTCACTTTCAGTAATTATTGCCTTCACAATTTGTTTACTTTAGAGTAAATGAATCAAATATATCAGAAAACTGCTTGTAAATAATCTTGTATTTCTTCTGTATTACGGTTACATTAGGGTTGGTTTCTCTTGAAATTATTTTTAATTACAATCAATTTTAGTTTATGCCTAAAAGAGGAATTCAATAAATAATAGTTTAAAAAGCTACTGCTTAATGCTTATTAACGTAATTGAACTTTCCATATCAATTTGGAGTTCCTGCTAAAGTCGATAATTAATTATCATATTATTCCATCAAATACTTGTAAAATAAAAGAATTAATTCCTTGTGGTCTCTAATTTGCAAGTGTTAGATGCCATTTATTCTTAAGGTTACCGCAATATGTTTCGTTTGCATTGTTGTCAGATCGATCTTGATAGAATGAAAATATAATGACATTTACATTTCAAAGGTTTTAACAATTAATTAGTTTTTAACTTATAGAACAAACATTGGTAATCAATGTAGTTTAAATAAAACAGCAGCTAGTTAAATGAAAATGTAAAATAATACTACCATTAAATTTTACAATGCAAAAGTTTTAAGAAAATAACTAACTATTGGCAACGCAGCTTTTCCATATAAAAAAATTAAGATATACATAACATATTTATTAAACAAAATCTAGATATACATAACATACATACACAAATGCAAGTTAAACAAAAAGACCAAGACATATATAAAAAACATTTAATCAAAATTAATAACTTTTACTTCTGTCAAACCAATATTTTTATCATTATTTTTATATATATATATATATATATATATATATATATATATATATATATATAAATCGTTTCTTTTTAATCATTAAAGAAAATTGTTATAATAATTTTTCAGAATATGCTAATGTAAAAACCGTCGCTGTAAGTAATTATTTTATTTACTTTAGTAGTTTGTTAATAGTGTAAATATTTTAATTATTGCCTGTGAGCAAGCATTAAAATATATGCGAAAATTTAGGCCATAAAACAGAGTTTTCTTTATTACCAACCGACCTAGAATCTGCTACTTTCAACATAATCGTACAAATAAGAGTTCGTTACAGTATATATATATATATATATATATATATAAGATGAAATTATAACTTAGACTGTAATATAGTATTTATCAACTTACTTTGTGTAGTTAACTACCTATAATATTTATATATTTAATACTTGGCTTATAGCCGTAATTTTAAGCGTAGCTTCCTGTCTATAACTGACATAAGTCATAAACTTGACAATGTCAGATACGATTGACAAAAATGCCAAACGTAATTAAAAGTTAGGTTTATGTATAGTTGTGTACACGATTTAAATTTGTAAATTTCCCAATTGTCGTCATCGGTCTCGGTGGCGTAATTGGTAAACGCATGGTTCCGGTAAAACCAGGATACAGGTTCAAGTTCTGTCTAAAACCTTATATTTTCTATCTTTCAATTACTTGCTCGATTTGAAATTATCATTTGGGCTTTTGTATAAAGATCTAAGTCATTATATCATCTTATTCACTGTAATACGATAGTATTTATCAACTTACCTTGTGTAATTAACTACCTAAAAAATTTATATATTTAATACTTGGCTTATAGCCGTAATTTTGAGCGTAGTTTCCTGTCTATAACTGACACAAGTTAAAAACTTGACAATGTCAGATATGATTGACAAAAATGCCAAACGTAATTGAAAGTTACGTTTATGTATAGTTGTGTACACGATTTAAATTTGTAAATTTCCCAATTGTTGTTATCGCTCTCGGTGGCGTAATTGGTAAACGCATGGTTCCGGTAAAACTAGGATACAGGTTCAAATCCTGTGCAAGACCTTATATTTTCCATCCTTCAATTACTAGCTCGATTTGAAATGATCATTTGGGCTTTGCATAAAAGTCTAAGTTATTATTTCATCTTATTCACTGTTATATATATATATATATATATATATATATATATATATATATTGCAGTGAGGTTAAGCCTGAACAATTGAGCTCCAATGTTGGGTGTCTTAAAAATGCAGTAGTTTTGCCTGGAAAGAAGCCTTAAAATCGAGCCTCAGCGTTGGATTTGAACTCTACCGTTGGGAGCCATAAAACTGCAGTAGACTTCTATTTGAAATTTATGCTCCACGAATTAGGCGTCATAGAAATGCAGTGGTCATCTAGATAGAAATATAACTCCAGCAATTTGCACCTAAATAAAACTTCGTTACAAATTTCGCGTTTAATTATGATATGTTCTAGTTTGATATTTACAAAAATTGCTTCTCCAAGTGATCTACCACGGCTACTCATGTACACTACCTCCTAGGATTTACTTACTCTAACTACACAATCTTTCAACATCTTTACACACGCCAAAATACAAAAATAAAATAAAATCCTTGGACAAACATACAGTCTTCTATTCATATGACATAAGTGATTATTCAGACAATCGCAATATTTACATTGTTATTTTTACAATAAAACATTTCACCTTTTTTTCTCAATCTAAATTGTTTGTGAGTTATTACACTTCAACCTTTTTATTTTTCAAAGTAGAACTTTACTTGGTCTATGGTAAGCTCAGTATAAATCTTTTTCCTTAAAATGCAATGCACCACAGTTTAACAATAAAACAAAATTCGTTACCTGGTGTGTTCTTCAAACGCACCACCTTCTTAGATGACCTCCACCAACCTCACGTACTTGGATTTTCCTCACGTTCACACTTCTACATGGACAGCAACTCCATCTCAACTCGTTCATCCAGTTCCCCCAGTTATTGGTGGATACTTTTTATACCACCATCCATCCAAATCCAAATTATGCCTCCGTCTCAATTTAACGTGCCACCAGCACTCTCGTTCAAGAAATACTTGGTTCGCTTACCTCAGTAGCATCCTGTTGTACTCGTACAATTATTTATACTAATTTATTTTCGGCCAGTTTAATTTGTTAGCACCAACTCGTGCATTTTTAACAATTGTAAAATATACGACGGACTGCACTGTCGCGGCTTTTAATTTTAAATTAGGATGTCTTCTCGATGCTACTTAATGTACTCAAAGCGAATCAAAAGATTAAGAGAGTCATACCACCCCTGGCAAGAGCTTTTATAATCTTCAAAACCCTTTTCCAAATTCCTCCACTCAAAACCCAACTAACTTTCAATACTCAGAATTCCACATCTTCCCCCACGATATTACCACGAAAAACTAGCTATCAGTTGCAACCGTCGACGCGAGTTATGTAATCCCCCAATTGTTATATACATATAAAGAAACTAATAATTAGGAATTATTAGAAATATTAGAAAATGCGCTAAGTGATGTGCAACAATGTAATGAAGGACAATTCATTCAGTTTATTAATGTTCATGGGAACGGAAACGCTACTTTGTAGCATAGAAATAAGTGACACTGCAGATGTCAGGTCACAGGGGGTCACAGACAGTCACGTACCAAGATTATTTGGAAAGGAAGTTCACAACAAAGTAATTATGAATAGATTTAAGATCACAACATTGTATTACGAAAAGAGTCAAGTGTAAGCAGACATTAGGTCTGCAAGTTCCCACAGCCATGTGAGGGGTAGGGATATTACAAAAGGCCCGGGAGCCCCAGTCGACGACAGTTAATCCATCGTTTAGCTTTAACCTTGCAGTTCGTTAGATAACTCACTTTGTACAATTAATTAATATATTTCGACTTAGAATAATTCAGTTCAAGTTTGTCAAAATTCAATATTAATTTCTGTGTAAATAAATAAATTTGTTAAGAAGTTGGAAATGTCTTTTTAAAAAGGACCGTTCCCAGCCACGAACCTTAACTCGCGTACCTAGAAAAGCATTCTTCTCTATATCTCTAACGGCCTGTAAAACACGCCTATATTGTCCGCGTCTCTAGTTTTTTTTGCAGTCATGCGTTTATAACCACTATTTTCTGCCTCACTCGTGTTTCCCTACTTTCATCGAGTCCCTGCTGTCTACGGTTACCGTTCCCTCGCTAAATGTGCGCTTTGAAAATCGATATCGTAGACAAATATCTTGCATTTTTGTTTCACCCATTTGTATTTAAAAATATATTCGTCTGTCACGTGCTTGAAACTGCTTGTCCTTCTACCAGCTGATGTATTCTCTGTCTCCCTTAGTTGACTTCTAACGATTCTCTGTCCCTTAAAATTATTGATTTTTGCTTCAAAAATGGCATATTGTTCGTTAACCTGGCTTTTCCGTTGTACAATATCTTGAAATGTTATCGTTACGTTTTATAGCTTTCAAAGAAATATTTATTTACTTGAAGCTCTCATTCTCTGAATTCCTCGACCGTTTAGTTATGTTATTCTTCTACGAATTAAGTTAACGCACCTTTTCGTTTACGATGCTAAACAAATATCCGTTGCATCAATTATTGATTTTTATATACCGCGAAGCTTTAATATTACACATGTTTGCCTGGAATAGTTAACCTTGTACTAAATTAACGTATACAAATTATTACTTTAAAGCCACATAAAAATATGTCATTTAACATTAAAAATTTCTGTATGTACTCGTCTACCTTGTCTTATACTAAAGTATGCAAACTCTTGATTTGAAGCGTAATAAATAAATTATTATTTCTATTTACAGGGTCGTTATAAAAATACCTTCTGGGTCTATTTACACACATTGACCTTTAACCAACACAGTAATATATATATATATATTGCCGTGTTTCTTCGCTTGGTACTGGTACTTTTTCAAAAAACATTCAAGACTTTATTAATTTACCAAAAATCGAAAATTTCACAAAAAGAAAAATTCTCAAAAAAAATTTTTTACCCGGATTCTGCTTCCATCAACTTTGATTTTTCCACAGCTCACTGGCTAGCTCAGCTATGCTTCCTCTTGAATACCTAGATTTACTATCATGATCTGTACCGTTCACACACACCATTCAATAAAACCACAGAATAATACAACAATCATACAATATTTATTTACCACTATTTACAAATAATAATTCAAGATTATGTACATTTCGGTGCTCAAGTTACACCTCAATAAATTCTATCTTTGTAAAGTCCTGGATTTTAAATTAAAATATCAAACACATTTAATGTAACAGGAGTAAATGGGCCCTGAATAATACCTTATTTTTTTATTTATAATTATTTCTTATGTTTAGAGTAAGTGAGGAAGATAGGTGCTGTTTGTTTTGTTGAAGTAAGTCGGAGTAGGCTAGTTGGTGAGGCCATTGTAGTATTGAGTAGCTTTTGGTTCGGGATAGTTGGTGTGGCCATAGTAGAGTTGAGGATTTTTTTTTAGACTGGAGTGTCCCAAAGAAAAGAGTAACGATAGGGCTATGAATAGCTATGAGCTGAAGAAGCCAAGTATTCATTAGTAAGCTACAATGTGTATGGAATATTGGCTTGATGAGCGGTTTATTTTTTGTAGAAGCAATAATCAAGTTTTGCTGAATATATTGAGCTGGAATTTTTGAGACCAGCGAATACATAAACATTGTTGGAAGGTTATTGATATTTATGTATATAGATGTGTTTTCGATTTACTATTAATATTAGTAAGGTTATCGTGTCAAGGGTAATAGTAAGAAAGTAAATCTTTTTGTTGTTATTTTGAGATAGTTCGTGTCAAGCGTTTTGTTTGAATTTTAGTTTATATTTTGAAAAGTAGGTTAGTTTTTTTAGTTCCCCCGTTTGGTTGCAACTCGAGAGTGCTAGACTACAATATTTTGACTTTTACAGATTATGACCTTTTACCGATTATGATTTACCTATACTGATTCCTGACGGATGTGTGGTACGCAGAGATACCTACACACTCATTTGGTTGCACCCCATTTTCCTCTTCTTAATTCAAGAGGTCACTCATAATTTTTTTGGTTCAAAGATCAAAGTTCGAACTTACTTTGTTCTTATTTAGATTAGTTATAATGCTTCTTTTTTGTATTTATCTTTTGGTTAAGGCGATAGTTTTCGTCTATAAAAAAAAAATCATCTCGGTTATGTATATATTAAGATATAATTAACCTCAAAGTATTTTTCTTTTTGGTCGGAGGCAGTGTAACAAAAACTTTTGTTACATTAAAATCTCTAAAGAAAAACGTTTCTAGCCGTTGTTATTTTACGAAATTGTCATTTAGCGTAAAATCACTAAATAGTTTAATTTGCTATAAGGAAGAACACCTCTTTTCATTTTTACATTATCTTCACCTATACAAAATATTTAATAGTGACTCCTACGCTTTTGATATCTGCAAATACCCTGAACGTAACTTGTGTTGCATAAGCTACAGGCATTCTGAAGCCCACTTGTGCAATTGCTAGACACAACGCCTGCGCGTAAGGTGACGCTATAGCTAGGGTGTTGACAAGATAGCGAACGCAGCCATCTTGTAAGCAACAACGAGGAGGTACGCTTCGTTTGAAGATGCGGAACTTTTTTTGCTTCAAGTGGGGGATTAGAATTGCTCTATCATCGAAGAGGGTGTAAAGGTTGTCGTGGCGGAGGCTTTGCAAAAGAGCTCTTGCAATGCCGCCCAGACAACCAAGAGCAAACAGTAACAACACGTGCTGGTAGAAGTCCGTTAGTGCACATCTAGGTAGACACTTTTAA
This sequence comes from Platerodrilus igneus, assembly GCA_036346225.1. Classification (NCBI taxonomy): domain Eukaryota; kingdom Metazoa; phylum Arthropoda; class Insecta; order Coleoptera; family Lycidae; genus Platerodrilus; species Platerodrilus igneus. Next base: position 822,431 of record JARFIW010001097.1, on the reverse strand, counting down.
GTATGCTTGTATGAAGAATAAAATTTTAACGAAGCACGTTTGAGTATGGTAGATTTGAAAATTTAAATCGTTTGTATGTCAAGCAGAATTCCATGTAATGTTGTTGGAACGTAATTATGTATGGTGGGACCACTCGTTTTGAAGCTGTCTGAAGGGCTGTTCATGTAAGAATTCTGTATCTAGAAAATGCCAACTTCGTACCTTTTTAAACTTCAATAAAATGGAGTATTATGTTGTTTTGGTTGGTCTAGAACGTTTTGCGGCATCATTATCAAGCAGTTAAAACAAAACCATTCAGGTACTTATAAAATTATTTATTGAGAGAATTAATTTCACGTATTAATTACGGTCAAAGCTTTGATTTAACGTTTTCCAAATTATAAGAAACTTTTGTTAAACGAATGTAATGTTAAATTTTTTTGCAAGATATGTTTATGCTTAAATCCCACATAAAAACCAGTTAGAGAATTATATCCTAGTAACTTAATAGGTCAAATACCTTTTTGTTCAGAACTAAATTTTTTTTACATAAGAGGAATTTTTGAACTTTTAGATAATTTAAAGTTGTTATTCAAAGCACGTAAGAATGCACATGTTAATTGAGAAAAATAAGTATAAAGTTCACTTTTGATTGAAAGATGTTTAACTATAATATGCTATATGATTAGTAGAATATCAAAGCTGCTTCTAACATATGATGAACTGACTTTCTTTAATTTCATATTATGTTTGAGCCATATGAACTTTTTGTGTAATAAGTTCTTTAGAGAATTTTTGTAAGCCAGAGCAGATCTGTTTTATGGATATTTAAGAACCCGACTGTACTAAAGAATTTAATAATGTTAAGATCTCTCTATGTAGAGGAAAAAATTCAGAGATTTTTGAAACTTATTTTATATTGATTATCAGATTTTTTATATATAATTTTTGCAACAAGGAGAATTACATTTAGATTATACTTTGGTTTAAAACTTTCGTCTTTTTATTTCACTAATTGAAATTAATAATATCCAAATTAGATAAACAAAATTTTGAACGTGGAAACTAGAAAAAAGTTGCTACAGCATTAGGTAATAGAAACAGAGTAAGTAATTTTCAGTAGAGTACATTTTCACAGGTAAGGCGTTGTTGAGATTTTGAATTCAGGACAGCCGATCTATAAAGACCGAAATACTTTGTTGTCGTAAGACACAAACAGTGTCTTATATTTTATTTTTTGTGTGACATTTTCTTGCAGGTCCGACATCGCAGAAGCTGAAGCAGAGGTCCAAGAGGTTTCCAGAGGTATTGCTTATTTTAATTTGTATGCTTTTTGATAGTCATTATATCCTATAGGTTTCTGCGTCTTCCTGTAGGATACTTTAGTTTTATTTATTGTCCATATAGATTCAGTGGCGCTCATTTCCCTTTTTTTAGTTCCCGTTTGTAGTCGAGCCCACCCTATATCCACGCCCAATCTTATTGCTCACCCTTGGGGTAATTCCCAGACTAAGCCGCGAATATAGTAAAGCCCGTGGGTCCACCGAGGTTTTGTTCACTAATTGACTCACTCCCCATTTAAAGAAACTTCCCAAAAGGCTCAATACACCTATCCATATTTATCCTATTTCTACTTCTACTTTTCTATATACCTATTTCTATCTCTAACTATTCTACTTCTACACTACCATTCACCTATCTCTATATTTTGTTCATTAAGCTTCATTTTCTTATTTAAATCTGACTCTTTTCTTGACCCTCCAAGTCTTTCTTCTAACAATCCTAATACTCTTCATCCCTATTTCTCCTCCTATTTCTATACTTATCACCCCTGTTACTTCATATAAAATAAAATCATCCCTATTATTTTGACTCTTACATATTGCTTCTTCTCAGTCTCTACCTTTTTCTGTTTCTCATTTATTATAATCTCCTTTTCTGCGGACAAACCCAACGATACTACCTCAACATCTCTGTCTTTCCTCTCTATACAAAACTTTTTCTCTCTTCTAGACCCTTCATGTACAATATTCATCTCATAAAAATCTTTTAAATTCAAATTCAAATTACCAAAATTATCTTTGCCCCTTAACTCACTTATGCCTACTTTTACCTCTTGTGTGTCACATAATGCTATTTTTACTTCTATCTTTCTTAATTCTGACTCGTTATCCACTATTAATGCTGTGCCTGACTCTACCTCTACTTGTTCAGCATCTTCTTTCACTATCAATTGTACCTCATCTAACCTTTCCACCTTATATTCACCTGAGTCAATCTCTTTCGCCTCTTCTTTTTCTCTCTCTATACTATTAATACATAAGCCCATGTCATCTTCTGTGACCTCATAACTTGCCTTCCAGGGCAATATCCTATCCCCAATCCTAACTATTTTCCTCTCCATATCTATTATAACCCCTAACTTCATCATGCAATCGACCCCTAATATCCCTTTAAACTTTAACCCAGGTACAATTATAAATTCGTGTTCACAGCTTACTGAACCTATCTCTACTTTCAAAATAACCACGCTATTCACAACAGCAAATCGTTTTTTATTCGGCGCAACCAGGTGACTTCTTTTTATTGGCATTATCCTGTCACACATTTTATCTTTAATTTCATTGACGAATTCCTCCGATACCATACTCGCCTCAGCTCCTGAATCTAATAATGCTCCTAAATTTTTCTCAAAAATTTTCATCTCAATTTTGGGCAAACAAAATTTTTCTATAATTTCTGGCTCAATTTCTTCCTCTATTTTCAAAAATTCCCTAGGATGTTCATATTTGTACACAGTGACGTCTAGTGGTTTGTCCTGCTCTAAAAATCCTGTCCAGGTCTGGTCTCCCTACTAGGTCCTGGTCTTGCTGTCACTTCTGCGTATGTCCTTGGCGTTTCAACTCTGTCCGTGTTGTTACCTTCCCGGTTTGTAGTTGATGTCCCCCTCATGTCCGGTGAACTGTTCTGTCTCGTTGGTCCCGGTCTAGGTGCAGTTCCCCTACCTACACTGTTGCTCCTATAAAACGTGCGTCGCGGTTCCCAATTCTGTCTCTGGTATGTAAAATTATTTCCCCATCTTGCGTAGTTGTCCCTACGTTCGAATCTTACAGCATTAACTTGCCTCTCCCTACTTTCCCTAGGTCGTCCACTGTTAACGTCATCGTACCTTTGCAGGTACTCCAGAAACATCTCCCTGTCCACAATATTCTGCAACGCTACGTGTTGCCTCACCTCAACCTCAAAATGTTTTGATAAGTATTTAATAATCTGTCGGTCCGTCAGTGGTGGATTAAGTTGTTTCGCTATACTATACTTTCGTATAGCATATTGCTCCCTATTTCCTGAAAATTCCCCTTTAAATTTACCCGTGATCAAATCGTCTCGTACCTGGTCCTGTCTGTGGTCACTCCAGTAATGTTTCAAAAACCTGTCCTCAAAGTCAGTGTTAGTGTCAATTTCTTGTCCAATTAAATTGTACCAAGCTTCAGCATGGTCTTTTAGTAAAGCTTTCACAACATTTAGTTTCGCCTGTTCATCATATAAATTATTTATTAAACCTCTAATGTTATTTATGAATATCTGAGGGTTTACTCTACTATCCCCATAAAATTTCATTTGTTGCTCCAATGACATATTACCTGTTACAAATCTTGGACCATCCCCCATTAAAGTTGCTACATTCTGTTTAATCCCGGTCACTTCTCTCTCTACCTGACCTAACTGATCCTTACACGAATCCGTTACCTCAGTCATTTTAGCATTAATCTCGTCCTCACAGAAAATTCTTACATCTGTCCTCAATTGTCCCATTTCCTGATTTAAACCTCTAATATCACGCTCATTTTTATCGACCCTATTTTCGACTTCCCCCAGTCTTATCGTTAAACTACTCTTAAAATCTGAAAATTCTTTCGTCGAATTATCAATTTTCTGATTAATTTGCTCAAACTTTCGATTCGATTCAACACTCATTTTCCTAATCTCCTTAAATTTCCGATTTGATTCCTCATTCATCTGCTCCAATTTTCGATTTGAGTCCTCTCTAACCCCGCTTAACGTCTCACTCATCTGATCAAATTTCCTATTAGATTCTTCCCTATTTAATCTCATTTCCTCTAGCATTCTCATCATTAATTCATTTCCAGCTTCTCCCGATTCCGTCCTCGACTGATCCCTACTACCTCCAGCTTCCTCCATTTTCGAATTTTTATCACACAAGGCACTATCGTCACTTCCAATTTCTACTCCTTGTCTCCTTAACCACTCCTTTCTCTGCATACGTTCAAATCACTCACACACACTCAAAAATATTCTTAAATTTATACACAACAGACTCTCTCTCTCAGATCGCCAGTTTCCTGGAATAAAATTGTTAAAATTCTACCTGGAGCTCGAGCCTTACGTTCGGATCGTTATAAATTGCCGTGTTTCTTCGCTCGGTACTGGTACTTTTTCAAAAAACATTCGAGAATTTATTAATTTACCAAAAATCGAAAATTTTACAAAAAGAAAAATTTTCAAAAAAAAATTTCTTACCCGGATTCTGCTTCCATCAACTTTGATTTTTCCACAGCTCCCTGGCTAGCTCAGTTATGCTTCCTCTTGAATACCTAGATTTACTATCATGATCTGTACCGTTCACACACACCATTCAATAAAACCACAAAATAATACAACAATCATACAATATTTATTTACCACTATTTACAAATAATAATTCAAAATTATGTACATTTCGGTGCTCAAGTTACACCTCAATAAATTCTATCTTTGTAAAGTCCTGAATTTTAAATTGAAATATCAAACACATTTAATATAACAGGAGTAAATGGGCCCTAAATAATACTTTTTTTTTATAATTATTTCTAATTAGTACATTCTGGAGTATGGTGAGCTCATGATAACTTAGTTTTTTTTTAATGTATGCTTTCTACCTTGCATACTCTTACTACAAACACAAAAAACAGATGTACTCTTAACAATAAAATTAACTTCATGAGGAACGTTAATAAGCTTTACGTACACCTTTAGATTTATATTCAAATACCATAATAAAAGTTAGTTATACGTATTATTTTCAATACGCAAAATAACGAAAAATACCATCAAATTCACTCTCACACATCACAAATAATTTCCACAGGTTATAAAAAACAGCAAATTCTAATGCGTTACCTGGAAAAACTTGAAGATTCCATCTCTGTTGACAATGTATTATGTTCTTGAACCCTCGGTCTCGTGGTTATGCGCTGCTTGCCGCCTCCAGCTATTTATAGATGAACACCATCTACGTTGCGATGCATGCTACTCATTCAAGATCCATCTCAATAACCAAATCCAAGTATAGTACACTTGTTATTATTGCATAATTTAATTTACTTTACGTTACGAGCTTGTTACAGTATACGTTGTTACGTTCAAAACCCTGTAAACAATTTTTCTTGCATTTATATTTAAAACTCCTTAAAATTCCTCAACAAGCTCGATTTCTCGCCATTTGAATTAGTATGATTTAATAAAATTTCTTAAGTAATTACTTTGTATAAAAGGTTTGCTTTATAAAATCAAACAGCTGCTTAGGATACTTTACGTTACAAAGTAGTTGCAGTATTTCCTAGCACCTGCAGTGATTACATTTTAATTAAAAGCTGCAGCTTTCTTCTAAAAGATAAGACCACTTACCACCTGCCTACATCTACTTACAATGGATTTGTTATCTAGTATTCTGCAGCTGCTAAGATGTTACACAGTAACAAAATTGTTCTCCTTTGTTTAAAGCCCCTTGATAATTGCGTTATCTGCTTGTTGGCAAGCTGCTACAGTTTGTATTTCGGCAGCTGTTACCTGGAAATTCTGCACACATAGTAATTTGGCGATATCTTTGAAAATCAAATACCCTACCTCCATACATGATTCTGGCCTTACAAAATAGAGACCGTGCTTTGAAAGAGACCATTACCGAAAAGATGCATGATGTAAAGTCGCGCTATTAGAAATGCTTTCTGTGCTTGTATAAGTGAAGTTGGTGGTTCCAGCTAAGTGAAGTTGGTGGTTCCAGCATGCAGCCAGCCCATAGAGAAATGCAGCCGCATTTTTTCAACCTTAAGATGAGACCAGCATGAGGCTGATTGTGCAAAGTACAGTTTCTATTTCCATAATTCTTTTATGCTGCCGTGAAGAATAGACTTTTCATTTGGTGCTATTGCTTATAATTATCCGATAAATTGGCACCAGCCCGTTACAAAACTTACATGCACGATGCACGAACAACTATATTATTATTCTATAAATTAAAAATTAATTAATTAATGTTTATGTTGGAGTCCGTTTTACTGTTCTTTTTGTCTTTCTGAACTTATGCCTAAATTTAAAAGTATTTAATATATAATTAATTTAAGTTAGGGTGTCTAATTTTAATAATATATTATTTCTAAGGAGGTGCACTTCACAAAGCAGCATGTACATATAATTTAGGTATATTTCTTTTCTAGATTTACTGTACAGTTTATGCTTAATTTTCTTTTATATGTATTTAAGGTGAACCATTAAGTAGGTATTTAGATTATAAGATGTTATATTTACTTACCAATTTTTATAAGTTATGACGCCTTGTTTACCATCACGATTACGCAACTTATTTATTTTATTGCTTTGTAAATAGTCTTCCAAGATTCGATGTTATCAATATAGTTTCTCAGAGGTTTCCAACGTGTTTTTCTATTTCACCCACGCCCCTCTCCGACGTTTTTGAACTAGCCCAAATTCTACCATTCTGTCCCCGTTCTGTTGCGGTATTCGGCGTAAACGGTTTCTTCACTTACTTTTACTGTTTTCTTTTGTGTTTGCGCGGAATACCGTAACATATATTTTTGGCAAAATCAACGTGAGGCTCGAATTCGAATCCTTTCTTTATTTACTTAACATTTGCTATATTTCTAAAACCATTCTTCTTTGCTTAAAAATTCTATCAGCTTTTTGGAAACCCCTATTTGTACTTTATCTTTCATCTAGAATTTTCTGTACATATATCTGAATTACTAGGAGTTTATGTAATTGATATAACATAAAGTCACATATGCTGGTTACCTTTCAATGATAGTTATAAATGTCCTTGATACATATACGGGATATAAGCAAGACAATACTTTTTATTCCTTCTATACATATGATACGTTGACCAAGTTTCTAACTACACTACAATTAATTACAGCATTTTTCTTATAGCTGAAATTTAAACGGCACTAAAAACACCATCGCGATTTATCTGCACCACACTTTCAACTGAAAAATATACACAAAACTCTCAGTTTAACGCCTCACTGATATTTAATACTTTTAGGTTGCTATCTTACGTAATCTCACTTATACTTGAAGCTTTCTGAAGATGCAAAATAATGCTTTTTGAAAAGGAACCTAAAACACCGGTGCGTATCATAAACGTGTACATTTCTAAAAACCCATTCAACTAACTATTGTTTGTTAAGCGTGATTTTATCCGTAGTCTTTTCTGTGATTAAAAATCTTGTACACTGCAGTTTCAACTAAAAATATACCAAGCTCAACCGGACGTTCATGTATTTAAGCGTTAACCGTAATCCAATACTTTATAATGATACGTCAAGTTTACAGACATAATGCTTGCTGAAGGTGTAAAACAATGATACTTTATATTTGCTAGCGTTACACTTCTAAAAGGATCTGAGTAATTATCTTTTGCTTATTCGACATTTCTTATTCGCAGCTGTCTCTAAGCACGCATACAAATTAATAATCACGAATGCTTGCATGTGATGAAAGCTAACATATCTTTCTTGGAAAGATTGTTACTATTGAAATTACTTTAGATTTTCGATTTGCGAGTAACCAGAATTGCGTTTTCGATGGCGACTCAAGTCCTTTTGGTGAAAACTCTGGCGCCCAATTTCTATTTATAGATTCTATTTGTCTTAATTCGGTGCGTGAGGATTACAATTTCTCCCTTCGCGTATATTCTAACGAATTCTTTTGACTGTAATATTTTTTGATCGTATTTAAATGGCAGACTTTAAAATGGACATATATCGGTTACGCAAAGATGAACTTACCTTTGAACTTTTAATTAGGAGAACTCCTGTTTTGGCCACAGACACCGTGGAACACCTAAGAGCACGTTTTCGCGTTCTCATCAAGATCGAATCAGTCGATAAATCCTTTGTTGATCCCCTTTATGAGATAAACCCTGAGGTCGAATTAACAACCATTGAGACCAAATTGGAAGAATTGAGTGGTAACTTTGCGAATTCAGATTCACCCGTTGCTACCATCCGCTCACGACTTCTACACGTATTAGGGCGTATCCGGTTCCTTTCCCCTGTAAGATTACCGCCCGAACAGTGAAATTTTTGTGACGACTTACAAACAAGACTCCTTACTTTACTTGATAGTTTGGAACAACTTCCTTCTGAACCCAATAATCTGGAGGCCAGGGTTGCAGCATTGAATCTTGCAGCCATAGCTCCCGACGTAAATCCTCCTGATATAGTCGACCACCCTACAATCACAAAGCTCTCACCCTACGGTTCCTAGCCCACTTGGTAAATCCTGTTCGCAACTTGTAGTAAAATGGAATCTGAAATTTAGTGGAGACCCTAACGTTCTTACTGTACATGACTTTCTTGATAGGGTCAAAGAACTTAGATCAGTCCGTAATGTGTCTGAACCCCAATTATTTGAACAAGCCGTCGAGCTTTTCGAGTCGAAAACCTTACTATGGTACCGAAGTAACCGTCATCGGTTTTCTAATTGGCGAACTTTAGCTGATTTACTGGTACGTCATTTTGAACCACCTGATTACAAACGAAGACTATTTGATGATATCTTACGTAGGACGCAAGGTTCGTCGGAAAGTTTCGTTGACTATTTAACATATATGACTTCCCTGTTTCATCGACACGCTGCTATATCAGAGGAACTTCAGTTGGATATTGTGTCCTGTAACTTTGCCCCATTTTATACAACCCAATTGCCTACTGTTCGTTCCTTGCAAGAATTAGAAGACGAATGTCTAAAGTTAGAGCTGAAAAAGTATAGGGCCGACAGTTACGTGCCACCTATAAGAAGAAAAGATTGTGTAGAACCCGAGCTTACTTTTGGCCCGTCACCGCCTCCTAAAAATACTTACCGTTCCCACGACCATCCCACCGCCACCGGCCAAACACCTCCAACTCGTAATCAAATTACTTCTGTCACTAGTGTTACGTCAACCTCAGTACCTCCTCCCGGTCGCTCTACTGCTAATGTACCATACCCTCCTTCGGCAAATAGAACTTCAAGTAATACTCCTAATTCTACTCTCAAATGTTGGAATTGCGATCAAATGGGACATACTTCTCCTAAATGTTCTCGACCTCAAGTCTTACACTGCTATGGGTGCGGTCGCAAAGGCGTGACCCGACGCGACTGCCCACAATGTAGCACCCCATTAAACTGTCGGTAGGGTTTTTGGACCGAGACGAAACCCCTACGTTGTCTTTAGTCTTGGATACTTCCTTCCAGGGTCTGAATGATCAATCCCGCGTTCTCCTAGATTACGTTTGTGCGAATGTGCGTGGCGACGAACGTCCTTATTTAAAAGTTAAGCTTCTTGGTATTTTTTTTATTGGTCTCCTTGATTCCGGTGCTACGCGAGTTATGTGATCCCCCATTTATTATACCTATATAAAACTAATACCTAAGAAAGTTATTAGAAAATATTAGGAAAATGCAACAATGTAATTAAAAGACAATTGTTACAATATATTTCAGTTTTAAACGTTCTCATGTGAACGGAAGCGCTACAAAGTACCACAAGGATACGTGACACTGCAGATGTCAGGTCACAGACGGTCGTAGGAAGTCACGTACCGAGATTACGCAGAAGTAAGCCTGCAACATTGTAATTATGAATAGCTTTTAAGATAGCAACTATGTATTATGAATAGAGTCAAGTGTAAGCAGACATTACGTCTGCAAGTTCCCACAGAAATGTAAAGAGGTATGGAGATTATAAAAGGACCGGGAGCTCCACTCGCGGTCAGTTCATCAAACGTTCAGCTTTTGCATTGCAGTTCGTAGATAACTCACTGTACAATTAAGTAATAATTTTGGACTTAGAATAATTAATTCAAGATTGTCTAAATTCAATATTTAACTTAAATAAATGTGTTAAAGTTCAACGAGTCTTTTTAAAAAGAACCGCTCGAAGCCACGAACCTTAACTCGCGTACCATTCTTGGTGGTCCCGGTTGGAAACGTTTACAAGATCTACACCTTCCTCTTCATACTTTCTCTTCTACTTTCTGTAGCTTAGCTGATGATTTTAGATGCACCATTAAAGGGTTCGTTTCTCTTCCTATAGTGCTTCAAAATTCTGTTACTACTCTGGACGTGCGTGTGATCCCTGAAGTTTCACATGAACTCATTCTTGGTGTCGACTTTTGGAAGTCGGTACAATGTGTCCCAAATTTTCGCGATGGCCAGTGGACTTTTGCTTCTCCTTCCTCATTGGTCATCATTACTCCCGATTCTGCCCACATTGTGTCCGACCTTACTCCTATTCAACGTCATCAACTAGATTCTTGTATTTCCCCCGCCTTTGCTAAACAACCTCCAGGTCTTGGTTGCACCCCCTTAGTTCAACACCATATTCGTACATCCTCCGAACATATCAAACAACGATACTATCCTCTTTCCCCTCCTCTTCTTAAAGTAGCCCATTCCAAACTCGACGAGATGCTTCGTCTCGGAGTTGTCGAACCTTCCACTAGCCCCTGGTCTAGTCCGATTGTCCTAGTCAAAAAGAAAGATGACTTTTATAGATTCTGCATTGACTTCCGCAAAGTTAACCAAGTCACCCAAAAAGACGCTTATCCTCTTCCTTACATCTCCACGATCCTAGACCGTCTCCGTGATGCTCGTTTTCTCTCTTCTGTCGATATTCGCTTCGCCTACTGGCAAATTCCTCTTGCTCCTGAATCAAAACCCATTACTGCCTTTACCGTCCCTCATAGAAGTTTGTTCCAATTTTGTCGTCTCCCTTTTGGACTTCATAATTCCCATGCCACTTTTCAACGTTTGATCGATCAGGTCATCGGTTCTGACCTGGAACCATTCTGCTTCGCCTACCTCGATGATATCATCATTGCTACTCCCTCATTTGAAGAACACCTCCGAATTCTTGACCTAGTTCTTTCTCGTCTATTCTGTGCTGGCCTTACTCTCCGTCAAGATAAGTGTCATTTCTGCCTTCCTGAACTCCGCTATCTTGGTTACATCTTTAACCGGGATGGTCTCCTTGTTGATCCCGACAAAGTTTCTGCAATCCTTAAGATCCCTCCTCCCACCTCCGTTACCGCAGTCCGTCAACTGATTGGCATGGCCAGTTGGTACCGACGTTTTATCCCGAATTTTGCCACCCTCACAGCTCCACTTCCTAACCTAACCCGCAAAAACACCCCCTTCACTTGGACTCCAGATTGTCAGTCTGCCTACCTTTCGCTTAAACAACACCTAGTTTCTGCCCTTATCCTTTCCTGCCCTGACTTTGCCTTACCCTTTACCATCCAAACTAACGCCTCTCACTTCGGTTTGGGTGTCATTCTTAGCCAATCCTATCCCGACGGCGAGAAGGTCGTTAGCTATATCAGTCGTTCACTTACTAAGCCTGAGCGCAACTACTCAGTTACTGAGAAGGAGTGCCTGGCAGTGATGTGGGTGATTGAGAAGTTCCGTCCTTACGTTGAGGGTTCCCATTTCAAAGTCCTTCCGGTCGCCTAGCCCGCTGGTCCTTTCGCCTCCAACAATATGACTTTGCCATTATTCACCGTAAAGGCAAAGATCATGTTGTTCCTGATGCCCTTTCTCGTTCTGCTCCGGTTCTTGAACCAATTTCTATTTCTGCAATTACCTCCCACAAAGTTGTTCTTCCGTCTCCTGACCCATTGTACAACTCAATGATCCAAAAAGTTTCTAACTCTTCTAAACGTTATCCTTCCTGGTCCGTGGTTGACAATATCCTATTTCGTCGCCACAAAACTTCTATTGCTGCCGATGCCCCGGACGAAAGGAAAATCGTCGTACTTTCTGAACAGCGTAAAAATCTTATATCCCTCCATCACGATCCTCCTACTTCCGGTCATTGTGGCGTGACCAAAACTTCTGCTCGCCTCCTCCAAAAATATTACTGGCCCTGTCTCAGAGCTGACGTCGCTCGTTACATCCGACGTTGTCCGGTTTGTGCTGCTCACAAAGTTGAACAGTTACCTCCCCCTGGTTCTTTTGCTCCTAGGGCCAAACCATCCTATCCCTGGCAAGTCATTTCCTGCGACATAGTAGGTCCTCTTCCTCGCTCCACTCGTGGCCATTCCTACATCCTTGTAGTGGCGGATTACTTTACAAAGTTTCCTCTGTTCTTTCCTATGCGTAGTGCCACTGCAGTATCCGTATCCATGATCGCTGAAGACCAAGTCTTCCTATTTTTTGGTGTTCCCCAATACATTATCACAGATAACGGTGTGCAATTCCGTAGTCGTCAGTTCACCTTCTTGTGTGCCCGTTATCATTCCAAAATCCTTTTCACTGCACGTTATCATCCCTAAGCTAATCCTGCTGAACGTGTTAACCGCTTCCTCAAGACCATACTTGCTCCATATGTCCGTGACAACCAGCGTCACTGGGATGTCAATCTTCCACAAGTTTCCTGCGCCATCCGAACGTCCAAACATGAGATCCTTGGTTGTACTCCTTTCTTTGTCCTGTTTGGTCGTGAACATATCCTCTCCGGTGATTATTTCGGACAACAATCTGAGATAAATGACATGTACATTCCTGATCCAGAACATTCTTTTCCTGATCCCGAACACTTCAAAAATATTCGCTCTCATGTCCTCAAGAAACTATCCACGGCCTACCGTAACACCCATAACCGGTATAACTTCCGTCGTCGCCGTGTGTCCTTCCAATTAGGCGATTCCGTTTGGCGCCGTAATTTTACTTTGTCCGACGCTTCACGTCATTTCAATGATAAGCTCGCTCCTAAATTCCTTGGTCCTTTCCCCATCACTAAAGTTGTTTCTCCTTGGACCTATGAATTTACCGATTCTTCCGGTTTCAAGAGCATCTGGCACGTCAAAGATCTCAAACCTGCCCATCCTGACCATCCTAACGTACCTGATCTCGCTTCATTTTCCTTCTGGCGACGCAAACGTCTGAAGCCCCATTACTAGTTCCTTACGTCCCCAATTTCTATGCTAACTCCGCCTTACTTAGGACTTTATTTTTGGACTACACGATTTCTTATTTATAATAACTTTATTGTTCTGAGTGGTTTTATTTCTCTTCTTTTGGTTCTGCTCCTCGTACTTACCCAACCCCGTGCGGATACGGGATTAGAATATTCCACGGAACGACCTGCCTGTCGTAAGAGGCGACTACATACACACACACTTCATACACACACACACACACACACACATTCACACACACATACACACCCGCTCTCCCTTACACACATATATATTTTAGGTTATTCTTTCTTTGTTTCTTTACTTTTGGTACTACTTACTTCTAGTTTCATTTTTAGGTTAGTTTTTTATTTTTAGTTTTATTTCTCCATTCCTTCTGATACATCTTCCTTTCCTTATCTTTCTGCTGGTTTTCCTACTGCTAGTTCTCATACGAACTTAGTTAACTTTTTCGATCTGCTTCCTGTGGTAGATGCTTTCTAGATCTTTTCTTTTTCTTCGGAAACCACGACTTAGTCGACTTTTAGGTCTGGTTAGCTATTCTTTTCTTCAGTTGTTCGTTGAATACGATTCTTTGTTACCACAGCTTGAAGTATCTCAACTTTTCTATCCAGCATTCTCATTGTTTTCTTGCATACTTTGAGGCTTGACATTTATTGTCTTATATTGGTTTGTACTGTAGGTTTTCCTCCTTGCTCCTTTTTTTACTTTGGGTTTTTCGCGAGAAACCTATTTCTTTTTCTTGAGGTGGAAAACGTTACTGTTTCTTTACTAGAGATATCCGTTATACCACTTTTTGCAGTGTTAGGCCATTCCATCTTTGTCCTCGATGATTGCTACCTTATACCTTTCCTTTTCCTATATTCTTTACTCTTCTTGACTTGGTCTGGTGTACTGGTTATTCAAGTCGGAAAGATTCTTTTGTGTTAGTTCTTAAGGTTTTTTTTGTAGTTTTGAAAGATTTACTTTTTATTTATCCTATTAGTGTGTATTAGTTTGTTTTGTAATTTTTTTTAATTTTTCCTATTAATGTGTACTGGTTCTTCAAGCCGGATGAAAAATTCTTTTGTTGGTTTTTAATTTATTCGTGTAGTTTCTCTAACGAATTTTTTTTTAATTTGTTTTATTGGTATACTACCCGCTCCGTTGCTTTTGCTTCCTACCCCGACCCTTTAATTTTGCTAGGGGGGAATTTGTTACGTTCAAAACCCTGTAAACAATTTTTCCTGCATTTATTTTTAAAACGCCTTAAAATTCCTCAACAAGTTCGATTTCCCGCCATTTGAATTAGTATGATTTAATAAAATTTCTTAAGTAATTACTCTGTATAAAAGGTTTGCTTTATAAAATCAAACAGCTGCTTACGATACTTTACGTTACAAAGTAGTTGCAGTATTTCCTAGCACCTGCAGTAATTACATTTTAATTAAAAATTGCAGCTTTCTTTTAAAAGATAAGACCACTTACCACCTGCCTACATCTACTTACAATGGATTTGTTATCTAATATTCTGCAGCTGCTAAGATGTTACAAAGTAACAAAATTGTTCTCCGTTGTTTAAAACCTTTTGATAATTGCGTTATCTGCTTGTTGGCAAGCTGCTACAGTTTGTATTTCGGCAGCTGTTGTCTGGAAATTCTGCACACATAGTAATTCGGCGATATTTTTAAAAATCAAATACCCTATCCCCATACATGATTCTGGCCTTACAAAATAAAGACCGTGCTTTGAAAGAGACCATTACCAAAAATATACATGATGTAAAGTCGCGCTATTAGAAATGCTTTCTGTGCTTGTATAAATGAAGTTGGTGGTTCCAGCATGCAGCCAGCCCATAGAGAAATGCAGCCGCATTTTTCCAACCTTAAGATGAGACCAGCATGAGGCTGATTGTGCAAAGTACAGTTTCTATTTCCATAATTCTTTTATGCTGCCGTAAAGAATAGACTTTTCATTTGGTGCTATTGCTTATAATTATCCGATAAATTGGCACCACCCCGTTACAAAACTTACATGCACGATGCACGAACAACTATATTATTATTCTATAAATTAAAAATTAATTAATCAATGTTTATGTTGGAGTCCGTTTTACTGTTGCTTTGTCTTTCTGAACTTATGCCTAAATTTAAAAGTATTTAATATATAATTAATTTAAGTTAGGGTGTCTAATTTTATTAATGTATTATTTGTGAGGAGGTGCACTTCACAAAGCAGCATGTACATATAATTTAGATATATTTCTATTTCTAGATTTACTGTACAGTTTATGCTTAATTTTTCTTTATATGTATTTAAGGTGAACCATTAAGTAGGTATTTAGATTATAAGATGTTATATTTACTTACCAATTTTTATGTTATGACGCTTTGTTTACCATCACGATTACGCAACTTATTTATTTTATTGCTTTGTAAATAGTCTTTCAAGATTCGATGTTATCAATATAGTGTCCCAGAGGTTTCCAACGTGTTTTTCTATTTCACCCATGCCCCTCTCCGATGTTTTTGAGCTAGCCCAAATTCTACCATTCTGTCCCCGTTCTGTTGCGGTATTCGGCGTAAACGGTTTCTTCACTTACTTTTACTGTTTTCTTTTGTGTTTGCGAGGAATACCGTAACAACGTTGTACCTTAGCCAAATATAAATAAACTCGCCACTATCCGCGTTCAAAGTATAAGGTCACAACCATCTAACACTGTACTATTTAATTTATAAATTTTAATACTTACAAGCTCGTTAGTAGATTTTTGTACGTCGTAAGCGATGCAAATTAAAGAAGTCAAAGAGAGACCTATCAATTTCGCTAGCTTATTTATATTATAAGCCAGGCCCCTCTCGGCCACACTTTACCCGAAATCCTAATTGCAAACTAACTCTTTCTTTAAATTTCGTATAACCGTTTTCAAACTTCTAGAAAAATATTGCTCGTCAACATGTTACAAACAACAAACTATCACATCTTCCTCTGTTCTAAAACTACCTATTTCGACCAATCATACATTTCAGTGATGTCTTATAACCCCGCCTGTAATATCTCTATTCCTGTCTTATGCATATTGGATGTTTCCTTCTAACCTTGCTTGAGTGGTAGAAAATCGATATTACTGTCCGCGTGATATCTCCTCCACGTGTAGTTGTATACGTGCTTTGCGACTGTCGTTTGACCAATATTCTTTGAAACTTACTTGTTATGCTCCAAAAATACATAGAAGTCGAGCTTTCAAAACATGCAGGTGTTCAATTAACGATCGTTTTAAAATAACATTTCTAGGAGTTTGCGTTTTAAGATATTTCATATATTCGACGTGTTTGTTTGTTACAACGAAAGCTATTCGCCTTGGAGTTATCGATTTTTCATGCTTTTATGCATTCTCTGACGTTATAACCCCTTAAATTAAATTACATTAAATTGATTAATAATTTCTATTGGCTTATACAATTTATTTTCTTTACAAACCTACGAATTTTTAATCCCTAATTATAAAATTATGGTATTATTTGTTACTTTAAATTAAATACATGAAATAACTTTCGCACGTAAATTATGGTTACTTCCTCTATACAGGGTGTTTGAAATTTCATTGTTTATACCCAATATTAACCCTTTAAATCCACTACAATATATAAACCTTGCTTTGATGCACCGCTAAAAAGGTGCTGTGATACAGATACAGCAAATCTTAAAATTTAAATTTGTTGACTTACCTTCCTTTCTAACTTTAACTTGACTGGCTAACGCAGTGGAATTGACCGAGTTATCGAAATGAAATCAAACAGCAACATCATAAAGCATTTATACAGTATAAAATATTTTTCATACAAAAGCATATAGAACATTTACAGCATGGTTTCTTTCAAACATCAAATTATTTCTAACGAGTAACTACTTACTTAATTGTCTAAATGTTTATTACCTTATTTTAAATTTACAGAACTAAATCTCTTCTCGTATGGGTAGTTCACCTGGCTTTGATTTCCGCGCTTGTAAGGTTTGTTTGGCCAAAAAATCCTTGATAGGTAGTCTATAAAAAAGGTCGGAGTGTTTCGAACACTAACTACAAACTTTCTTGGTAAATTCACATACAAAAATATATCATATGATTAGGATTTATTCTAGCTTAAATTTAAATAAGAAATACTCAAATATCAGTTACAAACAATATTTTAAAAAATTATACTAGCAAAAATCCACGAAACGCTTTTCTAATTTGTAATCAACCGTATTAAATATCTTCTACTTCTATTCTTTAATTGACGTCAAATCCCAGTTTACAAAATTATGCATAAAATCACCATTTTGAAACATTAGTTTTCAAAGTGCATCTTCAATTTGATTATTTAAATTAATTCCTAAATAGCATTTATCGAAGAAATTTCCATTTTTATTGTATGTTACAAAATCAAATAACTGTATTTAACGATTTTCATATTTATATGCAGGTTACGTTTAACCTTATTTTGCTCCGTACATTGACGTAGCTTAAAAGACAAAGAAAAAATGACCGGGCTCATCGAAGAGTAGGCGGGGTCCTAGTCTAACACATATACGGTTATTGTAGTGTCGCATACTGATGCAAAAGATAATAATCTTTATTTATTTTATGGGTTTTAATGCTCCGGACGCTTGTTGGAATAAACGTTCCTTTATTAATTGTGTCATGTTAAATTGACGTATTGTCTCAAAACTTCTGCCATAATCTCGTGTATTCCAGAAAACTTTTTATTTAAAATAAATTTGTTATGCATAAGTCAATTTATATGATCAATTTAGAGCTTTATAATACAAATTAGTTGAATTTTTATAGAAAATATTTGCTTTCACGGTAAAATGTGTCTTTAATACACATTGCGATTAAAGCGTTATTTTTTTTTAACAAGATTGATATGACTCATTACTGAAAATGCATAAAGCTAGCGCTATTCTATGCCATTTACAGCAAATGAAGAACATTTTTATATGCATTAAAAATGTATTGATAATTAATAAGTGAAAATAAATGGCTTTGTATTTATTTTAGAGTGATCAATTAGCATTCGCATTTAATGTGTTTTAAGGTATCTTAAAAATAATTATTTTTACATTTGTGGCTTACATTATTTGCTATGTATATACAATACGCTTATATCATACCGGGTGATTATTTATACACACGCAATTGCATTTCTACTTGGCACTTCACTACTGGTATCATACAGGGCGTAACGATGAATTTGCGGAAATTTCTATTTTTTCCGGATTTTTTATATCTTGGAGGAATTGATTTGTAGAATTTGTGTTTCAATGACCTCTCGCCACCCCCTATCACGTCAATATATATATATATATATATATATATATATACTATGTGTGTATATATATATATATATATATATATATATATATAAGTTCGAAAGAACCTTTGTACTATGGCAAAAGTAAATAATATCGCCACCAGGTGGTAAAACACTAACAAAACTAAGCGTGGAAGTACAAAAATTGATCTGAAATTACATCGTAGTTCTATAAATGGCTATACGAGTATGTTTTGTCTTTGAGATTTAGGGAATGTTATAGGAAACTTTATTTGCAAACATAACAAATCTTTTCGTGGCGACACTCGCTTCTTGTCCCAAGGACAATTTATAATGATAAAAGGACAAGTTATTTGCAGGCCGCAATAAGGAATTTGTGTACAACAAAATAAAACATAAGATGTATTTGTAAATAAACTCTTATGAAACTCATAAAAGCCTGTTTACCTATACAAATCCAGCTAAAAGTTGTATAGCCATTAACAAAACAAAAGCCTTATTATTTCACCAGGGAAGAAAACATCCACTGACCGGTTCAGCTTCCTTAAGCTTCGTCTGAGCGAATTAGTTTCCAACAACCCTATGAAGTAATCGAAGCTATCATACTGATATAATTTCGAAGAAATTTTTGTACTATGGCAAAAATAAATAATATAACCATCAGGTAGTAAAACATCAACACCACTAAGCGTAGAAGTACAAAAATTGATCCGAAACTACATCGTAATTCTATAAATGTCTATACAAGTATGTTTTGCTTTTGAAATTGGCGGAATGTTATAGCAAAATTTATTTGCAAATACAGCAAACATCGTCATGGCGACATTTGTTTCTTGCCCCAAGAGCAATTCATAATAATAAAAGGACAAGTTATTTGCAGTCCGCAACAAGGAATTTGTGTACAACAAAATAAAACATAAGATGTATCTGTAAACAAACTCTTTTAAAAATCATAAAAGCTTGTTCACCTATACAAATCGAGCTAATAGTTGTATAACTATTAACAAAACAATAGCGTTATTATTTCACAAGTGGAGAAGACAATCACTGACCGGATTCAGCTTTCTTAAGCTTCGTCAGAGCGAATTAGTGTGCAACAATCCTATGAAGTAATCGAAGTTATTATTCTAATATAAGTTCGAACCAATCTTTGTACTATGGCAAAAGTAAATAATATCGCCATCAGGTGGTAAAACATCAACTCCGGAAAAATGTCCTTCTTGGTTCCCAGTTGCGTCCTGTATTCCTGTTAAAATTAGTTCCCCGTTTTTGATAATTATCTCCCCTATTTTCGAATCTAACCATATTAACGTTCCTTTCCCTATTTTCACGAGGTCTTCCGGTGCTCACATCATCATACTTCTGCAGGTACTCTAAAAACATTTCCCTTTCTACAATATTTTGCAACGCTACATGTTGCCTAACCTCAACTTCTGTGATTAAATCGTCACGTACTTGATTTTGTTTGTGATCGCTTTAATAATGCTTTAAAAACTTGTCTTCGAACTCCCTATATGAATCTATTTCCTGTCCAATTAAATTATACCAGGCCTCAGCATGGTCTTTTAACAACGTCTTAACAGTGTTTAATTTTGCCTGTTTATCATACAAATTTCTAACCAAATTTGTAACACTGTTAATAAAAATTTGAGGGTTTACCCTATTATCTCCGTAGAATTTCATGTGTTGTTCTAACGATACGTTAGTTGGAACAAATCTGAAACCATCCCCCATCAAATTTGATACATTCTGTCTAATGCCACTTACCTCTCTTTCAACCCTTCCTAATTGATCTTTACACGAGTCCGTAACCTCGGTCATTTTTGCATTTATCTCTTCCTCACAGAAGATTCTTACATCAGTTTTTAGCTGTCCCATTTCCTGACTCAAACCTCTTATATCTCGTTCGTTCTTATCGACCCTTGTTTCAACTTCCCCCATTTTTATTGTTAGACTGTTCCTAAATTCATTAAACTCTTGGGTCGATCTATCTATCTTTTTACTTAAGGTTTCTGTCATTTCTAAATTTCGTTTCGAGTCTTAACTCAGTTGTTCGAATCTTTGATTCGTGTCTTCCCTTACTCCACTCAATGTCTCATTCATTTTTCCAAATTTCTTATTGGATTTTTCACTCATTCTCTCCAGCATTCTCAAAATTAGTTCATTACCTTGTTCACCTGATTTCGTCCTCGACTGATTCTTGCTTCCTCCTGCTTCCTCCATTTCTTGTGTTTTCTCAAATAACGCACTGTCACTGCTTCCTATTTCAACCCCTTGACTCCTTAACCACTCTCTTCTCTGCATACGTTTAACTCACACTTACACCTACTCAAAATAATTAGAATATTTTCACTCACTAAAAAAAATATCTACAAAATTTTCACTCACTCAACTCTCTCTCAGCTCGCCAGTTTCCTGGAATAAAATTTTAATTTTATCTGGGAAATCATGCCCTTCACGTTCGGGTCGCCAAAATTACTGTGTTTCCCCGGATTATTTTCGTGCCCCACTATTTGGTGTCATTAAAAAATGCTATGCTCTTTTTTATTTGAATTCGCTAATTCGTGCCCCAATGTTGGTTGACATAAAAATGCAGTAGTTTTGCCTTGAAAGAAGCCCTAAAATCGAGCCCCAGCGTTGGGTTGACAAAAAAATGCAGTGGTCTTTTAGATAAAAATATAACTCCAGCAATTTGCACCTAAATAAAACTTTGTTACCAATTTCGTGTTTTGATTATGATATGTTCTAGTTTGATATTTACAAAAATTGCTTATATATATATACTTACCCCAACTACATATTTTTTCAACTCCTTTACACACACCAACATACAAAAATAAAATAAAATTTTTGGACAAACACACACTCTTTTATTCATATGACATAAATGATTATTCAGACAATCTCAATATTTACATTGTTATATTTATAATAAAACATTTCAACTTTTTTTTCAATCTAAATTGTTTGTGAGTTATTACACTTCAACCTTTTTGTTTTTCAAAGTAGATGGTCCTATCGTGAAACCCTAAATTTACCTTTACTTGGTCTATGGTGAGCTCAGTATAAACCTTTTTCCTTGATATGCATAAAATATTGCATGGTCAAATTACTCTAAAAACCCGTTTACTCTTTACATCAAAAATTATTACGCCTGATTTAACCAACTCAAATAATAATGGAAAATTGTCTTTTATATACGGTAATCAATTTAATTTTAAGTTCATAAAATTCTCACCACATAATTCTAAACACATCTAGCTTTATAACACAATGCCAGTACCACAGTTCAACAATAAAACAAAATTCGTTACCTGGAGTGTTCTTCGGACGCACCACCTTCTTAGATGACGTTGTCGGAGGCTTTCACGGCCGGAGTCATTATAATTATTTATGGTTCCGTATTTATGGGACCGTGTCATTTTATAAATTAAGGTCGACGTTTCGCCCACTTTTGTAAGTTATGCTCTGTGAAGAATTTTTCGGCTGGAATATGTTTTAATGTGGTATTTTATTTTAAAGAAATTTGGAACAATGTCAGAATTACGACACTGTAACAAAAAGGTGAGTGTACAAAGTAATTTTGCTAGCGAGTGTCTAAGGTTACTGAAAGTTTTTGTTTTGTTTACAATATCCTCCCCGTAAAGGTTTTTGTGATATTGTCGGAGGCTTTCACGACCGGAGTCATTATATTTATTTATGGTTCCGGGTTGGGACCATGTCATTTTATAAATTAAGGTCGACGTTTCGCCCAGTTTTGTAAGGGGCTTCATCAGGACAATAAAATAGTATATTTTTTAAATATATAAAAAGATAAGAATGATAATATTAAATAAACAAGTTACAGTGTAAAGAGAAGGATGTAAGATGCAGATGTTCGGTTTATTACTCAGATATCGGCAGAGTAATAAACCGACATCTGCATCCTACACGAACCCCCAAACCACGCTGTAATTCCGATACACGATCTTTAACAATCCTTCCATATATACACAGAGTAACAGACCGAATTGGCAAAATTCTACGTAAATACAACATCAAAACAATCTATAAACCCACTAATAAAATTTCACAAATATTACCAACCGTTCATTTACATTTCCAATGCTCCACCCGAAGGTACTACATTGGCCAGGAGACGAGTTTTTTGTTGCCTGGAAATTTAGAATTTTGCCGAACCCTTGCCGTTCCAAGCAAGGTAGGGATCTTTAACGTGCGTGACAACACTCACACACGGGACCTCCATTTAACCTCTCATCCGAACGAGGGCGTAATTTTTGTGAAAAATGCTCACCTGCCATTTTTCAAGCAGTCGGCCGTGTCGGGATTCGAACCCAGGACTTTGGGATCCGTAGTCTTACGCTTACTACATTGATCCACGGCGACGCCACAAATATATATTACCAACCCCAAAAGATTCCGAAAATGGTCTTAAAGCCCCAGGCGTATATAGTATACCTTGCAGTTGCGGTTTGGTATACATAAGAGAAACAGGACGGTCAGTACAGACTAGACTAAACGAGCATAAGCGATGCTTAGGAACAAGCCAGTACAATCGCTCAGCGGTGGCCGAACACCAACATGAAACAGGCCATACCATCAACTTTAACAAGACGAAACTAATTGCCAGAATTCCATTTTTCTACAATAGAAAAATTAGAGAATCCATAGAAATCAATAAAAATTCTAATAATCTAAACAAAGACGATAACTACTACCTTTCCCTATTTGGAGAACAAGCCTATGTTTACAACAGCGGAACCGTGACGTTCACTGATCCACTACGACACTCCTCTCTATACATGATCACTCATGCATCAAGTTCTCGCCCTATATAAACCACCACTTTCGCTATTTTCACCAGTTACTTCGCCACAAGACACCTTTTGGCTATGAATGGGCTAGTGAGTCTGCTAGTTCAGGAGTAACTCTTCTCTTTACACTGTAACTTGTCTATTTAATATTATCATTCTTATCCTTTTATATATTTAAAAAAAAAATTATTTTATTGTTCTGATGAAGCTCCTTACAAAAGTGGGCGAAACGTCGACCTTAATTTATAAAATGACACGGTCCCAATCCGGAACCATAAATAATTATAATTCTTAGATGACCTCCACCAAACTCACGTACTTGGATTTTCCTACTCTAACCGCCTGCAAAACATACCCATAGTGCTTGCGTCTCTATTTTCCTTCCAGTCATGCGTTTATTCCCACTATTTTCTGTCTCACTCGAGTTTCCCTTACTTTCATCGAGCTCCCACTATCGCCGTGCGGTCTACGGTTACCGTTCCCTCACTAAATGTGCGCATCTCTGTTTCACCCATTCGTCTTTTAAAATATACTCGTCTGTCACGCGCTTGAAAACCCCTTGTCCTTCTATTAGCTGATGTATTCTCTGTCTCCCTTGGTTGTCTTCTAACGACTCTTTGTCCCTTAAAATTATAGAATTTTGCTTCAGAAATAACACATTGTTCGTTAACCTGGTTTTTACGTTGTACAATACCTTGAAATGTTATCGCTACGTTTTTAGCTTTCAAAGATATATTTATTTACTTGAAGCTCTCATTCTCTGAACTCCTCGACCGTTTGGTTATGTAATTTTTCTACGAATTAAGTTAACGTACATTTTAGTTTACGATGCTAAATAAATATCCGTTGAATCAATTATTGATTTTTATTTACCGCGAAGCTTTAATATTTGTCTGCAATGGTCAACCTTGTATTAAATTAACGTATACAAATTATTGATTTTTCCCTACCACAAAGCTACATAAAATTATGTCATTTAACACTAAAAATTTCTATATGTAATCGTCCACCTTGTTTTATACTAAAAAATGCAAACTCTTGATTTGAACGTAACAAATAATTTATTATTCTCCTATCTACAGGGTCATTATAAAAATACCTTCTTGGCCTATTTACACACATTGACCTTTGACCTACACAATAATATATTTATATATATATATATATATATATATATATATATATATATATAGCATTAGTGAATAAGATGAAATAATCTTAGACTTTTATGCAAACCCAAATAATCATTTCAAGTCGAGCTAGTAATTGAAAGATGTAATATAGGGTCTTGGACAGATTTAAACCTGTATCCTGAGTGCCGGAACCATGTTCACGCCACCACCGATGACACTGAATTTACATTTAAATCGTGTACACAACCATACATAAACGTTACTTTCAATTACGTTTGGCATTTTTGTCAATCATATCTGACATTGTCAAGTTTTTTACTTATGTCAGTTATAGACAGGAAGCTACGTTCAAAATTACGGCTATAAGCCAAATATTAAATATATAAACTTACCTTGTGTAATTAACTATCTATAATATTTATATATTTAATATTTGGCTTATAGCCGTAATTTTGAGCGTAGCTTCCTGTCTATAACTGACATAAGTCAAAAACTTGACAATGTCACATATGATTCACAAAAATGCCAAACGTAATTGAAAATTAGGTTTATGTATAGTTGTGTACACGATTTAAATTTGTAAATTTCCCAATTGTGTCATCGGTCTTGGTGGCGTAATTGGTAAACGCATGGTTCCGGCAAAACCAGGATACAGGTTCAAATCCTGTCCAAGACCTTATATTTTCAATGTTTCAATTACTAGCTCGATTTGAAATGATCATTTGGGCTTTGCATAAAAGTCTAAGTTATTATTTCATCTTATTCACTGTAATACTATAGTATTTATCAACTTACCTTGTGTAATTAACTATCTATCACGAAAGATCATTGAAACTCAAATTTTACAAATGCAGCCCACTAAAATATAAAAGAATCCAGAAAAAATAGAAATTTTTTAGTAAATTCATGATTAAGCCCGGTATAATACAGGCGTACTTTTATTCATTAAAATGCCAAGCAGAAACGCAAATTCCGCGTGTATAAATAATCACCCTGTGTGATATAAACATATTGTAAATACATGGGAAATAACCTAAGCTGTATATGTAAAAATAATTAATTTTAAGATACCTTAAAAACGTATTCAATGCGAACGTAAATTGATCATCTTAGGATAAATACAAAAACTATTTATTTTCACTTATTGATTATTAATACATTTTTGATGCATATTAAAATACTTTCCATTTGCTGTAAATGGCATAGAATAGCGCTATCATAACGCATTTATCATAAAAACTACAATCACTCTTATTAAAACCCCCAATTTTAATCTTATTAGGTGTGCTAGAGTCGTTTGCGGTGAAAGTAAATATTTTCTATAAAAATGCAGCCCATTTGGATTGGAAAGCAATTAAAGTTTAAATTAATTGCCCTGTGAATTATATAAATTTATTTTAAATAAAGAACTTTTTAGAATATTAAGCATATAGGATGAATCATCTATATTTAGAAATACTTTGATTTTGTTTGACCTAATTAATAAAAAAACATTTATTTTAAGAAGCGGCCGGAACATTGGGAAATCCCAAAAATGTAATAAGAATTGATAAGAAATATTTATGATCTTTCGCATTCACTGTACGAAAGGAGGAGACGGCGAGCATTAACTTTAGGTATTGAATAAAGACGGACAGTGCACATAAATCAACACTAACGAGACAACAAAACGCGGCGATTTTAGACGTTAATGAGTTTTTCTGGAAACCCTTGCGTCATTACGGTGTAAAATATTCTATACGATACTAGTAGGTTTTACAAACTAGATAATTTTGTATATAAAAGGAATCGTTTATTAAAGAGACTCATTTATAAAATTCAATCGCAAAAGTGTCACATTGAGAAAATAATTTGGAGCTATTGTTTTAAAGTATGCAATACGCATGCTGTAATTAATATTTACCATGCAACAATGAATAAAGAAGTGAAGTTAAACGTATCCTGCTCAAAAATATGAAAATTTATAAATGCAGTTATTTAATATTATAATATATAATGAAGATGGGAAATGCTTCGATATAAAAAGCTATTTAAAATTTTACTGAATAATTAAACCGAGGATGCACATTGGTTTCTAAATAGAAATGTAAATAATATCAGGATCTTGCAAGCTGATTTGGAGGTCAATTTAAAATTAGAAACTATTTAATTACGAATTGGATAAAAAAGCGCTTTGTGGATTTTTGAAGTGTAATTTTTTTAAACATTGTTTGTAACTAATATTTGAGTATTTATTATCTAGTTTAAGATATAATAAGTGCTAATCATTTTATTTTTGTAAGGATTCTTACCAGAAAAGTTTGAAACACTCTGACCATTTAATAGATTATCTGTCAAGAATTTTTTGGCCAACAAACCACACAAACGTGAGAAACAAAGCCAGGTAAATTATCCACAAGAAAACAGGTTTAGTTCTGTAAATTTAAGATAAGGTAAGAAACATTTCTATAGTTAAGTAAATAATTATTTGTTAGAAATAATTTTATATTTGAAAGAAACGATGTTGTAAATTTTCTATATGCTTTTGTATAACAGAAAATATTTTATACTGTATAAATGCTTTGTGATATTGCTGTGCTTGATTTTATTTTTGAAAACCCCAACATTTCCGTTGAGCAAACCAGGCAGAGTTAGAAGGGAAGGTAAGTAAATAATTTCAAATTTTGCACTTTGCCGTATCTGTATCACAGCACCCTTTTAGCGGCGCATCAAAACGAGGCGTTGTTATAGCACCCTGTAACATAAATTTTCGGTAAATTTGTTCATTGGCTTTAGCGCGGTGCATCTGTTATTTTAGTCGTTATTTAACAACATTTATATAATTCATTCAGTCATTATTGCATATTTAATAACCAATAAACTCCCAAAGCACACTTTAATTCTAATTACAATTAAAATCTACTACATACTACATATTCCTTACTTATAACATTTATATATAAAAACTTGTTAACGTGTTCCTACATCTTAAAGTATCTAAGATTTCAAATTGTTTCGACGATTGGCGATCGTTTGTCACTTTTCGTTTCTTAGTTGAACTGGAAAGTCGCTTGGTGTTGAAAACACCCACCATGTGCAGGAAAGTCAAGTTTTCCTGGCGAAGACGTCGTAAAAGACGGACAGAATGTTAAAAGTTGTCCAAGACAACTAAAGTAGAAATGTAGTGTATAAATCCCTTGGCGAACGGTTTGTATAAATGAGTAAGCATATGAAATTAATTATTTTATTATAGTGCAACTCTGAAATTCTGAAACTTTGAAATTTTAAAACTTTGAAAACTTCCAAAACTTCGATAACTCTGGAAATGTGGATGGTGCTGTAATAATTTTGATGTAATTTTTCGTAATTTTGATGCAGTCTTGGATCATCGAAAATATTGTATTTGGTTTGATTTAATTAAATTTATGGAACTCGTTTAGAAGGTAAATGAGTAAGCAACTTTGATCCACACGTGGCCGACGTCGCTATGCAGCCGGCGTGTTCTACTGATGCACATGTCGTTTGAAGGTTACAGGTCATTGCCGCTATCGGTAAGAAAGTATTAGTTTCTAAAATAATGCTAACGTTACAAAGTCCATTACGTAAATTTTGCATGTAATGATTTCCTTTTGAAGTTTGTTTTACTTCAGGTTGCTGTATGCAATTTATTATGACTTGTATAAATAATTTTGTTAATTAATTTTCAAAAGATCATTTTGTAAAGTAGAAAGTACAATGAGTA
Source organism: Platerodrilus igneus (assembly GCA_036346225.1). NCBI lineage: Eukaryota > Metazoa > Arthropoda > Insecta > Coleoptera > Lycidae > Platerodrilus > Platerodrilus igneus. The sequence continues at coordinate 794,228 of JARFIW010001097.1, read as the reverse complement.
CTATAACCTTTTCTAATTAATAGTGTGTTCAACTTAAGATATCATATCTCACCGATTGTACAGGCGTAGACATACTTCGTTACAGTTATCTTGTTTATGACAAACTAAAATACTAATATGTTAATTTTTAAGACCTGAGTCATATATGATGAAAATTGGAACTTAAAGTAATCTGTCAATTTTTGATATTTGCCAAAAGTTAAATAAGAAATATTTAAACATTGTGAGGTCGAGTAGCGCTACAGTGACTACCTAATAAAAACAAATAATGTCCATAATTAAATATCTGATTTAAAAATTACTTTCATAAGAATTGAATTTTATTAAGTACTCTTATTTATTATGATGTTATTTACTTTTCTTAAAAGAGAATACAGAATTATTTTTTTTGGACTTCAGTTCATTTTTCAATACTATTAAATTTTCCAAATTTTGTTCGGTATTTACAAGGTAAACTTATCCGAAAGAGCATCACGATAGTAGAAACCAATTGAACTTAATTTAGAGATTACATATTCATACTGATCCGTAATATATATATATATATATATATATATATATATATATATATATATATATGTTTGTAGAAATTATGTTTTAGAGTCACCCCACTCATCGTTAGATCCTTGAAGAAGACGATCAGATGTAAGTATGATATGTGTGACAATCAAACTTTGTATTTAAAGTGGTTTGTGATAATATAGGTTTCCAAATTTTCCTTTAAGCAAATTCATTTAGTCAGTTGCTTTATAAAAAATTTAGGTGGCGTCCTTTATTTTGTTTCTTTCAACTTAAATATACCCACTGACCCAATCTCATGCGACCGTGGGCCAAAAACCCAGTTGGCTAAATGTCTTAAGAGTGTTCTTTTACTATAAGCCAATTTCCATCCAAACCTTACCCTGGGCTTGACACAGTTACATAAGAATTTTCGATAGGTACTATTAATCTACCACAATTTTATTGTGGAATAGATTGATAGAACAAATATAGATAATAACCCTCTAGTGACGCCTCAACGTATGGCGTTGTCACAGCACTCTTTTGGTGACGCTCCAACGTGGGGCGTTGTCACAGCAATATATATATATATATATATATATATATATATATATAGCAGCTGTGTTATCGGACGTTATAACTAATAATAATATAAAATTTTTATAGATTTCTTTGGGAATATGTTGTCCACTCATTAATAAACGTTATTTATAAATTTGTCGACGTTTAAATTATCCGAAACGTCGACAAATTTATAAATGAGCGTTTTATTAATGAGTGGACGAACATATTCCCAAAGAAGATTCTAAAACCTTAAAAATTTTATATTATATATATATATATATACAGGGTGTCCCAATTTGAGTAGGATAGCCTGGGTATCTTTCTTATTATTAATGATAGAGATCTGCTTAAATGGGCAAAGTTGTGTCATTTGGATAGCTTATTTAAATCCGCATAGATACATTCGAAATTCCAAACGGTTTAGAAATTATTTAAAAAAAACTGAAAACTGCCAATTTCTTCAAAGTCGAATATTTTTGTTATAATAAAAGATACGAAAAAATGTTTCTTATAAAAGTTACTTAGTTTAATTGTGTGCACTTAAAAGTGATATTAGAATTTAATTCAAGATGGCAGTTATCGAGATATTAGCATCAAATTTCATATTTTAAATAGACGCCATATTGGATTTGTAGATGGTTAAATAGCATATTTTTTCTCTTTTGAACGATGTATCACAACATATGTTTAAATGAAAAAATTTACTGAAAATGATAATTTAAATTTTTATCAAGTAGGCATATCAGATTTCTCTTAAACAAATGAAATTATAACAAACTGTCATGTTGAATTAGTGTATCTGTTGTACTAATAATTGGCATTTGTGTATTCTCTTTCCCAGTTATAAGTTGTGATATACTTATTCTATAAAATATTCAAATGGCAAATTTTTCAACAAGCGAACAATATCATATGTTTTGTACATACATAAAATGTAATAAGAACAGTCGCCTTGCTGCCGAAACAAACCTAACAAACTTTCCCGAAAAAAGACAGCCAAACATTAAAATCTTTCAAAGATTGGACACAAATATGCAGCAGCATGAATGTTTAAAAAAACCTACTCGAAACATAAATGGAGACATTGCAGATGAGGTGTTGACACTGGCCTGTGTGGAAGCTAATCCAAACATTTCAACACGGGAAATAGAAACCCAAGTAAACGTATCCAAGTCTCAAGCATCAAGAATTTTAAAAAAGCATAAATATCACCCTTACAGATTTCACATTGCTCAAAACTTACAACCAAACGACTATCTCCGCAGATCAACATTTTGCAGATGGTTTATCAATCAAGTTAGGGAGAATGATGATTTTATCAATCGCGTTTTGTGGACCGATGAGTCTTATTTTTCAAACTTTGGAATATTTAATTGTCATAATGAACACTATTGGGCACAGGAAAACCTACGCATAACAGTTCCACGCCGCAATCAAATTCGATTTGGATGTAATGTTTTTTGTGGTATATTGGGAAACCGTTTACTTGGTCCTATAATATTCGATGGAACCTTAACCTCTCAACGTTATTTGGAAATGCTTCAAACATCTTTAGAAGATTTATTAGACGACCTACCTTTGGCACAAAATAATCAAATTTGGTATCAACAAGATGGTGCACCTCCACACAACGCTAGAGATGTTATCACTTACTTAAGTAACCGTTTTGATGGCAGAGTAATCACGACCCACACACCTGTAAAATGGCCGCCTAGATCAGCAGACTTAACACCCCTGAATTTTTATTAATGGGTCACTTTAAAAGATAATGTATATGGAAGTAATTTCCAGTACAATAATGTAGATGAACTACGGGAAGCGGTTATGCAGGCAATAAACGGTCTTAATGGGAATACATTACGACGCGAGTTAAGGTTCGTGGCTTCGAGCGGTCCTTTTTAAAAAGACTTCTTTGGTCCTTAACACATTTATTTGTTTAAACAGATTTGAACATTTACAATTTGAATTAATTTATTCTAAGTCGAAATACATTAATTAATTTGTACAGTGAGTTACCAGTGAACTGCAAGGTTAAAGCTGAACGTCTGATGAACTGACTAAGAGTGGAGCTCCCAGTCCTTATATAACTTTCTCCCCCTCACATTTCTGTGGGAACCTGCGGACGTAATGTCCGCTTACACTTTACAATACTTAGTTGCTATCTTAAAAGCTATTCATAAATACAATGTTGCAGGCTTATTCTGCGTAATCACGGTACGTGACATCCGACGACCGTCTGTGACCTGACATTTGCAGTATCACTTATCCTTGTGCTACTTTGTAGCGTTTCCACTCGTGGGAACTGAAATCATCATAATAATATGTAATAAAATGTTGCAACGACATTGTTGCACTGCCCTAACATTTCCTAATGTTTCCTAATATTTCCTAATATAAAGATATTAGTTTTATATATATATATATATATATATATATATATATATAATAGATGGGGGTTCCTATAACTCCTCCCAACGTACATTAAAAATTAAGGGTTTTTACCTTTTTCTTGATTTTTAATTAAATTTGTTTTCGTTTAATCTCATTTAAAATTCATATTTTCTAGGGGTACATTTGTTTGTTTGAGTTTCTTAAATCTAAAACTGTTTTTTTTTATTATTCGTAATTCTAATACATATTTTGTACGTTACATAAATAATCAATAAAATAGTCAATAAAATCAATATAATTGTCCATACACTAATGTTATCATAGTGCACTTTGGGCGTCTTGATCTCGTTCAGTTTTTCTTTATATTCTTCCATGAGTTTCATGGCGTGGTTTAAGTTGTCTAATTCCAGGTGTTCCAATTGCATTGGTTTTTGAAGGGTTTCTTCATCTTCTTCTTGGTTAATCTTGATTTGCAGATCGGGTAGATTTGCTAACTTCTTGCTTTGTACTGGATCTTGGTAAACTCTAATTATTTCGTTTTTTAATTTTAAATAACAATTTTCCTTAAGGGTGATTAATTTACTTCCGGTTAATGCTAAATTACTTTCGTCTTGATTGCAATACATTGTTGCGATTACTTCGGTGGGAAAGATGGCTATCCATTTATTTTCCGTTACTTTCTGAATTTTCATGTTGTTGATTAATACAGGTTTGGCTTCACAATTTTCATAGTGGTTGGTAAATTTTAGTAGTTGTACTTCGCAAGGGCTGTCTTCTTGAATTGTTGTGGTTGTTAATGATTGGCATAAGTATTGATTGGGTGTGACTTCATTACATTTGTCGTTTGTATAACCATATCTTTGTTCATTTAAGGATAGGAATTTGGTTTTTGGAATAATAACTTGGTACGTGCTAGTCATTTTCATTGGAAAAGCAAATAAGTGATAATAATTGTAACTGTTAGTCTCTACTATTGGTATTTCTATTAAAAATGTTATATCGTTGTTTTTTACATAGCCTATAACTATAGCTATTTTTTCAAATATTAAAATGTTTGATTTTAATACTTCGAAAGGTAATTTACTGTTAGTTATAAAAGATTTTATTCTCAATAATTTTTTTAATAAATCTATTGGTTCTATGATACTTGAATGTAGGGTATTTAATTTTGCAAAGGTTACTGCGTTCTCTAATGCTGCTAGGATTTGTTGAATTAAAGTTAGGGTTGATATTATCTGGTTATATATCGTATTGAATCTGATTAAATCTCGCATGCCTAACATGGTAGTTCGCATGTTATTTTCTAAGGTTTCTCTTCGGTTGGCTATACTATCTTGATTTCTAACTAATTTTCTAAGGGTTTCATTAAATTTGATGATCGTTGATTGTGTTAACGATATTTGATTACTAATTATAGTTTTAATGTCGTTTTGATTTTTTATCAATTGTTGTATCGCGTTGTCATAGCGTTCTGCGTCTTGGTTATCTAAATTTCCGGTAATTGCTTTAATTACGTTTCCTAATCCGTTGATTAGTCCTCGTTTTCTTCTCGTCATTTGTTCTGTAGGTATTAGTCGATTAAATTTGTCTTCGATATTTTTCAAAATACTTTCTGTTATACTGTCGTAGTTCATCATTTCTATTGCGTATTCTTTTCCGAATTTTGTTGTGTCCATTGATTGTTTTAGTCGAAAATAATTATTTTTTATTATTTGAAATTCTTGTTTTAGCTCGGTTAAATCGAATTTTTGTGCAAAGGTCCAATAATCTATGGTGTTTTGCATACTGCCTAATTTTATTGGTAGTATACCGGGGTTATTCTTTATGTCTTCAATTATAATTTCTGTGTCCGTTCTACCTGGGTGGAGGTTGACGGTAAGGGTGACGATTGTCCATTTGAAAGTACAGGGTGTCTTAAATTTTTGAGGTGAACATATTTTCTTATCTTGCCGTCGTCTATCGCGGCTACGTTTTTGTCTGATATTCGTTTGATTTTAAAGGGTCCTAAATTTCTCGGTGCCGTTTTGTGTCTTTTACTTTGGTAATTTTTCTCGAATACGGTTTGTCCTATGGAAAATTTGTTTATGTCTGAGTTTTTATTACGGGTCGCGGTAATTCGCTCTTTATCGCTTTATCGTTATCTAATTTGTCCTTTACTTCGTCGTAAGTTATTTTTAGTCTTTAGCGTATTGCTGATAGATTTCTTTGTTATAATGTATATCGTAGGGGTTGCGTGAATCTGAATGTCCTAAGGTTAGTTCTAAGGGTGTAAAATTTGTAGTTGAATGAATCGTGTTATTATACGCGATTAATGCGTATGACATTAAATTGGTTATGTGTTCCTTCTTGTAATTTATTCTTAATAGTCTGATCTGTTCTAATAGGGTTGAATGTAGTCTCTCATTTAGTCCGTTTGATTCAGGGTGGTTTTCCGTTATAAAGTGAAATTTTATTTTGTGTAATTCTAAAGTGTTTTGAATCGTTTCGTTTTTGAATTCGCTTCCGTTATCTAATGTTATTGTTTCGGGTGTTCCGTAAAATGTAAAATAGTGTAGAAATCCTTGGGTTACGTCTATACTATTTTTAGAAGTGATTGGTATTGCTTGTCCTATTTTCGTAAATGCGTCCACGATTGTTAGGTAACTTTGTGCTTCTACTACTAGAGTATCTGCATGTAATTTCTGGAAAGGTTTGTCTGGTGTTTTAGTTAACATTAAGGGTATTTTTGGGGGTTTTCTGTCATATTTGGCTTTATCACATAATTCGCACTGGTTGATAAAGTCTGTAGTTAATTCTTTCATGTCCTTGAAATAGTAGCGTCTCATAATTTGTTTTAGGGTCTCGTTTATTCCTCGATGGTTGGTCTTTCCTTCGTGTTGGTTTCTTATTACGTCATTTATTTCGTCAGGGTCGTCTAATGTTATTAATTTTCTTGTGCATCTTATAAGTTCGGGGCCAGAATTGTTAAATAGTTTTACATATATTTCTGAAAATCGTTTATATAAGTTTTCCGTGTTAAAATAAAAGTAAAATCGTTTTTTCTCGGGGGTGTATTCCTTTAATATTTTAATTATCTGTGATTCATTGTCGTCTTTAGTTATTTGAACTTGGTAAATTTTCTTATTGTCCACTTTCGTGTATTTAGCAGGGTTGGGGTTGTTTAAAACTTCTGTGATTATAAATTGATTGGGTTTCATGTCAATAGCTTCGTTTAAAATTTTTATTGCGGTTTCCGGTTCGTCATTTTGTGTTGAATGTATTGTTTCCATTTCTTCTGGGTCTTCTCTGACTTCGGTTTCGTCTACGTTTCCTGCTAATGATTCTGTCTCAAGTGCGTTAAGTTGGATTCTACTTAAGGCGTCTGCATTATTGTTGTAAATTCCCTTTTTGTATATGATTTCATAATCATATTCTTCTAGTCTGATTCTCCATCTTTGTAATTTCGAGTTAGGTTCTTTGAGTTTGCATAGCCAAACTAATGGTCTATGATCGGTATATATATAGAATTTCCGTCCGTATAGGTACGGTCTAAAATATTTTGTTGCCCAAATTATGGCTAACAATTCTTTCTCTATCGTACTGTATCGTAGCTCTGTTTCGTTGAGGGTTCTTGATGCGTAACTGATAGGTTTATCGTTACCTACTGTTCCTTGGCTTAATACTGCGTCTAAGGCTACATTTGATGCGTCTGTTGTTAAAATGAATGGTTTCGAAAAGTCTGGGTATTCTAATACGGGGTGATTTGTTAAAATGCTTTTGATTTTGTCTACTGCTTTTATAAATTCTGGGGTATGTACAATTTTGTTTCCCTTCTTTAAACAATTGGTTAGGGGCTTTGTTATTTGAGCATAACCTTTTATGAATTTTCGGTAATATCCGCTAAGGCCTAAAAATCTTTTAATCTCTTTATTCGTTTTGGGTATGGGGTAATTTAATACAGCGTTTGTTTTGTCGGGGTTTGGCATCACTCCTTGGGGTGTTATTACGTGTCCTAAAAAGGTTACTTCTTTCTGTAGAAATTCGCTTTTGTCTAGTTGTACTTTGAATTTTGCGGTTCTTAATCTTTCGAACACTTCTCTTAATCTTTCTATGTGCTCCACTAATGATGTTGAATACACTATTATATCGTCTAGGTACACAAGGCATTTTTCGTTGTGTATCCCTCGTAGTATGTTATCCATTACTCGTTGAAAAGTTGCGGGTGCGTTCTTCAGTCCAAATGGCATCCGTTTATACTCGTAGTGTCCTCTAGGTGTGCTAAAGGCTGTTTTCTGTGTATCTCCTTCTTCCATTTCTACTTGATGGTATCCTGATGCTAAGTCTAGCGTCGAAAAATATTGGCATTTGCCTAACTTGTCTAATATTTCTGTGATATTCGGTAACGGGTATTTGTCGTCTACCGTTTTTTCATTTAATTTGCGGTAATCTATTACCATTCGGTATTTCCGTTTTCCTGATGCGTCTAGTTTCTTTGGTACTATTAGTACGGGGCTGCTCCATGGTGAATTGGAGTGTTGTATAATATCTTGATCTAATAGATCGGTTACTTGTCTATCAGCTTCTTCCTGACTTGCCTGGGGTAATCTGTATGCTTTGGTGAATAGGGTTTGTTATCCGTTAGCTCAATGTTGTGTTTAACTGTATTTGTAAACGTTAGGGTATTCCTTCGCAATGGAATATATCGCGGTATTCATAACATAATTTTGTATTGCTTTTGTTCTTCGTGATTTATGTCGCGGTTAAATCGGATATTATTTAAATTTTGTTTTAACATTTCGTCTTTTTCTACGGGGTTATAATTTTCGTTTGGGGATTCATCTATTTCCATTTCGTCAAAGTTTAATTCTTCTACGTTTATCGGGTTTTTAAAGATATTTCTACGGGTAATCATTTGAGTTTATTATTGTTGTTGTGGCGTAATTATTTTTGATTTTTACTAATGCGGTTGGGGTTTCTACTCCTTGTTGAAAAGTTATGTGGTTTATTATTCCTAAGTTTTTATTTGAATCTACGGGGATTCTATTTTTTTTTTCCGTTCGGGGTTCTAATGTATATTTTTCGTCTATTTGGGTATTTTGAAATTTAATGGGGATTCGTCCATACTTGGTTCTTAATAATCGGTTTTTGATATCTATATTGGCTCCTAATTTTCTTAGAAGGTCCATTCCTAATAGTCCGTCATATTTGTCATTAAATTCAAATATGCAGAATTTATGTTTCATCTTTACGTTAAAGGTTTTTGGTAAAGGTATGTTTTCTACGAATTGGCGTAGGGTTGTTTGATGGGCGGTTTTAATTTTAAAGGGTTCTCTCTCTACGTAGTTTAGATAATGTTTTTTTACTGTTCGCGGGCTTATTAATGTTTTTGAAGATCCGGTATCGATTAGTAATTTAAATTCAGCGTGGGGTATTTCGATATAGGGTAATACAAGGTGATTCATATTATTTAGATTTATTACGTTAGGTCGTTTATAAAATGGTCCATGTGAAAATTTGAACATGTGTTCTCTTCATCGTCTTCCTCGTAATTTTCTTGTGGTTCTTCGCGTTCATAATGGTTTAATTGATTCTGTTCATTATTCGTACACGGTCGATTATTATTATTCTGTTCATCTTCATACTCTTCTACTTCCTGATGAAATAGCTCTTCTAAAGTGAAAGTGCGTTTTTGATTAGGGTTTGGTCTTATGTGCGTTATTTTTGTGTTAGGTCTGGTGTTACCAGATGAGGTATCCATTGGTGTAGGTTTGTAATAATTATTGGGATTATTAGTGTTTATCATCGGTGAGTTTCTGTTAGGATTCGCGTTGAATGCTGGTCTTTGTTGATTTATATTTTGGTTAAATCTCGGTTGAAATGCGGGTCTTGAAAAGTTCGAGTTAAATGTTTGTTGATATGTGGGTTTTGAAAAGTTTGGGTAAAATGTTGGTTTTGTAAATTGTTTGTATTGGTTGTTAAAGTTTGAATTATTAAAATGTGGATTATTTGTTCGTGTTTGGTTTGTTTGTGCATTGAATTGGTTAAATTTTTGTTGTGGATTTATTTGTCTTGCGGGTTGTATAGTTTTCATTGGCGTATAGCTTTTATTCGCGTTGGGGTTATATAGTCGGTTTCTGTAGTACATTACGTTTTCTTTTTCGATTATCATATTCATTGCTTGTTCTAAGTTTTGGGGATGTTGAAATCTAATTTTATCTGAAAGTCTTTCGGGTAGTGCATTTAGATAGGTATCTAATGCCATCTCGTCATACATTTTAGTTTTTATTAGTCTTACGTTTGGGTCGGTTTCTTCGATTTTGAGTTTTGTCAAGATTAGGCTTCTTACATCTTGGCATCTCATTCCAAATTGATAGGGTGATTGGTTGTGTTCCATTTTCAGTCCGGTTAAGTCTCTTATTAAACATTTTAAGTTACGTCGATCGCCGAAATATGCGATTAATATCCGTTTAAACTGTTCCCATTCATCTACGTCCTCGCGACTGGCTATTAACGTTAGTGCCTTTCCGGTTAGTTTACTGGTCATGAGGCGGATCAGTAAAGTGTTTCTGTCGTTGTCACCTGGCTTATAAAAGGTCTTTAAGAATATTTCGCTTGCCGAAATGTAATTACTAAGTAAGCAGGTATCATTTCCATTAAATGGCGGTATCATTTTGAGGTACAGCTTCATTTCATTAGTCATCTTGGCTGGGGTAATATTTGGGTAATTTTAAAAAAGTAAAAAATTTTTTTTTTTTTTTTGAAAAAATTTGGTTTTATTTTGTAGTTTTTGGGTGTTATTTAATGAGTTTTACGCTTGGTATTAGTTTGGTTGAGTTTACTTTTGATTTGCCGATTTTTAATTTTAATTTCCGAAGTTTCAATAGGCTGGGTTATTTTTTGTGGTAATTTATCGGGTGTGAATGTTTTGCGTTATTTGCGTCGGTTATTACTTCTCTAATTTTTTATTATGTCGATTTTATTTAGGTGCGTAATAATTCTCTCGTTGGTTTATGCGATTGTAAGGTGTCTGTAATGCTTACAATGTTATCTGCTACAGGATGTTGTTAGTCACTTAGTTGCATTTGCGTCTCTATTATGAGTTATTTTTAATTTTTGCGTGGGCGTAATTTATTACTCGCAGTGTTTTTATATGATACAATTTGTGCGTCTTTAATTTATTGCAGTAAAATTTTCACGTTATAATTTGTGTTTTAGTACCGTACTTATTTATTCGTTCTGAGTAGTTTTAGATTGATACTTAAATAAAGTTTCCGATGGTAATTTTATGTTGTTTATAATGCTTGAATTCTGAAAGGTTTCGCGATGTATTTAAATAGCTTTTGATGTGATTTATTATTAGATTTTTATGCGTATTTAGTCAAGGTTAGTTCCTATGAAGTATGAGTGTTAGTTTTGCGTTCAATTTGAATTCGCGCTTAGTTAATTCTCGTATTAAGATGTGGTTTTTTAATAATAGAATGCGATTTGTCTATTTGTGGATGGTATTTGAGTTTGAATCGTGGTGCTGCTTTCGCGTTTTTATTCTTGGTGTATTTTAAATTTTGTGAGTCAGTTAATTCTTTTATTGTGGTATTGGAAGTTTTTTTTTTATTTCTTGTGTTAGTTGAGATTAGAAATTCTAAAATTTGTTGCGTTAGTTAAGATTGAATTAGAAATTCTAAAAATTTCTTGCGTTAGTTAAGTTTTGATTCAAAAATTCTAAAAATTTTTGTCAGTTAAGGTTGTCGAATCAGAGGTTTTAAAAATTTTTTCGCGCCAGTTAAGATTTAATTCCGCAATTTTAAGAGGTTTGATTTTGTTTTTAAGAATTTTTCTTACGTTAATTAAAACGTGATCTAGTCTCTTGCGCATTGCGACTTTTTTAATAATTGTCTCTAGTTTTTGTTTCAGAATAATTTTTCTCAGTTCTTAGTCTCAAAATTTTTTGTTGTCTCAAGTTTTCATAAATTTCTCATATATACAAGTAAAATAATAATAAAATTTCAATAAAGGCTTGAAGATAATCTCTAGCAATTGCTAAGTCGATTATTTTCAAAAAATGGCATAAAATATTTGTAACAATAGTTAACATATACATAAATAAATCATAACTCATAAACTAGCAAATATCAATTGTCTTTGTTAATAATAAAATAAATTTTAATTGGTTTAGGAAAATGAACTTACACTATTTGCTTGGTTGCTCTCATTGATTTGTTTTCTTTGTTTCTGTTTTTCTTTTGGCTTCTTGGATTTGATCTATTCTTGTATCGCCTCCAATTTTTCTTTTGTTGTTGAATTCGAACTATGCTTGTTTCTCCTTCAACGGCTGGACTTAAACGATGCGTGTTTCTTCTCCAGTTTTTGGTTTTGTTCTGGCAAAATCGGAATTGAAATTCCCGGACCACCAGATCCTCGAAGTTGGATTCGCTAGTGCCCTTTTGACATCCGTTACGACTGCGCCAGTTAGGGTTCGTGGCTTTGAGCGGTCCTTTTTAAAAAGACTTCTTTGGTCCTTAACACATTTATTTGTTTAAACAGATTTGAACATTTACAATTTGAATTAATTTATTCTAAGTCGAAATACATTAATTAATTTGTACAGTGAGTTACCAGTGAACTGCAAGGTTAAAGTTGAACGTCTGATGAACTGACTAGGAGTGGAGCTCCCAGTCCTTATATAACTTTCTCCCCCTCACATTTCTGTGGGAACCTGCGGACGTAATGTCCGCATACACTTTACAATACTTAGTTGCTATCTTAAAAGCTATTCATAAATACAATGTTGCAGGCTTATTCTGCGTAATCACGGTACGTGACATCCGACGACCGTCTGTGACCTGACATTTGCAGTATCACTTATCCTTGTGCTACTTTGTAGCGTTTCCACTCGTGGGAACTGAAATCATCATAATAATATGTAATAAAATGTTGCAACGACATTGTTGCACTGTCCTAACATTTCCTAATGTTTCCTAATATTTCCTAATATAAAGATATTAGTTTTATATATATAATAGATGGGGGTTCCTATAACTCGCGTAACAAAAAGTGTTCTAAAACGTTGCCGATTGTGTTTAAATAATAACGGTCAACATTTCGAACAATTGCTATGATTTATTAGTTGGTGTTTAATGTTATTCTAATGTTTTTTTCGTTTAATTTGTTTTAAAACTGATTTGTGTTGATGCCTACTTGATAAAAAATTAAAATTATTATTTTCAGTAAATTTTTCCATTTAAACATATGTTGTGATACATCGTTGAAAAGAGAAAAAAATATGCTATCTAACCATCTAAAAATCCAATACAGCGTCCGTTTAAAATATGAAAGTTGATGCTAATATCTCAATAACCGCCATCTTGAATTTAATTTTAATATCACTTTTAAGTGCACACAATTGAACTAAGTAACTTTTATAAAAAACATTTTTTCGTATCTTTTATTATAACAAAAATATTCGACTTCGAAGAAATTGGTAGTTTTCAGTTTTTTTTAAATAATTTCTAAACTGTTTGGAATTTCGAATATATCTATGCGGAATTTAAATAAGCTATCCAAATGACACCACTTTGCCCATTTAAGCAGATCTCTATCATTAATAATAAGAAAGATACCCAGGCTATCCTACTCAATTTGGGACACCCTGTATATATATATATATATATATATATATATATATATATACAGAAGTTCTTTCAAAGTTATTTTTGTCTATTGTTTTTGGTTGTTTTATAAGGATTATAAACCACTTCATCCTCATGAGATCCAGAGAGATCGAAACTAGTCGATGAATGTTTATTCTCTTTATGAAACAAACAAATTCTTTCATTTATGGCTATGCAAATATTAGCTTGCTTTGTATAGTTCAAAACTCTCTTTCGATTCTTCGTAAAATGGGTGTTTATTTATACATCGTATATACTGTTTTTATATATATATATATATATATATATATATATATATATATATATATATATATATATATATATATATATATATATATATATATATATATATATATATATATCAATTACGTGAGATGTATATGCAAATACATATTGTATTTATCAATACTAATCAAACTGATATAGCCATCACAAAACAATTACTTGATCGTTTTATAGGGAGAAAAACATTTATTGACCAGGTTTGGATCTCATTGAGTCTCGTCAGAATGGACTAGTTTTAACCCTAGCAAAACATCAAGCAACTTCAATGTATATGACCGAAAAAACCTCTGACGTTGGCAAGAGGAAAATACAGCACCATCAGTTAGCTAAAACCAGCACTGAAATCGAAACTATACTGTGTTTTATGGATGGTTATACATATACGTTTTGCCTTTGGGATTTTAGTAATGTTTACGCATATTTAATGCAATAAGTAACATTACTTCCCGTTACGGCGTCCAAGTCTTGCCTTTAAGGCACATAAAATATATAAAAAGCAAAACTTTCTCTACAATCTACAGTTAAAATTAAACCAATTAAATGAGATGTATCTGTAAATACATATTGTATTTACCTATACAAATCGAACTGCTATTTGCATAGCCATTACAAAACAATTACTTGATCGTTTTATAGGGAGAAAAACATCCATTGGCGTGGTTTTGACCTCATTGGGTCTCGTCAGAATGGACTAGTTTTAACCCTAACAAAACATCAAGCAACCTCAATGTATATACACGAAGAAACCTCTGTACGTTCGCAAAAAGAAATAGAGCACCATCAGTAGGCTAAAACCAGAAATAAGGCTGAAACTATACAGAAGTTGATTCGAAACTATACTGTGTTTTATAAATGGCTATACATATACGTTCTGCCTGATCTTACTGTGCTAGATTTATTTATTTGGAGTTATGTAAAAAGTCAAGTTTATGCTGCTAATTCAACTTTTTGACGATACAGCAAATATGTTGAAGTTTATGTCGTACATTTTGAGCAATTGTTATACCATAATTGTCTTTGTTTTCATTATAATTTTTTTATGTACCTATTGTTTTTCAAGAATAATTTGTTTGTTTAATATCATCAAATTCATATTTTGACATTTAAATGCTTTAATAATCTATAGGAACACTGTGGCACGATTTAAATAAAATTAAATAAAAACCTTTAACCACAAAAAATATTTAAATTACTAGATACGTATTGCGACCACTATGTGGTCATCATCAGTAGAAAACCTGTAATTAAAAAAAAAAAATAGCTGTTGTTCTGGAACACTTCAGAGGATATTCTCCTCACCACTTAGGCTGAAGTGAACCTTTCCAACCTATAATTTACTATATTGTTGCTTTAAACACTATCGAGGATATTCTCCTCACCCGCAGGCTGGTGTTCTCAACAACAAACAAGTGAATTGTGACATTATAACTTAAATCTACTTAATTTATACTAATTCTAAATCTACTAAAGCGGAACCGATTTAATCTTGCTTTCTCATTGGTTGTTGACCAATAGGGAAAGCAAAACAGATGGCTCTATTGGCCCTTTATCGGTGTTTAAGAGGGGTCCTTTATGTTTAACAATTTTAATTGATTCATAGGCATTTAAGGAGGAAAACGTTGGTACCGCTTTTAACAATTTAACATTTTCTAGTTTAACGGGGTGGCTGGTTTCAAATATATGTTTGGCGACCTGAGACCTTTCATATTTACCATATTTGAAGTGAGCAATGTGTTCTTTAAATCTTGTTGTTATATTCCTCTTGGTCTGACCAATATATTTTTGAAAACACCCTGGCCCTGCACAACTTCCAAATCAAATGTTGATGATTTTCTTAAAGAAATGAATTCAAAATTTCAAAGCATAATATTTACGTATGAACTAAAGAATAATGGACAATTACCCTTTTTAGTAATTAGAAATGGTAATAAATTAGAATTTGACATTTATAGAAAAGAAACCAATGTAAATCGCTTTAGTTTGTCTTCCTCTAATCATAGCATACAACATAAGTTGGCTTCATTTAACTTTTTAATTAATAGATTATTGAATTTCCCTTTAAATAAAAACAGATTTAATAAAGAATTTGCTCTTATTAAACAAATAGCGAATTACAATGGTTTCTCTTCTGATATTATAGATAATATTTTTAGAAAGTGTAAAAATAGGATCAACATCCGTAAATCAACGACTTTGCAATCAACCACCTCTAACGATAATGTTAAATATGTTGAACTTCCGTTTCACAAAACCACAAAGGGTCTTGATAAAATATTCAAACAGTGTAATTTCAAAATTGCTTTCACTAATACTAATAAAATTAAAGATTTGCTAGGTAATCCAAAAGACAAGGTGGAAAAATTGCAAAAGTCGGGGATTTATGGAATTAGTTGTGCAGGGCCAGGGTGTTTTAAAAAATATATTGGTCAGACCAAGAAGAATATAACAACAAGATTTAAAGAACACATTGCTCACTTCAAATATGGTAAATATGAAAGGTCTCAGGTCGCCAAACATATATTTGAAACCAGCCACCCCGTTAAACTAGAAAATGTTAAATTGTTAAAAGCGGTACTAACGTTTTCCTCCTTAAATGCCTATGAATCAATTAAAATTGTTAAACATAAAGGACCCCTCATAAACACCGATAAAGGGCCAATAGAGCCATCTGTTTTGCTTTCCCTATTGGTCAACAACCAATGAGAAAGCAAGATTAAATTGGTTTTGCTTCAGTAGATTTAGAATTAGTATAAATTAGGTAGATTTAAGTTATAATGTCACAATTTACTTGTTTGTTCTTGAGAACACCAGCCTGCGGGTGAGGAGAATATCCTCGATAGTGTTTAAAGCAACAATATAGTAAATTATAGGTTGGAAAGGTTCACTTTAGCCTAAGTGGTGAGGGGAATATCCTCTGAAGTGTTCCAGAACAACAGCTATTTTTTATTTATTTTTTTAATTACAGGTTTTCTACTGATGATGACCACATAGTGGTCGCAATACGTATCTAGTAATTTAAATATTTTTTGTGGTTAAGGGATTTTATTTAATTTTATTTAAATGCTTTGTTTTGATTTGTTTAAAAAAAAATAGAAAACCGTTTTTTGAATTTATAATATGTTTAGCACTTAGTATTTTAAAAGCTATTTGTTTCCGGATATATGTTTATTAGCAAAAATTTACTGGTTGTCAGTGGAAGATCTACCGGAAATTTTTTTAAATTAAATTCGAACCACCCTGTATATATATATATATATATATATATATATATTACTCAAATTTAGACTAGGGTAGAAAATTAGTTAACGACATCAAACAATTTTAATCACCTTGTATAAAGAAACAAATAGAAATTACGTGCGAAATTTATATTAATTAATTCAATTCTTAAGTAACGGGTATTAAACAAAGTGTACAAATAATAATTAATATTTAATTAGTATTCGCTAAAAATTAAAGGGTAGAAGTCAATGCCATTTATTATTATTTTAATTGGAGTTAATTGAACGATTATTAAAGTATAATATGCATAAAAACTTTTAAAAACCCAATAATACCAAATATGAGACGCGTTGCTAGCATACAAAGCTATCATGAGGGTTAAAATACGTGGAATATGCAAATCGTAGAAGTATTACGATTGAACACCTGCGTATTTTTAAATATCACGTTCTGTTTAATTTGTTTGGATAAACATGAAAATTCTGCGTATATTGCAAACGGTCGGATAAACCGTAGCTTATATTAACAAGAAAGGCTAGTTGAGGGGTTATTTAACTCAAATAGGAATACACGTGGATTCAAATAACCGATAGTAAAGAATATCGATTTGTACCACTCAGACCAGGATAGAAAGAGACGGATAAAATGCGCAAAGCAGAGACACGGATAATAAAAAGCGTGATTTGAGCAACGTCACTAGGTTTGCGATTGGTTGAAATAAGTTGCAGATATGAGAGGTGAAAACATAACAATTTCTATACAAAATTAATTAGTTGTTCGCGGACGCATTGCGCGACGTGTGAAAATTTCTTAGATTTTCAACTGGCGCGTGTGCAAATTTTGTAGAATCGCTGTGCCGAGCTGTCGAAAGGGAAACTAGAATGCGAAATTCTAAAAATTGTCCGTTGCGTGACAAATCCGACGTGCAAGCGGGCTATTATATAAACCCGTGCTAATATGAGTTTCGCTCTCTTAGATTTTCGATTTTGCTTCAATACTTTAAACAGTTTGGCTCTTAGATTTTTGATTTTATTGAATATTTTAAACAGTTTTGCTCTTTATTTTTTGATGTTATACGATACTGCAAGCAAAATACGCGCTACGATACAAGTGATTATGCATTAGTGCACTTAGAAAAGATAGATAAGGTAATAAAGTCTAGTTATATTTGCGGGTATTACTGTACCAATCATCTAAATTAGTAGCGATAAATAAATACATTTAAGTGTACAGCTTTGTATAGCGTGAACGAATTATGAATTGCTTTGCTATTTTTCGGGAGTGAGTAATCAAGTGGTATTTGTAAACGTGATTGGATCCACAAAACAAGATTTAGATATACATAGATGAGTTCCTGAGAAGCCCTGAAACAATTTTAGATGAATGGTGGTGTAGAAAAATTTTAAAAGCGGTCAGAATCTGAGGACGTAAACATAACCCAGTTGGAATGGTGAAATTAGCAAGGACGATGTACATTGAAGCCACGAGTGCAGTAACCTTCAGGTAAATTATACAATTTTGTTCGATCTTTGATGTTTTGGTGTGTGTTGGATATCTTTATAATTTGTTTGATAAAATGGACAGTAGTAAATTTGTATAAACAACAAATTTTGAATTTTAAGGTAAAATTTTCTTGTTTAAGTAGAAAGGAGTATTTAGCAGTTTATGTTTTGATTATGATGAAAATTTGGGTCTGTCTTTGAGCTCAATTAGACTAACCTGTTTAATTAACGTAAAGGGGTGGAAGATGCTCCCTTTTATTCAGACTTAGGTCTGCACATATTGTTAAATTAATTAGTATGCATCCTACCAGGACTTTAATTCTGGATGCATATTAAAATGATGACAAATTTAAACTTGAAATTTTATGATACTGATATTTATGCTGAAATTTAATTTTGAAATTTTAATGTATTATGAATATTGATGTAAATAGAGTTAACGTTGATGTTTGTGGTAGGAATGTGTTTTTTTTTTTTATGAATGAGGATGAAAGTTTTAACTAGGTGAGCAGCCGAGGCAGAAAGAGTAAAGAGGCGATTATCAGAAGAGATTCAACAGGGCGAGAATCACAGCAAATCTTGGTGCCCAATTCGAGAGGCTCGAATATTTTTTTTTTACTCTGGTGAGGCTTTTGTAGGTTTCACAGCAATATATATTACAGTTAATAAGGTGAAATAATAACTTAGGCTTTTATGCAAAGCCCAAATGATCATTTCAAATCGAGCTAGTAATTGAAAGAAGGAAAATGTAAGGTCTTGGACAGGACTGAACCTGTATCTTAGTCTTTCCGGGACCATGCGTTTACCAATTACGCCACCGAGAGCGATGATGGTAATTGGAAAATTTACAAATCCAATCGTGTACACAACTATACATAAACCTACCTTTCAATTACGTTTAGCACTATTGTCAATCATATCTGACATTGTCAAATTCTTGACTTATGTCAGTTATAGACAGGAAGCAACGCTCAAAATTACGGTTATAGGTCAAGCATTGAATATATAAATATTTTAGGTAGTTTTTTTTACACAAAGTAAGTTGTTAAAAACTAAGATACAGGTTCAAGTCTTGTTCAAAACCTTGTATTTTCCTTCTTTCATTTACTAGCTTGATTTGAAATGATCATTTGGGCTTTGCATAAAAAACTAAGTTATTATTTCATCTTATTAATTGTAATACGTTAGTGTAAATAAAACTACCTAAAATATTTATATATTCAATACTTGGCTAATAGTCGTAATTTTGAACGTGCTTTTGTCTATAATTGATATAAGTCAAAATTTTGACAATGTCAGATATGATTGACAATAGTGCTAAACGTAATTGAAAGTTAGGTTTATGTATAGTTGTGTACACGATTTGGATTTGTAAATTTTCCAATTATCGTCATCGCTCTTAGTGGCGTAATTGGTAAACGCATGGTCCCTGAAAGACTAAGATACAGGTTCAAGTCTTGTTCAAGACTTTACATTTTCCTTCTTTCAATTACTAGCTCGATTTAAAATGATCATTTGGGCTTTGCATAAAAGTCTAAGTTATTATTTCGTCTTATTAATGTAATATGTTAGTATTTATCAACTTACGTTGTATAAAAAAAAACTACCTATTATATATATGTATATTGCTGTAATTATAGGGTTAATTTAGGGGTAGGTTAAGTCATAGGGGTCGTAGAATAAACAAAAGAAACTCCCAAGTAACAAAAGCACATAATTACAGATATTAGAAGAGTAAATAGGTCATTATAAATATTATTAGTTGAGAGCACACTGTATATAGCAGTACAAGCGATTAAAACACATATCCAAGAGTAGCTACGAGCAAAGATAAGAATTTAGAAATGTAACGAAACGCACTGAAATTAAATCAGTGAAAAACCTGCATGAATTGGCTAGATAAATATTAAAAAAGTGTTTAATATATCATCTTAAACGCACGCAGAAATTATGCATTATTTGAAAAGCGTACGTGATCTAAAAGTATCACATTTGTTTAAAAATCCAATTTAATTAGGAAATAAACAAACACCAAATTCATTCCATTCAGATTAGAATAAGGCCAACAACAATAGTACGTGATTTGTTGGACGAAGATTCCTGGGATTTCTGAATCAAATGTCAGGTATTATAATGAATAACATGACATTTTTAGCATCGCTTTATGCAACTAAACTACACAATTGGTCAGGTTTCTCAAAATAACAAGAGATAAAACAGTTGGTCTCGCCCAGCACGTGGAGTCAACGAATCGCAAACAAAAGAGGCCGGTCTTATAAATATGATGAGAATGGAATATCGAGTTAATATACTTTAGAAACTGGGCAGTCACTATACTTGAAAGTGCTAAATATTTACGTGAACAGTAAATTAAATTAAAGTGAAAATTAAAGCACCTACTGAACCACTTCAGGTTAGATATTTTGATATGATTTATTTTTAAAAACTGTTTTTATCTCGATTATCATAGCATAAATATGGCGACCCAAAGCTAGGGGCTAGAACACCACTAAAACTAAATTAAAATTGAAAAGGAAATTAAAAATTTAAAAATTTGTAGGAGTAAGAAATTTAAAATTTAAATTTGTAAAAATACGAATAAAAATTTAATTTAAAAGGGATAGGAATTTAAAAAAAAAACTGAAGGAATTTGAAATCTTAATAAAAATAAAAATTTAAAATGGATAAACGAATAAAGGAGACCAGAGAGGCATTGAGGAACCAAGGGGTTGAAATAGGGTCACAAGAAAGCGTAATTTTACAAGATACATCTATTGAAATGCATGGACCACAGTTAACGAAAAGTCAAAGCGAAGAACAACAGATTTCACAACAATCTGAAATCATGTCTATTTTTTTAGCCTTAAACAAAAAAATGGATAAAAGCGAAGAAACCATGAAAAATATTAAGGAAGATGGAGAAAAGCTTGGGGTCGAAATGAATATTATAAGTGACGGATTGAAGGAAAGTAATCAAACGATCGCGGAAATGCAAGTACACTTTGAAAATAAATTCGCTAGAATGATGGATGATGTAGATAAAGTTAGAGACGAGGTTTGGAAAGTAAAACTAGATCAAGAAGCATCTGAAAAAGAAACAAATGACCGAATTACAGATTTAGGTAAAAAGATGCGGGAAATTCAAAGAAACTGTGAATTAGGGCTTACGGATGTAAATCAGAATTTGAAAATGTAGGTAGAAACCAGGGATTGCAACACACTAAGATAAATAGACCAGAAATTTCAGTAGAACAATATTCCAAATTTTATGGAGAGAACAAGATAAATCCTAAAGTATTTTTAAACAATATAAGAAAACTAATACAGGGTTCAACGGTTGAAAGGTACAATTTAAACTTCGTTACATCAATGTTGAAAGATAGCGCGGATATATGGTTTGATTTAATAGAAAACCAGATCGAGACATTTCAGGAGTTTGAAAGAAAGTTTTTGAGAAAATTTTGGGGGGATAATCAACAATACAAGGCGCGAGATAATTTAAGTACGGGAAAATATAATCAAAATTTAGGGATGACCAAAGAAATATACGCTATACAAAAATTCAGTCTAACGAAGCAATTGGATCCGCCGATGGAAGAAACTCAAATCATAAAATACCTAGCGGGACATTTTGGCGAAGAAATAAGACATTATGTAATGATTCAAAATATAGTAAACAGGGAGTTTTTCTTGGAATATTTACAACGTTGTGATGAGTTAGGACAAAGTCGTGTATCGGAAGATAGGATGGCACCAAGACAGCGAGAAAATTTAGGCAGATTGCAAAAAAACACAGAAAACAATGGATCAAATAATAGGGGAAATTATGGGGGACAATTTTATAGAAACAATCACAATAACTACTATCATAATAATTTTTGAAGAAACTGGAACACAAACGATACTCTAAGAAGAGAAGCAGAGCTGACAAATCACGACAGAAATATAAATTAGTGTACGCTACAAATACAACATCGGAAACCTACAAGATTGAACCGTACCTATGCAGCAGTTACGAGTCAGGCAAGACCATCTACGTCGAATCAGGATTTTTGAAAAAGGACAAACCAAGTCAGCCCTTAAAAATAAATGGATACGAACACCAGCGTAGATATATAAAATGTGAAATGGAAAAGGAAATGAATAAAAGCTTATTACCGATAATAAAAATGAGAATTGGAAATAGTCGAGGTGGAACACTCATTGATACGGGAGCTCAAGCGTCGTTAGTGTCTGAGGACTTTGTTAAACGGGAAAAATTAATAGGAAACATGATGCCCATGAGGAAATTTAATTTAATAGCACCAAATAGCAAGAGATTTGCAAGTGTGAGCAAAATAATAATTCTGGAATGTGAAATGGGTAAGATAAAGTTTGAGAATGAACTTATAATAGTGCCGGGGTTAAGAGTAAATGCAATATTTGGTATGGACATAATAGAAAAGTTGGGTTTCAAAATAAATGCCGAAAGAAAGGCAATAGATGTAAAGGGGGAAAATATAAAATGGGATGATGAGGAGGGCATTAAAGTCGAAGGAAACTGTATAAATATTAATAAATTTGAGGGTGAAGTTGATGTAAAGGGGAATATTGATGATAATATAAAATGTCCAGAAAAAGTAAAAGAAAGGGTAGAGGCATTGTTAATAAAAAATTCAGAACTAATAGGATCAGAATCCAGAATAGCAACGGGTTATGTGCATAAATTAGAAGTCGTAAATATTGAGCCGTTTAACACAAAGCTATATCCTATTCCAGCAGCGTATAGGGATAGAGTGAAGGTAGAGATAGATTAGATGCTAAGTGAGGGTATCATTGAGAAGGCGAACACGCATTTTGTTAATCCTTTGGTTGTTGTTAAAAAGAATGATAACAGCATCAGATTATGTTTGGATGCTAGGAAAATAAATATAAGAACCAAATCTCAATACAGCAGTCCACCAACTATTGATACAATTTTAGCAACAATAGGTAATAAGAAAATATTTTCAAAAATTGACTTAAAGAATTCATTTTGGCTTATTCCACTGGAACGTGAATCCGGGAAAAATCAGTTTTATGAGCAAGTTATTTTGAGACACCCAGACTTCTCAAAGGAATTTATGGTACGCACGGATGCATCAGATAATGCTTTAGCCGCGGAATTATATCAAATCCAGGATGGTATAGAGGTACCCATCTCGTTCATATTTAGAACTCTCAAAAAGCATAAACTGAATTATACAATTAGTGAGAAGGAAATGGCAGCAGTAGTCTTCGCGATCACGAGACTAAAATTTTACGTGATGGGAAGACACTTCATAGTTGAAACAGACCATTCCGCTTTGTGTTCACTACTCAACACTAGATTTACAAATAATAGAATATACAGATGGGGTCTTCTACTACAAGATTTTGATGTCGAGATCAGATATATAAAAGGTAAAAATAATATTGTAGCAGATGCTCTTAGCAGAAATAAGATAAATAATAATTTAAAGTCAAATGACATATTTGTAGCAATGCATAACTTAGTGAAAGAACAACAGAACATAGGATAGCTTAACAATAAATTAGGATAGGAAATTTAAATAGGATATTAATAAATTAGGATATCATCATAAATTAAGATAGATTAGGGAATAGGTATTGTACATGTTATAAATATTAGAAAACAATAGAACATAAGATAGGTTAATAATAATTAGGATAGGTTTAGGATAAACAGGAGTAACATAAGTTCATAAAAGGGAGTGATTCATTGGATATAGGAAAAGATGATGATGCTTATGAGAAATAAGAAAAGGTATCGATAAGTTTGGGATAGATGAATAGAAGGGGTTTATTAGAAACATGGAGAGGTGTAGATACGTTATATAAATATAATAATAAATAGGAAAGTATTGAATAGAGACAAGAGAAAAATGAAGATTTAAAGAAGAATTATATAAGTAGATATGAAAAATAGGAAAATGGAAAAAGTTTATGTAAATAATAAAAGTATGAGTAGATAGGTAGTAAAATATTAGTAAAGCACAATAGGTAGTATGTAAATAGAAGAAGTTTATGTAAATAATAAAGGTATGGATAGATAGGTAGTAAAATACTATTAGATTATAATGACACAATAATAATGAAATTTAGAATGATTAGGTGTATAAGTATAATATAATCAAAATAGGAATAGGGATGTAAAAATAATGTAGGAATTGTGTACATAGTAGAACAAAATAAAAATAAATAATTTTGGAGCAATGTAAATTTCGTTTCACGTTGGGCGCCAAAAACTAACATTTTTCCAAAAAAATTTATTTTAATTTAAGGGATTAATGCTGCAATTATAGGGTTAATTTAGAGGTAGGTTAAGTCATAGGTGTCGTAGAATAAACAAAAGAAACTCCCAAGTAACAAAAGCACATAATTACAGATATTAGAAGAGTAAATAGGTCATTATAAATATTATTAGTTGAGAGCACACTGTATATAGCAGTACAAGCGATTAAAACACATATCCAAGAGTAGCTACGAGCAAAGATAAGAATTTAGAAATGTAACGAAACGCATTGAAATTAAATCAGTGAAAAACCTGCATGAATTGGCTAGATAAATATTTAAAAAGTGTTTAATATATCATCTTAAACGCACGCAGAAATTATACATTTTTTGAAAAGCGTACGTGATCTAAAAGTATCACATTTGTTCAAAAATCCAATTTAATTAGGAAATAAACAAACACCAAATTAATTCCAGTCAGATTAGAATAAGGCCAACAACAAAAGTACGTGATTTGTTGGACGAAGATTCCTGGGATTTCTGAATCAAATGTCAGGTATTATAATGAACAACGTGACATTTTTAGCATCGCTTTATGCAACTGAACTACACAATTGGTCAGGTTTCCCAAAATAACAAGAGATAAGACAGTTGGTCTCGCCCAGCACGTGGAGTCAACGAATCGCAAACAAAAGGGGCCGGTCCTATAAATATGATGAAAATGGAATATCGAGTTAGTATACTTTAGAAACTGGGCAGTCACTATACTTGAAAGTGATAAATATTTACGTGAACAGTAAATTAACTTAAAGTGAAAATTAAAGAGTGTATAATTGAGCAAGCGAGCCGTACTTCTAAAGACGTAAGTAGATCAGATTTCGTGAAATTATACCATTTTTAATAATAAATAAAACAGGGCTTTTAATTACCATCTTAATCACCATCTTAATTACCATCTTAATTACCATCTCAATTACAATCTCAATTACAATCTCAATTACAATCTTAATCTAATAAAGATCTTGATACGATTCTTGTTAAAACTTTTAATAACGATCAATTACGATCTTAAATACGATTTTGGATATAAGACTCTGGAGAATGCTACCTGTTCAAGCAATTTGATAATCTCTGAAATGGTAAATATTCTATTACGGAAATGAAAAACCTTTTATTGGAATAAACTCACCAATAACGATTTGGATACTAATTTGGTTGGATGTCGACTTCAATTCTTGGGAATGCAGAGCACCTACTGAACCACTTCAGGTTAGATATTGTGATATGATTTAATTTTAAAAACTGTTTTTACCTTAATAATAATTCAAAGTGTAAGAGCCGACAAATTGGGGTTTCTCTTATAAATTTATGAAAAGTAATAGACATCTTGAAACGTTTCAAAAGGTCTCTAAATGTAATAAAAAGCTCGTTTTGCTGGCTTGATTTTCTAAAAATCTGACAGATGTATATAATTTAAAAAAGGAGAAGATATTTTAAAAATGTTATAAATATTTAATCATTATACTGTGTATTGTAAAAGTGCTTTATTTAATTGAATCAGCTAGTCGAGGCAAAGAAAATTATAAATTAACATTTCTACAAGTGCTTGAGTAATAAAAGAATAAATTACAGCATAAATATTGTGTCCAAGCGTAGGAGCTAACATGGGTTAACACAGCAATATATATATATATATATATATATATATATACACACATATATATGTTAATGTGGTAAGGAGGCTATAAGAGATCAATGAGCACTATATTCTGTAAATATAACAACCCATACTAGAGAAAATCAAAACCTTAATTTTCTGTAAAGAAACATCATGTATAAAATTTTAGTAATACAATAGGCTTAGTATAATATATTTTAGTATGAAAGTGAAATCCTTGAAAATACGAAATCATTTTTTGTTAAGAAACGCCATTTAAAACACGTTATAAATGAGTACGTAAGTAAAAAATACAAATTATTCCTTGATAATAAAACCCGTGTTCCTAATTCAAAAATAAAGTTTTATTTGAATATGTATACATTCGTCCTCCTAAAAACATGATGTACAATTTAAAAACGCGTTGTGTAACTTGATCAAAAGTGTTAAATTACATTATGCTTTTATTGAAAACATTATTAAAAGTACTCGCAGGTGATTCTTTCCATTGCAGCACTTTTTATATAAAAAGTGAAATCTAGATGTAAAACGAAAATACTGTAATATTTCAGATTCTGCTAATGCAAGAATTGAATTATAATCAATAAGCAAACAACGGCTAATTATCTTTTACAATAAAACAACATGAATCAAAACAGCTTAATTAGTGAGTTACAGTTTTTTCCGATTATACATTTTTACGATAAGATAAGACGTATAATAACCTAATAAACGATAGCAAAGCCATAACAAACGAGCCTTTCCATTCATTCTTAGAACGCATAAACCAATTAACAAGGATAGTGAAATTTTACAACCTAATAAAACGTGTAAACAAAATTACATCGTACTTTATGAGTCATACCAACTGGATACAGAAATTTCTGGAAGATAATGACGTAGGAAAGATTTATTACACAAAAGCTAGTAAATAATTAGGAAGATCCATTCAAGATATTGCATTTATGAATAATCCTTCTGTTTATAGAGTACTTGCCGACGATACGTTTTATTCGTAAACCATGACCTGTAATAAAAGTAATATTGCGTGCAAGGCCACGTAAATATTCTATACTTGTTAAAACGACGTGTTCTTATATTTAATGGAATATAACGATCAACGTATAAAACCAAATATTATTATAATATTATTGAACGCAAATGGAAAACAGAATGACGTTGTTGATGAAGTAGAATTCTACACAGTGAAGGCGGACATCAATAGCCCATAAAAGGGGAAAGGATGAATTTCCGATGTAGTTTAGTTTGAAAAATTTATTTTGTAAACGAAAGTATACCTTTGCTTGGATCTTTTAGAGGACATTTGTGTACTATAATTAATTTAAGTAGTTTAAATTACATAAGGGTTTGGCATATAGATATTTTTCTGTAAATGGATATTGTAAGTCTGTTTTGAGGTCGAATTCTATTAAATTCGATTATTATCAAAGGTATAAAGCGGTATCTGATCAGTTACGTTTTTTGTTCTTTTTTGGAGGTAAAAGAGATTATTGCACTTATCCATCCTATTTTCATAATATGTGCATAGTGTGACTTACATAAGAAAGGTCTGAGAAAGACTCTAAGCTCTCCATATCAATCTATAGTAATTATGTAATGTTTTTTTTGACTTAAGATGAACTTCTCATTTACAGTTTTAATGATTGAGTGTAAGTAATGTTTTTGTATAATGTGTGTCAAAGAAAGATGTTTGAGAATGTAGCGATTATGATAATTTGAAGGATTGTTTATAAATATTCAATGTTTGTCAGTTGCACAGCATATACCTCCTAGTGGTTGTAGCGCGAGCAACCTTCTGCTGGTTTACAAGATAACCTCCTTGGAAGGGGAAGTTTTAGCTTGTATTGAAAGACTTTAGGCACACTTGGAGGACTGGGAATTGTGGCGATGCCTGTGGAAGGGAGGCTAAACATGCCAACACCAAACAGTAAGGTGTCGTTACCGTTAGTAATGTAACAAAATTTTTGTTACGTTAAATATCTGTAAAGAAAAATAATACTAGCTGTTGTTATTTTACGAGATTGTCATTTAGCGTGAAATCGTTGAATAATTTAATGTACTATAAGGAAGAACACCCCTTTCCGTTTACATTATTTTTCACCTATAAAGAGTATTTAATGGGGACTCCTATACTTTCGATATCGTGGATACCTTGAACGTAACTTGAGTTACATATACTACAGGCGTTCTGACGTCCACTAGAGCAATTGTTAAACTTAACGCCTGCGCGAAAAGTGACGCGATAGCTAAGGTTGTTGGCAAAGCAGGAGGACATCCATCTTGCAAGCAACTACGTGTACGTAGACTTCATTTTTGAAGATGAGAAATTTTGTTTGTAAGTGGGAGCTAAGAATAGCTCAAGGAGAATGATGGTAGGGCTTTTGGTTGTCGCGTGGAGGCTTCACGAAGGAGCTCTCGTGAAAGCGGCCCAGTCAACCTAAAGCAACAATTACGACACGTGGTGAGGAAATCCATTAGTGGTAAGCATCGTGTAATTAATCAGCCTTGTTTAAAACTAATACTTGGTTCAATTTCTCTAGCACATTTAAGTAACACGCTTGGCTATGGAATTAAAATCTGATCGTGTATGGTGAAATTGTTTGATTTGGGGCTGTCCGAAGGATTGTAACTAATACAGGCATGTTTTGTATCTTTCTGTATTTCAAGAGGATGGAATGCTATGTGTCTTAGTTCATCTATTACGTTCGCCAGCATCGCCGTTGTACAATTAAAACAAAAGCAACCAGGTACTTATGAAACTATTTATTGAAAATTAATTTTGTGTACGAGTTACGGTTAAAGTTTTGATTTAACATTTACTAAATCACAAGAAACTTTTGTTAAAGAACGTAAATTTCAAGTTTATTTGCAAGATGTAATTATGCTCAAATCTCATGTAAAAATCAGTTTGAAAATTATTCCCTGGATATTTGATAGGTCAAATACCTTTCGTTCAGAACTAAATTTTTTTTATAAGAGAAATTTTTGAACCTTTAGATAATTTAAAAGTTGTTATTCAGAGCACGAATATGATGCACATGTTAATTGTTAAAAATATGTATGAAATTCACCTTTGATTGAAAGATGTTTCTTGCAATATGTTGTGATTAGTAGAACACCTAAGCTGCTTTTAACATATGTTGAACTGACTTTTATTAATTTCATGCTTAAGCCATATGAACTGCTTATGTAACAAGTTCTTTAGATAAAAATCTTGTAAGCCAGAACAGATCTGTTTTATGGATGTTTAAGAACCTAGACTGTATTAAATAATTTATAAATGCTAAGACCTCTCTAAGTAGAGAAGCAAATTTAGAGATTTATTTTGAAACTTACTTTATGTTGATTATTTTGATTATAGAGACACATTAAGAAACTTTTGAAACTTATTATATATTGATTATTAATT
Organism: Platerodrilus igneus; assembly: GCA_036346225.1. Lineage (NCBI taxonomy): Eukaryota > Metazoa > Arthropoda > Insecta > Coleoptera > Lycidae > Platerodrilus > Platerodrilus igneus. The sequence goes on along the minus strand of JARFIW010001097.1, from coordinate 764,777 downwards.
TTTTATAAATAATTTTGCAACAAAAGAGAATTACACTTAAATTAAATTTTGAATTAATACCTTCGTCTTTTTATTTCACTAATTGAAATTAACATTGTCCAAATTAGATCAGCAAAACTTTGTATGTAGAAAAAGTTGATACAGTACCAGGTAATAGAAACGGAATAAGTAATGCCCAGTAGAGTATTTTTTTTATAGGTAAGGTGTTATTGAGATTTTGAATTCAGGCCAATCGATCTATAAAGATCGAAATATTTTGTTATTGTAAGGCACAAACAGTGTCTTATATATTTTTGTGTGACATTTTCTTGCAGGTCCGACATCGTGGAAGCTGGGGCAGAGGTCCAAGAGGTTTCCAGAGGTATTGTTTATTGTAATTTGTATGTTTTTTGGTAATCATTATATCCTATAGGTTTCTGCGTCTTCCTGTAGGATACTTTAGTTTTGTTTATTGTCTATATAGATGCAGTGGCGTCCATTTACGTTTTTTTTGTTCCCGTTTGTAGTCGAGCCCACCCTATATCCACGCCCAAACTCATTGCTCACCCTTGGGGTAATTCCCAGACTAGACCGCGAATATAGTAAAGCTCGTGGGTCCACCGAGGTTTTGTTCACTAATTGACTCACTCCATAACTAACCAAAAAAAAAAACTACAGTTCACTGGTGCCCAAAATAAATATTTCACTGACGCCACCAACGTAGAGCGTGCAGTAAAGAAGAGCTTTACTAACTAATTACATTTCACTGGCGCACAACGTGTGAGGCTCGATTTTGTTGGTGCTTGATTTGTAAAAATAAGTTATTTCAATATCCCTTAATGTGTTGGTTTAGTTGGTAAACTCAAAATTAATTTGGTTATAAATTTTCATAGGATTTATATCGTGTCTGGAACCTCAAGTCTTTTAAGCATTAGTTATTTGAATGTCCCAACAGGTTTGATTCGCATTAAAGAAATATTTTGTCATATTGAGTTGGTCAAGAAATAAAATACTTTTAGGTTGTCATAATAAATTTTTAAATGGCCGTTTCCTTCTCAAAGGGCAGCCGTTATGATTTGGTAGCAGAAGAATTATTTTAGTAAAAAAGATTGGTCAGATTGGTTCAGTGTAGTAAAATTTTTTTGTCATACTAATTCACAACCCAAGACTGATTCGTTATTTATTGAAAAATCTGGTGATAATCGACCATATGTGATAGTAGAGTTGTTTGATATAGATAGTTTAGTTTTATTTGATTCTGGACGTACTATATCGATAGTAGGTTCATCTTCCATTCATATTAGTTATAATAGTTGTTTGTTTAATTTCTTGATTTAAGAAATAATGCTTTAAGAATTTGGTACACTGGTTTTTGCTGTTGAGGTATTGTTTGAAAATTTGCTCTTGTGCATCGGCACGTTTTTGATTTGATTCGTTTTGGTAGCAATTTTTATTTTATATCCGCATTGCAACGCAGTATGTTAAGTTGTTGGTAAGTCTAAGCGAAATTTGTCGTAGTAGTTTGTCGGATAGCGGTATATCAGTCTAGACGGGACTCGTGGAGAGTTGGCCGCTCAGCATTACATTAGTCTAAACGAGACTCGTGGTAAGTTTGTCGCTTTAGCAGTTTTGTCATCATTATTGGAGGTTAGTTATGAAGCACTTTTTTGTTAATTAGTCTAGGTGAGGCTCATAGAGGAGTTTGTCATGCTAGCAAGTTTATGCGTTGTGAAGCATTTTAGTTTTTCTTAACAGTTTGATTATGAGTAGTGTAAGAGTGTACCAAAATATTTAGTTATTGTTATTCTCAATGGAAGGTTGAAAGCAATTTAATATATAAATTTATTATGTCTAAAGTTATCGTTGTTTGCAAAATTTATAGAAAAGTAAAGTTAATGTTGATCCCGATTGTCTTAGTCGTGCAATTCCAGAACATCATATCGTAAATTTAATAGAGGTCTAGCTTGATAATTTAGAAAATTGGTATGTGTCGTTACGTAAGAAAATTTTGTCGTCGCCTGAGAATTACCCTCAATGGAAAGTTGAGAACGAGTTTGTTTTTAAGTTTATTCCGTCAAACCTGCCTATGTCGTCAAATGTAGTAGAGTGGAAATATTTAGTGCCGAAGGTTCAAAGAGAAGAAGTCATCAGATCGTGTCATGACCCCTCAGTTGCAGGACATTTTGGGTTCTCGAAGACAAATGTTAGAGTCCAAGAACATTATTATTGGCCCAAGATGAATTTAGATGTGTTGAAATTTTGTCGTGCATGTTTAGTGTGTGGTGCGCAAAAATCTTCTAATGCAGGTCCTTTAGGTTTAATGGGAAAGGAAAAAGAGGCCAAGTTTCCATTTCAAATTATCGCGTTAGATCTTATGGGTCCATTCCTCGCTCAAAATTAGGATTTAAATGGTTGTTGGTAGTAGGAGATTGGTTCTCAAAATATACAATTCTACATCCTCTACGCAGTGCAAAGTCACATGTTATTGAACAGTTTATGGAACAGAAAGTGTTTCTAATGTTTGGTGTGCCCCAATTTATTATTTGCGATAATGGTTCAAATTTAGCTGGTCGAATTTTTAAGTCATTATGTAATAGGTTTGAAATTCAAAAGATATGGTATAATGCTGTTTATGCGCCACAATGTAATTTTGTTGAGAGGATTAATAGGACGGTAGGGACAGCTATACGATTTTATCTCGAAGAACATGATACCTGGGATACTGAGTTAGCGCAGATTCAATTTGCTATTAATTCTGCTAAGCATGAGTCGACGGGTTAAACTCCGAATTTTTTGGTTTTTGGCCGACACGTCCCCATGTCCGGTAAATTTTACGGTAGTGGATTTATTCCTGAAGCTGATGTTGAAATCGTTCCTGGTAGTCGCCCATTATATGCTTCAGACCATCAAGGTATTTTTAAGGTATTTGAAGACGTTCGTGCGAAGTTGCATGTTGCTTATCAAAGGTCGAGTAATCGATATAATCTAAGGAGAAGGAACATCTCTTTTGAGGTTGGCAATAAAGTATGGAGGGCCAATAAGGTGTTGTCGAGCGCGGCTAATAAATTTACTGCTAAACTGGCTCCAAAATATATTTTGAGTGTAGTCAAGAAGAAGTGCTCGAATGTGGTGTACGATCTAATTAATTTAGACGGATCAAAGGCAGGCAGGTGGCATGTCAAGGATCTAAAACCCTATTCTGTCGTAGATCCAGAATATGTACCAGAGGACTGATTGGTCGTCTTTAGTATTTGTGTCGCGAAAGATATATTATAAATTTAGTTATGGGATAGAGTGGCGATGGCCAATTGAAGGCTTTTACCAGTATTTCGTTGCTGGTAGAGATTGAAAATTTCTCAAATAGTGTTGGTTTTAAATGTGCATTAATGGAATATTTAGTAGTAGTAGATGTGAAAGACAAAAATGTCATTTTGCCCGTGTTGTTGTTATAGCCCGTGGTGGAGCGATACAAATATTTGTTGCTTCATGTTTGTGGACGTATTTTGATCACGTCATGTGTTGTTATGTTTAGAGTAAGTGAGGAAGATAGGTGCTGTTTGTTTTGTTGAAGTAAGTTGAAGTAAGCTAGTTGGTGAGGCCATTATAGTATTGAGTAGCTTTTGGTTCGAGATGTTTGGTGTGACCACAGTAGAGTTGAGGATTTTTTTTTGAGACTGGAGTGTCCCAAAGAAAAGAGTAGCGATAGGGCTAGGAATAGCTATGAGCTGAAGAAGCCGAGTATTCATTAGTAAGTTACAATGAGTATGGAATGTTGGCTTGATAAGCGGTTTACTTTTAGTAGTCTTGCTGAATGTGTTGAGCTGGAATTTTTGAGACCAGCGAATACATAATCATTGTTGGAACTTTATTGATATTTATGTATATAGATGTGAGTTTTCGTTTTACTATTAATATTAGTAAGGTTATCGTGTCAAGGGTAGTAGTAGGAAAGTAAATCTTTTGTTGTTATTTTGCGAAAGTTCATGTCAAGCTTTTGTTTGAATTTCAGTTTATATTTTGAAAAGTAGGTTAGTTTTTAGTTCCCGTTTGGTTGCAATTCGAGTGTTAGACTACAATATTTTGACTTTTACCGATTATGACTTTTTACCGATTATGACTTACCGATATTGACTCCTGACGGATGTGTGGTACGCAGAGTTACCTACACACTCATTTGGTTGCACCCCATTTTCCTCTTCTTAATTCAAGAGGTCACTCATAATTTTTTTGTTCAGATATCAAAGTTAGAACTTACTTTGTTCTTACTTCGATTTGTTATGATGCTTTTTTTGTATTTATCTTTTGGTTAAGGCGATAGTTTTCGTCTATAAAAAAAATCTTCTCGGTTATGTATAAATTAAGATATAATTAACCTCAAAGTTTTTTTCTTTTTGGTCGGAGGCAGTGTAACAAAATTTTTGTTACGTTAAATATCTGTAAAGAAAAATGATACTAGCTGTTGTTATTTTACGAGATTGTCATTTAGCGTGAAATCGTTGAATAATTTAATGTACTATAAGGAAGAACACCCCTTTCCGTTTACATTATTTTTCACCTATAAAGAGTATTTAATGGGGACTCCTATACTTTCGATATCGTGGATACCTTGAACGTAACTTGAGTTACATATACTACAGGCGTTCTGACGTCCACTAGAGCAATTGTTAAACTTAACGCCTGCGCGAAAAGTGACGCGATAGCTAAGGTTGTTGGCAAAGCAGGAGGACATCCATCTTGCAAGCAACTACGTGTACGTAGACTTCATTTTTGAAGATGAGAAATTTTGTTTGTAAGTGGGAGCTAAGAATAGCTCAAGGAGAATGATGGTAGGGCTTTTGGTTGTCGCGTGGAGGCTTCACGAAGGAGCTCTCGTGAAAGCGGCCCAGTCAACCTAGAGCAACAATTACGACACGTGGTGAGGAAATCCATTAGTGGTAAGCATCGTGTAATTAATCAGCCTTGTTTAAAACTAATACTTGGTTCAATTTCTCTAGCACATTTAAGTAACACGCTTGGCTATGGAATTAAAATCTGGTCGTGTATGGTGAAATTGTTTGATTTGGGGCTGTCCGAAGGATTGTAACTAATACAGGCATGTTTTGTATCTTTCTGTATTTCAAGAGGATGGAATGCTATGTGTCTTAGTTCATCTATTACGTTCGCCAGCATCGCCGTTGTACAATTAAAACAAAAGCAACCAGGTACTTATGAAACTATTTATTGAAAATTAATTTTGTGTACGAGTTACGGTTAAAGTTTTGATTTAACATTTACTAAATCACAAGAAACTTTTGTTAAAGAACGTAAATTTCAAGTTTATTTGCAAGATGTAATTATGCTCAAATCTCACGAAAAATCAGTTTGAAAATTATTCCCTGGATATTTGATAGGTCAAATACCTTTCGTTCAGAACTAAATTTTTTATAAGAGAAATTTTGAACCTTTAGATAATTTAAAAGTTGTTATTCAGAGCACGAATATGATGCACATGTTAATTGTTAAAAATATGTATGAAATTCACCTTTGATTGAAAGATGTTTCTTGCAATATGTTGTGATTAGTAGAATACCTAAGCTGCTTTTAACATATGTTGAACTGACTTTTATTAATTTCATGCTTAAGCCATATGAACTGTTTATGTAACAAGTTCTTTAGATAAAAATCTTGTAAGCCAGAACAGATCTGTTTTATGGATGTTTAAGAACCTAGACTGTATTAAATAATTTATAAATGCTAAGACCTCTCTAAGTAGAGAAGCAAATTTAGAGATTTATTTTGAAACTTACTTTATGTTGATTATTTTGATTATAGAGACACATTAAGAAACTTTTGAAACTTATTATATATTGATTATTAATTTTTTATAAATAATTTTTGCAACAAAAGAGAATTACACTTAAATTAAATTTTGAATTAATACCTTCGTCTTTTATTTCACTAATTGAAATTAACATTGTCCAAATTAGATCAGCAAAACTTTGTATGTAGAAAAGTTGATACAGTACCAGGTAATAGAAACGGAATAAGTAATGCCCAGTAGAGTTTTTTTTATAGGTAAAGTGTTATTGAGATTTTGAATTCAGGCCAATCGATCTATAAAGATCGAAATATTTTGTTATTGTAAGGCACAAACAGTGTCTTATATATTTTTTTTTTGTGTGACATTTTCTTGCAGGTCCGACATCGTGGAAGCTGGGGCAGAGGTCCAAGAGGTTTCCAGAGGTATTGTTTATTGTAATTTGTATGTTTTTTTGGTAATCATTATATCCTATAGGTTTCTGCGTCTTCCTGTAGGATACTTTAGTTTTGTTTATTGTCTATATAGATGCAGTGGCGTCCATTTACGTTTTTTTTGTTCCCGTTTGTAGTCGAGCCCACCCTATATCCACGCCCAAACTCATTGCTCACCCTTGGGGTAATTCCCAGACTAGACCGCGAATATAGTAAAGCTCGTGGGTCCACCGAGGTTTTGTTCACTAATTGACTCACTCCATAACTAACCAAAAAAAACTACAGTTCACTGGTGCCCAAAATAAATATTTCACTGACGCCACCAACGTAGAGCGTGCAGTAAAGAAGAGCTTTACTAACTAATTACATTTCACTGGCGCACAACGTGTGAGGCTCGATTTTGTTGGTGCTTGATTTGTAAAAATAAGTTATTTCAATATCCCTTAATGTGTTGGTTTAGTTGGTAAACTCAAAATTAATTTGGTTATAAATTTTCATAGGATTTATATCGTGTCTGGAACCTCAAGTCTTTTAAGCATTAGTTATTTGAATGTCCCAACAGGTTTGATTCGCATTAAAGAAATTTTTTTTGTCATATTGAGTTGGTCAAGAAATAAAATACTTTTAGGTTGTCATAATAAATTTTTTTAAATGGCCGTTTCTTCTCAAAGGGCAGCCGTTATGATTTGGTAGCAGAAGAATTATTTTAGTAAAAAAGATTGGTCAGATTGGTTCAGTGTAGTAAAATTTTTTTGTCATACTAATTCACAACCCAAGACTGATTCGTTATTTATTGAAAAATCTGGTGATAATCGACCATATGTGATAGTAGAGTTGTTTGATATAGATAGTTTAGTTTTATTTGATTCTGGACGTACTATATCGATAGTAGGTTCATCTTCCATTCATATTAGTTATAATAGTTGTTTGTTTAATTTCTTGATTTAAGAAATAATGCTTTAAGAATTTGGTACACTGGTTTTTGCTGTTGAGGTATTGTTTGAAAATTTGCTCTTGTGCATCGGCACGTTTTTGATTTGATTCGTTTTGGTAGCAATTTTTTTATTTTATATCCGCATTGCAACGCAGTATGTTAAGTTGTTGGTAAGTCTAAGCGAAATTTGTCGTAGTAGTTTGTCGGATAGCGGTATATTAGTCTAGACGGGACTCGTGGAGAGTTGGCCGCTCAGCATTACATTAGTCTAAACGAGACTCGTGGTAAGTTTGTCGCTTTAGCAGTTTTGTCATCATTATTTGAGGTTAGTTATGAAGCACTTTTTTGTTAATTAGTCTAGGTGAGGCTCATAGAGGAGTTTGTCATGCTAGCAAGTTTATGCGTTGTGAAGCATTTTAGTTTTTCTTAACAGTTTGATTATGAGTAGTGTAAGAGTGTACCAAAATATTTAGTTATTGTTATTCTCAATGGAAGGTTGAAAGCAATTTAATATATAAATTTATTATGTCTAAAGTTATCGTTGTTTGCAAAATTTATAGAAAAAGTAAAGTTAATGTTGATCCCGATTGTCTTAGTCGTGCAATTCCAGAACATCATATCGTAAATTTAATAGAGGTCTAGCTTGATAATTTAGAAAATTGGTATGTGTCGTTACGTAAGAAAATTTTGTCGTCGCCTGAGAATTACCCTCAATGGAAAGTTGAGAACGAGTTTGTTTTTAAGTTTATTCCGTCAAACCTGCCTATTTCGTCAAATGTAGTAGAGTGGAAATATTTAGTGCCGAAGGTTCAAAGAGAAGAAGTCATCAGATCGTGTCATGACCCCTCAGTTGCAGGACATTTTGGGTTCTCGAAGACAAATGTTAGAGTCCAAGAACATTATTATTGGCCCAAGATGAATTTAGATGTGTTGAAATTTTGTCGTGCATGTTTAGTGTGTGGTGCGCAAAATCTTCTAATGCAGGTCCTTTAGGTTTAATGGGAAAGGAAAAGAGGCCAAGTTTCCATTTCAAATTATCGCGTTAGATCTTATGGGTCCATTCCCTCGCTCAAAATTAGGATTTAAATGGTTGTTGGTAGTAGGAGATTGGTTCTCAAAATATACAATTCTACATCCTCTACGCAGTGCAAAGTCACATGTTATTGAACAGTTTATGGAACAGAAAGTGTTTCTAATGTTTGGTGTGCCCCAATTTATTATTTGCGATAATGGTTCAAATTTAGCTGGTCGAATTTTTAAGTCATTATGTAATAGGTTTGAAATTCAAAAGATATGGTATAATGCTGTTTATGCGCCACAATGTAATTTTGTTGAGAGGATTAATAGGACGGTAGGGACAGCTATACGATTTTATCTCGAAGAACATGATACCTGGGATACTGAGTTAGCGCAGATTCAATTTGCTATTAATTCTGCTAAGCATGAGTCGACGGGTTATACTCCGAATTTTTTGGTTTTTGGCCGACACGTCCCCATGTCCGGTAAATTTTACGGTAGTGGATTTATTCCTGAAGCTGATGTTGAAATCGTTCCTGGTAGTCGCCCATTATATGCTTCAGACCATCAAGCTATTTTTAAAGTATTTGAAGACGTTCGTGCGAAGTTGCATGTTGCTTATCAAAGGTCGAGTAATCGATATAATCTAAGGAGAAGGAACACCTCTTTTGAGGTTGGCAATAAAGTATGGAGGGCCAATAAGGTGTTGTCGAGCGCGGCTAATAAATTTACTGCTAAACTGGCTCCAAAATTTATTTTGAGTGTAGTCAAGAAGAAGTGCTCGAATGTGGTGTACGATCTAATTAATTTAGACGGATCAAAGGCAGGCAGGTGGCATGTCAAGGATCTAAAACCCTATTCTGTCGTAGATCCAGAATATGTACCAGAGGACTGATTGGTCGTCTTTAGTATTTGTGTCGCGAAAGATATATTATAAATTTAGTTATGGGATAGAGTGGCGATGGCCAATTGAAGGTTTTACCAGTATTTCGTTGCTGGTAGAGATTGAAAATTTCTCAAATAGTGTTGGTTTTAAATGTGCATTAATGGAATATTTAGTAGTAGTAGATGTGAAAGACAAAAATGTCATTTTGCCCGTGTTGTTGTTATAGCCCGTGGTGGAGCGATACAAATATTTGTTGCTTCATGTTTGTGGACGTATTTTGATCACGTCATGTGTTGTTATGTTTAGAGTAAGTGAGGAAGATAGGTGCTGTTTGTTTTGTTGAAGTAAGTTGAAGTAAGCTAGTTGGTAAGGCCATTATAGTATTGAGTAGCTTTTGGTTCGAGATGTTTGGTGTGGCCACAGTAGAGTTGAGGATTTTTTTTTGAGACTGGAGTGTCCCAAAGAAAAGAGTAGCGATAGGGCTAGGAATAGCTATGAGCTGAAGAAGCCGAGTATTCATTAGTAAGTTACAATGAGTATGGAATGTTGGCTTGATAAGCGGTTTACTTTTAGTAGTCTTGCTGAATGTGTTGAGCTGGAATTTTTGAGACCAGCGAATACATAATCATTGTTGGAACTTTATTGATATTTATGTATATAGATGTGAGTTTTCGTTTTACTATTAATATTAGTAAGGTTATCGTGTCAAGGGTAGTAGTAGGAAAGTAAATCTTTTTGTTGTTATTTTGCGAAAGTTCATGTCAAGCTTTTTGTTTGAATTTCAGTTTATATTTTGAAAAGTAGGTTAGTTTTTTTAGTTCCACGTTTGGTTGCAATTCGAGTGTTAGACTACAATATTTTGACTTTTACCGATTATGACTTTTTACCGATTATGACTTACCGATATTGACTCCTGACGGATGTGTGGTACGCAGAGTTACCTACACACTCATTTGGTTGCACCCCATTTTCCTCTTCTTAATTCAAGAGGTCACTCATAATTTTTTTGTTCAGATATCAAAGTTTGAACTTACTTTGTTCTTACTTCGATTTGTTATGATGCTTTTTTTGTATTTATCTTTTGGTTAAGGCGATAGTTTTCGTCTATAAAAAAAATCTTCTCGGTTATGTATAAATTAAGATATAATTAACCTCAAAGTTTTTTTCTTTTGGTCGGAGGCAGTGTAACAAAATTTTTGTTACGTTAAGTATCTGTAAAGAAAAATAATACTAGCTGTTGTTATTTTACGAGATTGTCATTTAGCGTGAAATCGTTGAATAATTTAATGTACTATAAGGAAGAACACCCTTTCCGTTTACATTATTTTTCACCTATAAAGAGTATTTAATGGGGACTCCTATACTTTCGATATCGTGGATACCTTGAACGTAACTTGAGTTACATATACTACAGGCGTTCTGACGTCCACTAGAGCAATTGTTAAACTTAACGCCTGCGCGAAAAGTGACGCGATAGCTAAGGTTGTTGGCAAAGCAGGAGGACATCCATCTTGCAAGCAACTACGTGTACGTAGACTTCATTTTGAAGATGAGAAATTTTGTTTGTAAGTGGGAGCTAAGAATAGCTCAAGGAGAATGATGGTAGGGCTTTTGGTTGTCGCGTGGAGGCTTCACGAAGGAGCTCTCGTGAAAGCGGCCCAGTCAACCTAGAGCAACAATTACGACACGTGGTGAGGAAATCCATTAGTGGTAAGCATCGTGTAATTAATCAGCCTTGTTTAAAACTAATACTTGGTTCAATTTCTCTAGCACATTTAAGTAACACGCTTGGCTATGGAATTAAAATCTGGTCGTGTATGGTGAAATTGTTTGATTTGGGGCTGTCCGAAGGATTGTAACTAATACAGGCATGTTTTGTATCTTTCTGTATTTCAAGAGGATGGAATGCTATGTGTCTTAGTTCATCTATTACGTTCGCCAGCATCGCCGTTGTACAATTAAAACAAAAGCAACCAGGTACTTATGAAACTATTTATTGAAAATTAATTTTGTGTACGAGTTACGGTTAAAGTTTTGATTTAACATTTACTAAATCACAAGAAACTTTTGTTAAAGAACGTAAATTTCAAGTTTATTTGCAAGATGTAATTATGCTCAAATCTCACGTAAAAATCAGTTTGAAAATTATTCCCTGGATATTTGATAGGTCAAATACCTTTCGTTCAGAACTAAATTTTTTTATAAGAGAAATTTTGAACCTTTAGATAATTTAAAAGTTGTTATTCAGAGCACGAATATGATGCACATGTTAATTGTTAAAAATATGTATGAAATTCACCTTTGATTGAAAGATGTTTCTTGCAATATGTTGTGATTAGTAGAATACCTAAGCTGCTTTTAACATATGTTGAACTGATTTTTATTAATTTCATGCTTAAGCCATATGAACTGTTTATGTAACAAGTTCTTTAGATAAAAATCTTGTAAGCCAGAACAGATCTGTTTTATGGATGTTTAAGAACCTAGACTGTATTAAATAATTTATAAATGCTAAGACCTCTCTAAGTAAAGAAGCAAATTTAGAGATTTATTTTGAAACTTACTTTATGTTGATTATTTTGATTATAGAGAGACACATTAAGAAACTTATTATATATTGATTATTAATTTTTTTATAAATAATTTTTGCAACAAAAGAGAATTACACTTAAATTAAATTTTGAATTAATACCTTCGTCTTTTTATTTCACTAATTGAAATTAACATTGTCCAAATTAGATCAGCAAAACTTTGTATGTAGAAAAAGTTGATACAGTACCAGGTAATAGAAACGGAATAAGTAATGCCCAGTAGAGTATTTTTTTTATAGGTAAGGTGTTATTGAGATTTTGAATTCAGGCCAATCGATCTATAAAGATCAAAATATTTTGTTATTGTAAGGCACAAACAGTGTCTTATATATTTTTTTTTTGTGTGACATTTTCTTGCAGGTCCGACATCGTGGAAGCTGGGGCAGAGGTCCAAGAGGTTTCCAGAGGTATTGTTTATTGTAATTTGTATGTTTTTTGGTAATCATTATATCCTATAGGTTTCTGCGTCTTCCTGTAGGATACTTTAGTTTTGTTTATTGTCTATATAGATGCAGTGGCGCCCATTTACGTTTTTTTTGTTCCCGTTTGTAGTCGAGCCCACCCTATATCCACGCCCAAACTCATTGCTCACCCTTGGGGTAATTCCCAGACTAGACCGCGAATATAGTAAAGCTCGTGGGTCCACCGAGGTTTTGTTCACTAATTGACTCACTCCATAACTAACCAAAAAAAAAAACCTACAGTTCACTGGTGCCCAAAATAAATATTTCACTGACGCCACCAACGTAGAGCGTGCAGTAAAGAAGAGCTTTACTAACTAATTACATTTCACTGGCGCACAACGTGTGAGGCTCGATTTTGTTGGTGCTCGATTTGTAATAATAAGTTATTTCAATATCCCTTAATGTGTTGGTTTAGTTGGTAAACTCAAAATTAATTTGGTTATAAATTTTCATAGGATTTATATCGTGTCTGGAACCTCAAGTCTTTTAAGCATTAGTTATTTGAATGTCCCAACAGGTTTGATTCGCATTAAAGAAATTTTTTTTGTCATATTGAGTTGGTCAAGAAATAAAATACTTTTAGGTTGTCATAATAAATTTTTTTAAATGGCCGTTTCTTCTCAAAGGGCAGCCGTTATGATTTGGTAGCAGAAGAATTATTTTAGTAAAAAAGATTGGTCAGATTGGTTCAGTGTAGTAAAATTTTTTGTCATACTAATTCACAACCCAAGACTGATTCGTTATTTATTGAAAAATCTGGTGATAATCGACCATATGTGATAGTAAAGTTGTTTGATATAGATAGTTTAGGTTTATTTGATTCTGGACGTACTATATCGATAGTAGGTTCATCTTCCATTCATATTAGTTATAATAGTTGTTTGTTTAATTTCTTGATTTAAGAAATAATGCTTTAAGAATTTGGTACACTGGTTTTTGCTGTTGAGGTATTGTTTGAAAATTTGCTCTTGTGCATCGGCACGTTTTTGATTTGATTCGTTTTGGTAGCAATTTTTTTATTTTATATCCGCATTGCAACGCAGTATGTTAAGTTGTTGGTAAGTCTAAGCGAAATTTGTCGTAGTAGTTTGTCGGATAGCGGTATATTAGTCTAGACGGGACTCGTGGAGAGTTGGCCGCTCAGCATTACATTAGTCTAAACGAGACTCGTGGTAAGTTTGTCGCTTTAGCAGTTTTGTCATCATTATTTGAGGTTAGTTATGAAGCACTTTTTTGTTAATTAGTCTAGGTGAGGCTCATAGAGGAGTTTGTCATGCTAGCAAGTTTATGCGTTGTGAAGCATTTTAGTTTTTCTTAACAGTTTGATTATGAGTAGTGTAAAAGTGTACCAAAATATTTAGTTATTGTTATTCTCAATGGAAGGTTGAAAGCAATTTAATATATAAATTTATTATGTCTAAAGTTATCGTTGTTTGCAAAATTTATAGAAAAGTAAAGTTAATGTTGATCCCGATTGTCTTAGTCGTGCAATTCCAGAACATCATATCGTAAATTTAATAGAGGTCTAGCTTGATAATTTAGAAAATTGGTATGTGTCGTTACGTAAGAAAATTTTGTCGTCGCCTGAGAATTACCCTCAATGGAAAGTTGAGAACGAGTTTGTTTTTAAGTTTATTCCGTCAAACCTGCCTATGTCGTCAAATGTAGTAGAGTGGAAATATTTAGTGCCGAAGGTTCAAAGAGAAGAAGTCATCAGATCGTGTCATGACCCCTCAGTTGCAGGACATTTTGGGTTCTCGAAGACAAATGTTAGAGTCCAAGAACATTATTATTGGCCCAAGATGAATTTAGATGTGTTGAAATTTTGTCGTGCATGTTTAGTGTGTGGTGCGCAAAATCTTCTAATGCAGGTCCTTTAGGTTTAATGGGAAAGGAAAAAGAGGCCAAGTTTCCATTTCAAATTATCGCGTTAGATCTTATGGGTCCATTCCTCGCTCAAAATTAGGATTTAAATGGTTGTTGGTAGTAGGAGATTGGTTCTCAAAATATACAATTCTACATCCTCTACGCAGTGCAAAGTCACATGTTATTGAACAGTTTATGGAACAGAAAGTGTTTCTAATGTTTGTGTGCCCCAATTTATTATTTGCGATAATGGTTCAAATTTAGCTGGTCGAATTTTTAAGTCATTATGTAATAGGTTTGAAATTCAAAAGATATGGTATAATGCTGTTTATGCGCCACAATGTAATTTTGTTGAGAGGATTAATAGGACGGTAGGGACAGCTATACGATTTTATCTCGAAGAACATGATACCTGGGATACTGAGTTAGCGCAGATTCAATTTGCTATTAATTCTGCTAAGCATGAGTCGACGGGTTATACTCCGAATTTTTTGGTTTTTGGCCGACACGTCCCCATGTCCGGTAAATTTTACGGTAGTGGATTTATTCCTGAAGCTGATGTTGAAATCGTTCCTGGTAGTCGCCCATTATATGCTTCAGACCATCAAGGTATTTTTAAGGTATTTGAAGACGTTCGTGCGAAGTTGCATGTTGCTTATCAAAGGTCGAGTAATCGATATAATCTAAGGAGAAGGAACATCTCTTTTGAGGTTGGCAATAAAGTATGGAGGGCCAATAAGGTGTTGTCGAGCGCGGCTAATAAATTTACTGCTAAACTGGCTCCAAAATTTATTTTGAGTGTAGTCAAGAAGAAGTGCTCGAATGTGGTGTACGATCTAATTAATTTAGACGGATCAAAGGCAGGCAGGTGGCATGTCAAGGATCTAAAACCCTATTCTGTCGTAGATCCAGAATATGTACCAGAGGACTGATTGGTCGTCTTTAGTATTTGCGTCGCGAAAGATATATTATAAATTTAGTTATGGGATAGAGTGGCGATGGCCAATTGAAGGCTTTTACCAGTATTTCGTTGCTGGTAGAGATTGAAAATTTCTCAAATAGTGTTGGTTTTAAATGTGCATTAATGGAATATTTAGTAGTAGTAGATGTGAAAGACAAAAATGTCATTTTGCCCGTGTTGTTGTTATAGCCCGTGGTGGAGCGATACAAATATTTGTTGCTTCATGTTTGTGGACGTATTTTGATCACGTCATGTGTTGTTATGTTTAGAGTAAGTGAGGAAGATAGGTGCTGTTTGTTTTGTTGAAGTAAGTTGAAGTAAGCTAGTTGGTGAGGCCATTATAGTATTGAGTAGCTTTTGGTTCGAGATGTTTGGTGTGGCCACAGTAGAGTTGAGGATTTTTTTTTGAGACTGGAGTGTCCCAAAGAAAAGAGTAGCGATAGGGCTAGGAATAGCTATGAGCTGAAGAAGCCGAGTATTCATTAGTAAGTTACAATGAGTATGGAATGTTGGCTTGATAAGCGGTTTACTTTTAGTAGTCTTGCTGAATGTGTTGAGCTGGAATTTTTGAGACCAGCGAATACATAATCATTGTTGGAACTTTATTGATATTTATGTATATAGATGTGAGTTTTCGTTTTACTATTAATATTAGTAAGGTTATCGTGTCAACGATAGTAGTAGGAAAGTAAATCTTTTGTTGTTATTTTGCGAAAGTTCATGTCAAGCTTTTTGTTTGAATTTCAGTTTATATTTTGAAAAGTAGGTTAGTTTTTTTAGTTCCCCGTTTGGTTGCAATTCGAGTGTTAGACTACAATATTTTGACTTTTACCGATTATGACTTTTTACCGATTATGACTTACCGATATTGACTCCTGACGGATGTGTGGTACGCAGAGTTACCTACACACTCATTTGGTTGCACCCCATTTTCCTCTTCTTAATTCAAGAGGTCACTCATAATTTTTTTGTTCAGATATCAAAGTTCGAACTTACTTTGTTCTTACTTCGATTTGTTATGATGCTTTTTTTGTATTTATCTTTTGGTTAAGGCGATAGTTTTCGTCTATAAAAAAAATCTTCTCGGTTATGTATAAATTAAGATATAATTAACCTCAAAGTTTTTTTTCTTTTTGGTCGGAGGCAGTGTAACAAAATTTTTGTTACGTTAAGTATCTGTAAAGAAAAATAATACTAGCTGTTGTTATTTTACGAGATTGTCATTTAGCGTGAAATCGTTGAATAATTTAATGTACTATAAGGAAGAACACCCCTTTCCGTTTACATTATTTTTCACCTATAAAGAGTATTTAATGGGGACTCCTATACTTTCGATATCGTGGATACCTTGAACGTAACTTGAGTTACATATACTACAGGCGTTCTGACGTCCACTAGAGCAATTGTTAAACTTAACGCCTGCGCGAAAAGTGACGCGATAGCTAAGGTTGTTGGCAAAGCAGGAGGACATCCATCTTGCAAACAACTACGTGTACGTAGACTTCATTTTTGAAGATGAGAAATTTTGTTTGTAAGTGGGAGCTAAGAATAGCTCAAGGAGAATGATGGTAGGGCTTTTGGTTGTCGCGTGGAGGCTTCACGAAGGAGCTCTCGTGAAAGCGGCCCAGTCAACCTAGAGCAACAATTACGACACGTGGTGAGGAAATCCATTAGTGGTAAGCATCGTGTAATTAATCAGCCTTGTTTAAAACTAATACTTGGTTCAATTTCTCTAGCACATTTAAGTAACACGCTTGGCTATGGAATTAAAATCTGGTCGTGTATGGTGAAATTGTTTGATTTGGGGCTGTCCGAAGGATTGTAACTAATACAGGCATGTTTTGTATCTTTCTGTATTTCAAGAGGATGGAATGCTATGTGTCTTAGTTCATCTATTACGTTCGCCAGCATCGCCGTTGTACAATTAAAACAAAAGCAACCAGGTACTTATGAAACTATTTATTGAAAATTAATTTTGTGTACGAGTTACGGTTAAAGTTTTGATTTAACATTTACTAAATCACAAGAAACTTTTGTTAAAGAACGTAAATTTCAAGTTTATTTGCAAGATGTAATTATGCTCAAATCTCACGTAAAATCAGTTTGAAAATTATTCCCTGGATATTTGATAGGTCAAATACCTTTCGTTCAGAACTAAATTTTTTTTATAAGAGAAATTTTGGAACCTTTAGATAATTTAAAAGTTGTTATTCAGAGCACGAATATGATGCACATGTTAATTGTTAAAAATATGTATGAAATTCACCTTTGATTGAAAGATGTTTCTTGCAATATGTTGTGATTAGTAGAATACCTAAGCTGCTTTTAACATATGTTGAACTGACTTTTATTAATTTCATGCTTAAGCCATATGAACTGTTTATGTAACAAGTTCTTTAGATAAAAATCTTGTAAGCCAGAACAGATCTGTTTTATGGATGTTTAAGAACCTAGACTGTATTAAATAATTTATAAATGCTAAGACCTCTCTAAGTAGAGAAGCAAATTTAGAGATTTATTTTGAAACTTACTTTATGTTGATTATTTTGATTATAGAGTGACACATTAAAAAACTTTTGAAACTTATTATATATTGATTATTAATTTTTTTATAAATAATTTTTGCAACAAAGAGAATAACACTTAAATTAAATTTTGAATTAATACCTTCGTCTTTTATTTCACTAATTGAAATTAACATTGTCCAAATTAGATCAGCAAAACTTTGTATGTAGAAAAGTTGATACAGTACCAGGTAATAGAAACGGAATAAGTAATGCCCAGTAGAGTATTTTTTATAGGTAAGGTGTTATTGAGATTTTGAATTCAGGCCAATCGATCTATAAAGATCGAAATATTTTGTTATTGTAAGGCACAAACAGTGTCTTATATATTATTTTTGTGTGACATTTTCTTGCAGGTCCGACATCGTGGAAGCTGGGGCAGAGGTCCAAGAGGTTTCCAGAGGTATTGTTTATTGTAATTTGTATGTTTTTTGGTAATCATTATATCCTATAGGTTTCTGCGTCTTCCTGTAGGATACTTTAGTTTTGTTTATTGTCTATATAGATGCAGTGGCGTCCATTTACGTTTTTTTTGTTCCCGTTTGTAGTCTAGCCCACCCTATATCCACGCCCAAACTCATTGCTCACCCTTGGGGTAATTCCCAGACTAGACCGCGAATATAGTAAAGCTCGTGGGTCCACCGAGGTTTTGTTCACTAATTGACTCACTCCATAACTAACCAAAAAAAAAAACTACAGTTCACTGGTGCCCAAAATAAATATTTCACTGACGCCACCAACGTAGAGCGTGCAGTAAAGAAGAGCTTTACTAACTAATTACATTTCAGTAAGAAAAGCCACAATATCACGGTTGCGATCTAGACTGGTAAACCTGGTTCAACGTACTAAATACTACTCACAGGGCCTTTGCGAGAGCCTCGGACTGTCAAAGTTATGGTGGGAGACTGATACGAAAAATATCTGACCCATCAGGTAACGACCGCATGAATCTTGAATGAAAATTTGGTATTTGGAATGTCAGGGTAGTGTACGCTAAAGAGTATGAAATCATGAATGAAATTAAAGAAGGGCGCATGGATGTGCTGCGTTTGAGGGAAACGAAGTGGAAGCGGAAAATGTTGTTAAATTAGATGACGATATGTTGGGTTTGTAGTCTGGAATAGAGAGTAGTGAGTTTGGGGTGAAAGGCGTTGGTTTAATTTTAAATGATTAAGCAAAAGCATACCTGAAACAATATGAATTGGTTTCTCCTCGCATTTTGTGGGTTAGAATGAAAGTGGACTTTAGAAAGATTTTTGTAGTAGAATGTTGTGCTCCAGTTAATGACGATAGGGAGTGTGAGCAGTTTTGGCAGGAGTTGGAAAATATATTAGGCAAACGCGAAAGGAATGACGGCATGGTTTTATTAGGTGATATGAATAGTTGGGTCGGAGTACACAGGAAAAATGCTGAGCATGTGATAGGTCCGTTTGACGATTCAAGAACGAATGAAAATGGAGATATGTAAGTGAGTATATGTATGGAAGGAGAACTGTTGGTGTCCAACACAAGGTATAAACATAAAGACATACACAAGTACACATGCCCTTTGGCAATTGTGAGAAGTATAATTGATTGATTGTGTTTGATAAAAGCTTAAGAGAATTAGTAAAAGACACGAAAGTAATGAGAGGATCTAAGAGTGGGACCGATCATTTTCTACTTTTGTCCAAAATTGATCTTAGCCGAAAGTGAGTGTGAAAAAGAAAGCAGAATGTGAGACAATCAAGAGTAAAAGTAGAACGCTTGTTGGAAGGGTCGACACAAAGAGAGTACGCTACTATGTTAGATAGAGAGATGTATGACTGCAAAACAGACATGAGATAATGCGCTGAAGTTTCAAGATGTGAAGAAGCATGAGATTGTTTGAAGAACAGTGCTTTGGAAGTATGTGGAACAACAATGATTGGTACATGTAATATAAATGCATGATGGAACGATGAGGTCAAAAAGGATGTCGAAGAAAAGAGAGTGGCATACAAGAGAATGATTGCAGAAAAAGATGTTGTGTTAAGACAGCAACTCTAGAAAGTATATAAAGAGAAAAGGCGATATGTGAAAGAAGTATGAAGGCAAGCAAAGAGCAACTGAAGGAGAGGGAGGGTGAAAAAATGCAGAGTAATTTTGAAGGAAATAAAAACTTGTTTTGGAAATGGGTAAGGAAGGCAAGAAAAGGTAGAAATAAACGTGCAACAGTAGAAATGAAATTGTTTGGGATGAAGCAAGTGTGAGAAACTGTTGGAAACAGTATTTTAAGATGCTGGATGGTAGTGGCAAGAAGGATACAGATGGCTGTATGGATGATGAAGAGAGCAGTAATATACTGGTCGAAAACGCAGATGATAGTATACAGCTTGAATGCAGCGTAGATGAGGTAGGGAAGGCGGTGCGAATTCTGAAGAATGGCAATGCTTAAGTATGGATCTGTAGTGCTGATTGAATGTTAGTGCAAACTGATAGAGGTGTGTATAGAACAAGCGAAGGTGCCTGAAGATTGGAAGAGTGCAATCATTATCCCTTTACACAAATATAAAGGCAGCAGGTATGAATGCAAAAATTATTGTGGGATGTCTTTTGAGTACCCAGTAAAGTGTATGAAAAATTTGATTGCGGGATTTCGTAAGAGAATGCAGAGCAAGATGTGAGACGTTCAATGTGGTTTTATGTCAGGAAGAGGATGTGTGGATCAGATGTTCGCAATGCAACAAATTGTTTAAAAGTGTATGCATGCTAGAAAGAAAATGTATGCAGCATTTCTAGATCCGGAAAAGGCGCATGACTGTGAACAAAAGTGAATTATGGAAGGTGCTGCGTAAATACGGTGTAAGCAGATAAAATCTATCAGAGCGATGTACGAAGGCAGTAGAGAATTTGTATGTGTAAATGGTTACAAAGGGCAATACTTTGACCTTGTTGGAAGGTGTGAGACAGGCTGTGTGGTGTCACCATAGCTGTTCAATGCATTTATGGATATATGTATCAGGCAGGCTTGCGTAAGAATGGAAGGCGTGAAAATTGATAAAAGTGTGCTGTTGTATGCGGATGATGTAGTATTGTTGGCTGAATCGTCACAAGATTTGCAACGAATGCTTGACAGACTGTCGGACGCGTGTGGAAATATGCAATTAAAAGTGAATGTAAATTAGACGAAAGTAATGATTTTTGAAAGAAATGAAGAAATTGATTACTTTGTATTTAGAATGGACAATGGCACGATAGAGACAGTGAATGACTTCGTGTACCTCGGTAGAAAGTTTTGGAGTAATGGAAAGCTGGATGTTGAAATAGAAAGGAGGGCAAATACTGGAAGAAAAGTGCCTGAAAGTATGTGGGCAGTGAACATGAATGAAGAATTGAGTATAAACGCAAAGCTGGCCATTTACAACAGTGTGTTTGTGCCAACTGTTCTGTAGGGAAGCAAAACTTGGGTCTGGCAGAAGAAGCATGTTAGTCATATAAATGCTGCAGGAATGAGGTTCCTAAAAAGTGTGTGCGGAAATACATTGAGAGACAAAGTGCCTAACGAATGGATCAGAGCAGTGTGTGGGGTGCAAGTAACCCTTAAGGAGTTAACCAAACGAAGTACGCTTAGATAGTTTGGACGTATGGAAAGAATGAACGTGGATAGACTTACCAAACGTATATATGCAAGCAAAATGACTGGTATACCTGAAAGGATCAGACCGCGTAAAAGATGGTTGGATGTAGCAGAGGAGGTTTTGAAAGAACGGCAGGTGAGAAGTATGAGGAATAGAAGAGCATGCTAAAGGCAATGTATGAATGTTACAGAGGCAAAGAAAGAGAGTAAGAATCGAGAAATGTGGAGAAAGATTGTCTATAGTGCTGGGAGTAAAAGTAATGTAGTAGTCTAGAGTTATACTGTGCATATCCTCCCAGAAAAAGGTGCTAGGGAATACTGTGATTGGCGCTGTTGTTGTTGTATTATAATTGTGGTGTTAAAATTTTGTCGTTTCATTCCAATTAAAAAAACTGATTATTATCGCTAATTCCCAAGGTGAAGGGGCAGAAGTATAAGAATAGCGATCTTCAAAAAATTATACATAATTTTCACTCAGCACGCATTGGTCTAACTTGTCAAGTAAGAGGTGGGGGAAATGAAAGGCATTTGATTAGAAAAATGCTTATAACTTTGGTTTCCTTCAACTGAAATTGGCAAACTTGTTGTTTAAAAAAGCTTTCGTTTGGTCTATGGCAATTTTTAGAAATATTGCTATTTTGTTCATTAAAGTGATTAACAGAGGGCGATATTTCAAAAAAAAAACAAATTTTAAATTTTCTCTTGAACATTTTAAATGTAATGGTATTATCTTTATTCAATAATCTAAAAGGTTTAAAAATGGAAAAAATGATGAAAACCGCATGTTGATACCTCGTTTCTAAGAAATATGTTCTTTCGCGGCAGCTGATTTTGCGAGAGCAATTAATTGTCTATGGGCACTCTTAAATTTGTGTCGTCGCAATCACTGTAGAGATGATCACAGAGGCCATGCCTGGCAATAAATCGGCGTATAGCAGCTAGAAAGGCGTCAGTTGACAGATCAGAAACTAATGGTAGCCATGTATATAAAGAAACATGAATGAACTTAACACTTAATCCCTCGTACTCGAGAGATCATCAAAGTCAACGCCCCAACTCAAAAAAGACTTGGCTCAACTGTTTCGGCATGGAGGAAGGTAGCCCGTAGGAGATTGCGATGCGGTAGGATTATTCTAGGCGGCTCCGTGGTGCAGTTGCTATGCGTGTAACTACTATGTCCAAGATCCCGGGCTAGGCGAGCATTTTTCACAAAAATACTCCCTCTTTCAAATGAGAGGTAAAATGGAGGTCCTGTGTGTGAGTGTTTTTACGCACGTTAAAGATCCCTACCTTGCTTGCAACAGCAAGGCTTCAGCAAAATCAACAATTTCCAGGTAAAAAAAAACTCGCTTCCTGGCCAATGTAGTACTTTTGGGTGGAGCTTTGAAAAATCAAATATAGGGTAGGATTAGTCTTCCAACAAGTCACACACTCACTCAAAACTCGACGAATGTACTGTTTACTTGAAACAATCCAAAAACGTTGTTCAACGATAAAATCAACCATTTGAACATCAGCGTGGAAGTATCGCAGACGAACAAAGTTGATAGGCAAATCTGTAAAGTGATTTTTACTATGTGAAAGAGTTGAACATTTCCTGTCGAAAGATAAGGGTGCGTGAGATAAACGACAACAATTCCGTACGATTTCTTCTCTAATAAAGGGGGACAATTTGCGAAGAGTCTGTTTTAGAACTGAACCGGACCGGATGGCGTCCAACTCGATGGAAAAGTATATTGAGTATATTTAACCACAGGGTACAAAGCGCTATGGAGCTCGAAACAGAACAAAGGTCCAGTGTATTTTGCCAACGGATGTATGTTATGGTCAAAGCGGAAAGTCCAAGCGACAATGCGACTGATAAATTGAAAAAATGAACAACTTTCCAAAATCGTTTCAATCCAAGAAGGGGATTCAACAGCGTCAAAACAATAAAACGTTCCTCGATGACAACTTCCGAAGAATTAAAAAGCGAAATTTTCAGAATAAATATTAGTAGTAGGTAAATTTTCATAAATTTTGGGAAGTACGATAGCTTCGAAGTTAATAATAGGTGAGGAAGTACCCATGGGTTTGAGCGAAACGCGAAACGACATGCATAATTGCGGAGCGCATGAAGCCTAAACTACTAAGGGTTAGAAAATGCGACGTAGCGCGGAAACCCAAACGTTTCACACTATCTTTCGAAATAAAGAGCGTTATGCTACACGAGTCGAGTAAACAATTAAGTTTCTAGAAAGAACCAGAGCGATCAGTGATTTCCGCTTAAACGGTGGAAAGTAGCGCAACTGAAGGTTCGGCGATATAATTAAATAGGACAACATTCGATGTTGACGGGTCACTACTGCAACACAAAGTGAACGTTTTTCCAGAAGCAAGTGAAACCGATGGCTTATATCGGTCCTAAAGAGCGGAACTAGTAGCAGATGAAGCAGTAGAGGTATTACATGTGATTTTCCAATGCTCCACCCGAAGGTACTACATTGGCCAGGAAGCGAGTTTTTGTTACCTGGAAAATTTTGAATTTTGCCGAACCCTTGCTGTTCCAAGCAAGGTAGGGATCTTTAACGTGCGTGACAACACTCACACACGGGACCTCCATTTTACCTCTCATCCGAACGAGGGTGTATTTTTGTGAAAAATGCTCGCCTAACATTTTTCAAGCGGACCGTGTCGGGATTCGAACCCCGGACCTTGGGAGCAGTAGAGGCAGCGGAACGGGGCTCAAACAAGCCTTGTTACTAGTAGCAGTAGCGAGCTTAGGTGAAATGTGATGAAAGTGCAATAAAAGAAAGATGACGTTCATTAGACTGGCGTTAGGAAATAGTGGATTTACAATTAGTCAAAACGCATAAACTACTAAAGCAGTCGATATGAAGTTAATGTTTCTTGACAAAGTTGTAGCGATTTTGTGCAGAAAGTTTAGCGAAATCATTACAACGATAAAGACTATGATCTTGATGACAAAACGGACACTTAACGTTATGACCGGTATGTACTAACATGGAAACAGCGGAGCGAGACCTGAACATGTTGTTAGAATAAATAACTTTGTTTAAATCAGCTTTATGATTGATCGATAAATTTGAGAACAATTTACAAGTCTTTTCTAAGTAAGTAATTACCTCTGTATATTTTGGAATGGAGGATGAAGTTCCGATGCAATTCAAAATTGCGAGCCGTATGAACAACAAGACGATTTATAGTCATGTGTACCAGAATGAAATCTCATTCCTATACAGGTAGATCAAATTTCTTAAGCGCCTGCAAGTTATCGACAAAGGTATCCACTAGTTTTTGTAAGCCTGACGGAATGGTCAGAATTCAACTTGGGAAATGTGTAATACAGCGAATATTACACTACGTACCAGGTTGTAGCAAATTTTTTTTCAGCACCACGATGTTGGACTCAATTTTTTTATTGTATAGATGGTGTACGTAAATGGCTACTCATTTCGAACCTCTAAAGCGTTTGGCGTTAAATGTAGTAATTTATTTATCAGCCCCTAGGGAGAACATAGAACAATAATTCGGAATTTAAGGGGACTTGAAAGTTTTACGCGTGCGAGGTGGAACTATAAAAACTTGTTGCGCCGGCAGCTAGCTTAGCTATTATCTCATGGGAGATCTTGAAAAGAGCAGGGTTTAAACATTTTTCGTGAAACGAAAAACTAAATAAAGTGAAGTTGAACGCCACTGTATATAGTAAGTATTAAAAAGATGTGATTTTAGGGTAGATACAGAAACCCTATTGGAGAGAATCATATATAATTTTTAATTTACCCTTCTTAGAAAATTGAATCTGTTAAAATCAGAAAGTATCTATTGTATAACAAATAACGATAAAAAATTTAATAAATTCACTTGTGTTAGTGATATCAAAAAGAAATTATTAGTTAAACAACATGTTGTCTCTTATGATTTATACGAGCATCAGATCTGATGATCACGAACAAACTTAAGCAAAACTGTAATTCAAATTATTTTACAATTATTATTATTGAAAATTCCAAACATACTAGATTTAGAGCAAATATTACTTTTAAAAAAAGTATACTCTAAGTAAAAAAATGAAACAGTCAACATAAGACTATCATTTGTGATAGTGGGATGCCGGGTCTTACAGACTGAAACGATTGGAATTTTTCTTGAAGGCTGAAGACATAGCCGTTGTGGAAAAGGAGGTTGGAAAAATAATTAACAAATCGTTTTGAGATCAAGCAAAAATCACTCACCTTTAACCACTGACTGCTGGCGGCTACCTTTAGGCTGGTTATGCGCAGGTTCCAGCTGAGTAACAAAGACGATGACCCCAGACTGATGTACGTAATGGATACGCTCGAGGATACTCAAAAATGTTGGTCAGCTAGAGAGTACATGCTGACTAGCAAATGGTTACCGATTTAACTGTCTATTGTTTGGTTGTTGCCTGATTGTTGTTGGCGCTATAGTGTCTTTGTGGTTGTTAATCCTATTGGGTGTTTGCGCATCAACGACTTTCCAACCTCCTTGACTCGAAGATGATATGGAATTGAGCGGATTCAGAAAATTACCTGTAAAGAAAATTCAACCGGGGGAGTCTTATCAGATCAAATGTTTAACGCACTCGCGCCGTGTGCATAAACCAAGCTGACAACCATGAGGTATTTCTTGAACAATAATGTGTTTACACGCACTTTTGGAAGATTAAATTGCTGTTTATGACTTTTACAATACAGGTTTCAAAACAGCTGAATTGTTTTCTACATGATTGTGGGTACAAAATGTTTTGTAATTGAACCAAATTAAGAAATAACAACTCGCATGTTGTTTTCCATATAAGACCAAGAATTTATTAAAAATTGAGGTCGACCTAATTTTGCAAACAAATATTCTTGGCGAATTTTTTCAATCTTTTTCTCGTCTTTCTTGCTTGTATACTTCTAACTTGTTTCGACTAGCAATTTTTTTCTTTACAAACAAAAAGTTGTTACAAGGTTAGCTACGAAACTTACCGAAATATTTTTCTAAGCGATTTTAATATAGTATTTGGCTATTCACGCAGCTATACTTGTAGTACTTGCGATTTAACCAAAGTTAGCGTAGCATCACTGCAGTCTTGTTGAATCGGGATTGCAACGTAAATATATTTAAAAAAATACTTAGAAAAGTAGAGGTGGCTGATTTCACAAGTTAAGGTACAAATTGTTTATGGAATAAAACGGTTAGAAAAGAAAAAAAGAAAAAAGATCCGACTACGAAGCTATAATGGATTATTTTAAAAATTTACCAGCTCCTAATTCTACTACAAACGATGTTTACTACAAACGTCAGTTACCTTTTATTAGCTTTAATATTCACGTTTTAACCACAAATAAGTCGTGTTTTATACCTTCAAACAATAGCCACAAATGGCTGTGATGAACTCATGTCACTGCTACATCACTACTGTACCAAAATTTTTGAGCCCCAATAAACACTTGCAAACATTTTGCGATTCCTGCGCTGGCTAAAATAAAAGTTTTACATTAGTTACATTTTCGGACTACATAGTTTACAAAAAGCAAAAATTTGAATCTGTCCATTTGGTATTTCTAATTAGAAGTCACTCATACTTAAAATGCGATAAGGATTTTGGATTAATAAATCAAAAAAGTGTTGTTGAAATACCTGCTTAGTGGGTTGAAGGTTTCAAAGCAGCTACAACTAAACCACTGCCGTTTGATGTCATTGTCTGCGACAAAAATACGTTTTATTCTTGAGGAAAGTTCTTCTGTAATAATCACTATGGAAAAACACGCCTCTTTTCAATAAAACCTGTGAGAGAACCTCAATTTACAAGCAACTATACACGTATAGTCTATAACGCAGCTATAACGCACTATGCTATGGCAAATAAAAGTTTTGGTATTGATACCAATGCTCAACCCAAGAATCTTTATTAAAAATTAATACCATTTGCGAGACTAAAGTATAATCAGCTTCAAGAATCGCGCAACGCCATTACAATTTGCTACCTTACGTTAATGGCAATCACAGCGATGATAATATGACACATGTAATTGATAAATTAAGGAGTGGGGGAGTATGGCGTTCGTGCGCATGCGTACATTCAAGCGTGTGTGGGAATATCCGTAAAATATTATTTATCGTGAAATTTAGTGATATTGATTACTAAATTTTGTTTTTTTCAGGTTCTCTGAGGTAGATTGGGAACGCTTTACCATTTATTTTTAGATTTATGCATTCTTTTACTTGCAGTTTAAGAACAAAATATGTTTTTACATAGAATGTATATGTTTAGCTTTTGATAAATATCATACTTAAGAGTTATGCTAGCACAATATATTCTTTTTATTAATTACTATATCAGAAGATATTAAGTTTTTAAATTGAAATACCTTAAAATTATTTATATGTAACTTTGATCGTTTTTCATCTGTGGTCTTCATTTATACGCAATGTCAGGATCGTTGTAGTAATCTGTAGTATTTCCAAAGTCGATTTTCATTAATTGATAATTATTGCAAATATTCAAGTGCACATTGCGATATTCAAAGGTATTTTTGAACAGCTCAGTAACCACTTTCAGGTTTCCGAACGCATTCCGTGATGTCAGAATTGATCGTTATAGAGGCCCAGGCGTAGGGGCGATCTATCTCGTTTACAAGCTTTAACTAAAATTGACTTCAGCGTTTCAAAATGGAAGGTCAAAAAGCTTCACTTGGCGGTTTTATTAAAGGTATTGTTTATAATTGTATTCTATTTTTAAGTTATCTGATTGCATCGAAGCTTCGGTGATTATTTAATGTTATTTTGTTTGTGTTTTATGATAGTTTTTGAATTAAAGATCAAGTTGTCATTCATATTTTCAACGAACTTCGTTTGTTTATGAAATCTATTTGTCTGTGTGTCTGTGTGTCCGAGGCCTTTTTAATGGTCGGACATCAATGTGTGATACATCAATCGATTCAGCTCGGTGTCCAGAGCTTAAGTTTTGATGTCAGTTAAAATCGGGCCACGGGGACGCCGAGCCCCCGGGAAAATCCACAGGGATAATTAAAATTTTAAATAAGTTTAAAATCAATATGCGACACATATTTGAACAATTTATGCCAATTATTCCAATATTATAGACATTGTTTAAACTTAAATTTTGATTACCGAAAATAATTAGATTCATATAAAAAAAAAAAATTTCTTATCTTATTGATGAGAACTAATATATAACTTTTAAAATATTTATTCAATAAAATAAAATATATTAAAATGTCTCTTTTGTTGTTTATAAATTTTTGTTTTTATCTGAATACTTATAATTATTACAACATAATAATTTTAATTTCTTTAATTTGTTTTAAAGTAAGTCTACATTTGGAAGTTCGTTGCGACAATGCCTTGCATTTTCAACTTGTTGTTTATAGTTTTTAATACCATTTGATCTGTTTAATTTTTCAAAGTAGTTTATCTAGCCGATGCAATCATAATGAATAATTCTTAACTTTTGTTTACTAGATTGACATTCATTTTGTAGATTTAAAGCCTGTTCCTTGGGCTTGTATTTGGGTTGAATTCTGGTATGCATTTGTTACCAACATATTTTATAATTTGTTTTCAATGTTCTAATAACTTGTTATGATTATGTAATTGTTTATTTCAGTTTTAATTGTGCGTTTATAACTGCTTAATTCATGTCTCATATTTTGATTTTAAAACCTAACCGTAAGTTAATTTGCTGTGATCTCACGTATTCTAACCTATGATTCTATCGGTAACTAATATTGAGATTTGTTTACAAATAATTCGTTTTGTTAATGTAATTGTAGTGGTGTTTCTGTAAATGATAGAATGTAGGTTAGCTATTGTGAACCATATTGCAAAACAGGCTCGAAACTGGTAATGGTTTATGTGATACACATGTATGTTTGAGCCTTTGTTGGATTTACTAATATTTCATGTCCCTGTGGGGTTGAACATTGGTAGTCAAAGTCCTTATCTTCCTGGTGTTTGACCTGTTTTCAACATTAGCTAGGTAGTAATAGTTCAGCCGTTCTTGGTACCCCCTAGAAAAGATTAGCTAGACTATATTAACATTTCTTCAGTTGTCGTATGTAATGTGCCTTAGTAACAGTTAACATCCCGTGATAGTAAAAGTGCACAGGCTGCTTGTTTGCCACCCTATTCTTGGAGAGGTGTATTTATGCAGTTAGAAGAGCAGGGTGTTGAGGTTTTATCTGCCGATACTATTTCTTCAGCGCTAACCTAGGGAGTCCGGTACTGTTTGCTCTTGTAAATCATGTTTGATTGTTAGTAACCTAATTTAGAGGTTATCATATAATAATTAAAGTAGAATCGCTAACTACTGTAGTTTTATTTTAAACCTTCCCGCCTTAACTCCATTTCAATGTGTATATTTGGGTTTGGTTTCGGTATGACCGAAGGTGTCACTAGCCACAGCCACTAGACGACTAGATCACAGAGCCAGGTATTGTCAAGAGGAGGCGTTCGTTCGGCCGCAGGTAGGTTGGAGTACAGATTTGTTGCCGTGATCAGGCGCGTTACATTACAAAGTTAATCTTGTTTTTAGGATTTGATTATGAAATTTAGTGTTACTTTTCTCGCCGACTAATTTTGTGCGGTCAGTGCATACAGCAAATAGGACTTACTCGCATAGCCTGGCGATTGGGCGACTTGTTCCATTTCCTGGTATCGAAAAGGTTGCTAAAGTTTAAAAACCAAGTGGCACCCAAAGATATTATTAGTATATAAGTTTTCAGTGTGTAGAAACTTTCGTACAAAGAAACTTTTTCTTTTAGGAGCTTCGCTGCGATTGTTACGCGCTAAATCGATCCTCAAAATGTCTTTATAAATAATTTATCTTAGATTAGTACGTATATTGCGCAATGTATTTTTTATAAAGTAAATACCAGTGATTCCTTGTGATATTCCAGGGAAACAGTTTTTCAATCGCACGAGAAACATTTTAAGCCTTTTCTCACGAGATTTGTAGTGTAAGTGTGTTGTTCCTGGACCAGTGACAGCGCGGTATGACAAGCTGGTCGATGTTGAGGAATCAGAAGCGAACATTGTCTGGGTAGCAGTAATTTGCTACTTTTATCTTTAACTACTCGCAGACAGTACATTAAAGACATGTAAGTGTTTCTTAGTTGGTATAGTTACCTCATCTATACCTTTCCCTATCTTTGCGTTGTAGTAAAAGATGGACATTCACAACCGAAATATGATCTAAAGCAGCCGTTTACTAACGAGAAAATCTGAACAAAAAGGAGCAAGTGATTATTGTGTTTAATTACCCATTTTTTTGTAACAACTGTTATCGCTTGATTGAAATATGTATTTCGTTATAGAGGCACCTCATATTATGCTTTTTTAGGTTGCATTAGTGAGCATACAATAGTTACATATAATGAAAAGCCGACACTCTTAAATCAGGTTAATAATTATTAACCCCTTTAACGTAACAGTTACAAACTTGACTATTAAGCTATTTCAAAAGCAGTTTTTAGGACGCTTAATTATATTTACACAAGTTTATACTTATAAATTAGAAATTGAGAAAAATATTGCATACTACTCATTCCAGTAAGGATTTAGTTACTCCAATTGCTATTCTTATATTATATAAATCAGTCTTATTCCTGAAATTTATCACTAATAGAAAAGGGGGATTGAAACGTTAGCAGTTGTGGATTTTATCGATCGTTTCCGTTTCACTGTATGTTTGAGGTGACGTGTCGCGGGTGTTGTATAATTCAATGTAAAATATAATATGAAACGTAATAAGTGCGGTTCAAATTCATAATGCAATTACTAAGTTCATATGTAGTAACTATAACGGTACTAGTTTCGTTTAGAAATCAGGGTAGAGTCGAAACCAAACCTGAAAAAGGTAAGTTCATTAAATATTAAAGCATTTATTTTAAAATCAGAAGTTGTGCAATGTAAATTCTAACATTAACTTTCTTTTAGTACTTAGTAAAATTTTTTAATTGGTAGATTATCATCCACGTGCTTTTTAAATGGTATAGGCATTAATTAACATATTAAAACGTTTAGCAAATATTAATAAAAAAAAATGGTATCGAAGAATGCAATAAATGTTGCGTATTATGAACACCTAAAAAATGTATAAGGCGATATTAGATAGCTTTATAATTTTTTTAACAATAATAATAATAACAATTATATATATATATATATATATATATATATATTGCTATGATAATAGGGTAGTTTAAGGGTTAATTAAATCATGTGGGTCGTAGAATAAATGTAAACAACTTCCACTTTATGAAAAGCACATAATTCCAGAAATCATAAGAGTAAAACGGTCACGCTACATACTGTTATTTGAGAGGACACTGTATATAAAATACACGGGATTAAATGCATGAGAACATAAAGATGTCTAAGTGTAGTTTACAAGTAAAGATAAGATTTTAAAACGCAACAAATTGCATCAAAATTAAATCACCGGGAAGCATAGATAAATTGGCATTGTAAATATTTAACAATTATGTCGAGAATATCATCGTACACGCATTCTAAATAATTCATTATTAGAAAATCGTTACGTGACTGGAAGAAATCACATTTGTTCAAAAATCCAATATTCTGTAGAAATAAAC
This sequence comes from Platerodrilus igneus, assembly GCA_036346225.1. Classification (NCBI taxonomy): domain Eukaryota; kingdom Metazoa; phylum Arthropoda; class Insecta; order Coleoptera; family Lycidae; genus Platerodrilus; species Platerodrilus igneus. The sequence goes on along the minus strand of JARFIW010001097.1, from coordinate 733,058 downwards.
AAGCACCAGACGATTCAATTTAGACGATAAAATTTAAGAAACATCCGAATATGTGAGTTAATAAAAGTCAAAAGTTGAAAATTCTCGAAGAATACCACGATATGCGAGATGCGTACGTGACAGATAAGGCATACATTGAAAGATTTAAACTAAATAATTAGTGAAAATTCCGAGGTATGCGAGATAAGGTAGAAGTATCGCCCTAGAACGTCAACAAGCCAATGAAATCAATTGAAGATAGGGCTTATATATACGATAGTGACGAAGCGACAAGTTAGGCTATATTCAAACTGAGCAACGACTATGTTTAAAAGTGTTAAAAGCTTACGTAACCAGTGAATTATAAACCAAAATAAATCAGTATTAAAAGTGCTAGAATTCGTGCAAGGAAAATAAGCCAATCTATAAATAGACGTAAGTAATACGACTTAATTAAATTCATTTTTAATATTAATAAAACAGGGCTTTTAATTCCGACATGTAATTTGGATTTTAATGTCGACTCTTAATCTTGGATTTTAATTTCGACATTAATTTGGGCTGTAATTTGAGATATATTTGATTGAGATAGCTTTAATTTGGGATATTTAAGACGACTTTAATTTGGGACTTCTAACTTCGAACATACTCTAATTTTGGAGATAATTTTAAAAATGAAAGTATTCTAATTTGGACATATTCCGATTTGGTGTGATTTTAATTGGAATCGATTTATGGGAGGCGATTCTTATATGGGTCCGTCATATCAATAAGCAAACCAAACACAAAAAAGTGATGCCGATCAAAGACTAAAATGGAACTACAGAACCCATTCCAGGTTAGCAATCCTAATACACTTTATTATTGAAAACTGTTTTGATTTAATATTTGTCACATTGTATATTTGTAAAAGTCATCAAAAAGGGTCACTTAAAAATTTATGACAATAGAATAGGTATCTTGGAACGTTCGTAGGTCCCTGAATAAGTAAAAGATATTTTTGCTGGCTTTCAGAAAAACATAAATCTGGTATATGTAGATATTCTGTACAAAAAGGAAAATTTTGAGTGTTGCAAATATTATCAATTATTATATTGTGTATTATAGAATTGCTTTATTTGATTCAATAAGATCCATTCAGTAGCCAGTTGGGGTAAAAATCTTAATCTAACATTTCATAACATTGGGGCTTAAAATAATAAAGGAATCAGACAGGTAATATCACAGCAAATTTATACATGCCCAATCGTGGGGCCTATATCACTGCAAAAATTTATGACGCCCATCGTAGGGGCTCGTTAATCTCAAAATAATAAGGCATAACACAGCAAAATTTATAACACGCCCAATCTTGAGGCGAATATCATAGCTATATATATATATATATATATATATATATATATATATATGTATATAATTATTAATACTATTATTATTGTTAGAAAAATTATAAAAATGTATTAGTTCGCATTATAAATTTTTTATGCGCACTTTGTGATTGTAATATTTAACACCTATTGTTTTCCTTGACAGTTATTTTTTTTAATTAATACTTGCTGAATAGGCACTATATAAAATGCTGAAAAAATAAACGCCATTTTGTAAATTAGTGCACAAACTTTATAATATTTCATAATAAAAGCCTAAACCTTTATTGAAAACTCTCTGTATATATATAAAACTACGATTTACATTATTTGAATGAATGGATATTTAACTCGTATCATTTGTGTACTATCAAGTGAAATTTTTAAAATAAAGGAATCGTTAATTTCACTGAATTTAATACTTCTTCATTCCATTAACATTTGCAGTGTTAAGCCGAGATATCCAAGTAAATATTATATTTATGAAGAAACATTTGAACAGATAGTAGTTTTGGTCGGATTTTACGTTTAGTCAATAAAGTCGATTTTCGCATTGTTGAACGCCCTAAACCAATCAGATACTTTGTTGTGAACTGAAACCACTATAATTGGACGGGCTGCGTAATATTTAGCAGAGCTTATACTCTTATAGAATAGAAAATTTCCTTAACCATGTTATTGTTCTTTTTTAATCTGGATGTCAAGTTATAAATATGAGGAGTTTAATTTTAAAAAAGATTATTATTTCTGATATTTTGCAGACTAACGAAGTTATTTAAAAATAATACAGAAACTAATAAAAATTAGTGCGAGTTTAAAATATTTCTAATTATTATAAAGTGCCTGCAGTTAGTAAATTTTTGCAAATTTTAAAAAAATTTTAAGTAGATCTACATTTTTGAATTAATTTTAGCAATGGTGATTATTTTTAGGGCTTCTAGTCTATTCTATTTATTTGTATTTTATTTTATACCTTGGTTAGCTTCCTCGGCTTAGTGCTAGTAAAAGCCGTGTATGATTTAATTCAAGTTAAAACAATCACGACACTAAGCAAGTTTTATAGTAATTTATATCAAAAGGAGATCTTTATTTATGGAGTATTAATATTTGTAGTGTTTGAAATTTAAAGGCACCTGTGAATAAAGATTAGAGATGCATTTAAGATGTGTGATTCATTATAAGAGACTGTAATAAAGTATTTAAATCTGCAATTTGTACAATGTTTTGGAATTGACAATATTTTTTGTTAGTGGTAGTAACTTTTATGTTTGATCAATTTAAATGTGAATCTCACGATTTTCAGTTAGGAAGTATATTATTTTACAACAGGGGCATCCTATACGTATGGGGGTGAAGGTATATTTTATAATAGTAAAAACCGAGGTGTCCGTATACTCAGATCATGTAAGCGCGAAGTAATATTCATGGTATACGTTGAAACTTTGACCTTTTTATTCCTTTATTAGAATATTAGAATAGAATATATTTTCAACTGTCGGTTGCTTTGAATAAACAAACTAACGAAGTTTCTTAAAGAACGGAAGGGATGCACGATCAATAATAAGCTACAGATAAAGACGGGTATAAAAGCATTGGTTTCAAAACGCACGTATTCAATCCACGTGGACGCGATCAGCAATATCGATTTTATATAACTCAAGTGTGGTTGGAACGCGACATCTAATATGCATAAGACAGAGATAAAAATATTACAGGCAAGTTTTATGACGAGACAGGACTGTATCATTGGTAGAAATAGCTAGTTTTACACCGGACGAACACGCGACAGGTGAATGCAGTTTATCGGATTAAATTGTGTATCCACGAGGTAAATTTCTGAAAGCTTTAAATCAGTTAGATTAAAATTTGCAGAATTATTATCTTAAATGAAGTATTTCGTGTAAAGTGTGGCCGAGAGGGGCCTTTTGAATGGTATAAATACTATAAGAAAAGTAGCAGCGTCTCTCTTTGTAGTCTCGTCGCCTCTTTGTATTTTTATCGTTTTAGAATACGTATACTAACCAACCGAGGTAATAGTAGAAGCTTGTGAGTATTGAAAATTTGTATAGTTCAGTATTAGCACTCATAACATGGTAAGTTGAGGCCTTCTAGTTATTAACGGGTGTAGTGTCGAGTGAATTAAATTAACCGAGGTCCAACTAATACCATAACAAGCTAATAAATCAATAAACAAAAGTATAATGTACGTGAATTTGTATGCGGTGATGGTATGGTAATTGGTAGCAAGGCGCTTGGTTATCATCTATCTGGAGGATCAGAGCGCATAATCACGAAGCCAAGGGGTTCTAGAGCATCATCCAAAGGAGGCGGAAGGCTTGAAGTATTTTCCAGGTAACTCATTTGAATTTGCTGTTATTAGATAAACTGTTGGAATTATTTGTGATGTGTGAGTAAACTTTGATGGGTATTTATAATTATTTAACGTATTGAAAAAGATGTGTACTTGACAATTATGAGGGTATTTTAAATATTGAAAAAAAGGTGTATGTAAAGCTTACTAGATTTCATTACGAATTTAAATTGGATTGTTAAGGGTACATGGGTTGTTATATTTGTAGTAATTTTATGCAAGGCGAAAGACTACATTAATAAACTGGGTTACTATGAGCTCACTATACTCCAGTGAATAATAAATATAGGGTATTATTTGGGGCCCATCTACTCCAATTGTATTGAATGTGCTTACTAATAAAAATTTAAAACAAAGAATTTACAAAATATCACTTATTGTATTGTAACCAAATTGTATATATCGGTGAATAATTGTTTGTACATAGCGGTAAATAAAGATTGTATGATTGTTGTATTTTTTGTGATTATACTGAATGATGTGTGAGTGGAGAGTAAGAATGATTGTAAATTTAGGTATCCAAGAAGAGGCACAGCTGAGCTAGCCAGGGAAGCTGCGAAGATATTTTGAAGCAGAAATCAGGGTAAGAAATTTTTTTGTTGTGAACCTTTTATTTTGAAAAGTATTTAATGACTCACTCTCGATTCTTAAACCCTTAATCCCCGGATCCACAGCAATATATATATATATATATATATATATATATATTGCTGTGATAAGAGGTTGTTTAAGGGTGTATTTTATAGCAATGGTCGTTTAGTAACCATGAATTACAATAAGAAGCAGAAAACTGCATTTATTTAGTAGAAAATTGAGTAATTGGGATGGTATGTAAATAGTAAGCATTTAACACCTTGTATATAGAGCATAAGTAGTTTTAAGCGACGCAAATAAACACATCTTATAACAGTAGGACGCATAGTTAGCATAGAAATAGGTAATTCATACATTAGGTGAATAACAAGTATTTAATACCCGGTATATAGAGCTTTAGTAATTTTAAGCAAAGCAAACAACGATATTTTTCAGTAGAAGCACGCGTATTTAGAAGAGAATGATAATAAATGTAATTAAACACGCATTCAAAAGGATTCTAATTAGTTATGATATAATACGGAGATAACAGATAAAACTTAAAGAAGCTTTGTGTAAGTGCGTAGAAACAATTAACATTTTGATAAGTAAATGTAATTAAGTATGCGTAAATAAATAAACATACACGAAAATTGAAATTCAAATTGCATTAGGTATTTTTGTATAATATGGAAAACGCGATTATTTTCTCAAAACACCGTATGGTCTGATAACAACGTATCTATAAGCAAACAACCATTACCTGGAAAACGAATTTGTTATATCAGAAAACCACTTCAAGTGTAAGAAATACAAAGACCTCATTGGTTAAGATTAGCGACGGACTTGTAAGCCAAGCCCACATCCAAGTGGGATCAGCCCATATATTAACAGCGAGCAATGATAACGGAGCTCAGTTTTAACTCAACAAGGCCAAGCTGTGTTACTCTGAACCTAAGAGTCACGCGTAATAATATTTTAATAGTGAAATTGTATAGTGACAGATAAGTGATACAAATATGAAGAATTCTATTGCCGATTAACGTGAGTGCAATTTGGGGAATTTATTTAAACTAATATAATAATAATAGGGCTCCAAAGGGGTGCATAATCCTGATTCAAGTAAGATGATAATAGATCCGAGAAGATAAAATTTCAAATGGGTGTATAATAATTCCGAATTGGTGTAGAATAATTTCGAATACCATGTTAATGATTCAAATGGGTGTATAATAATTCGAGGGTGACGACAATAATTCAAGTGTATAATAAATCCGATGTATGGATAATCTTAGTTGGTTGATAATATTTCAAATGTGTTGATGACAATAATTCTGAATTGATGTTGGCTGATAATGGATGCGTCGATAATCTTGGTACAATTTTAAGTGGCGAGAATTTATAAAGAAGCACGAAGTAAGCAGAGCAGGTTAGATCTTATTAGTTTTAAGACATTTTTTTATTTGAATTTGAATATTGAATTTGCTTAATTAATATAAACTTGTGTAACAGAGTCAGCCACGAATTTTGCATACGTTAAAAGTACGTAATATTAAAAAGGAGTTTTGAACGTTCCAGGCTTCTTTGATAAAAAGAGTAGTTTTTGGTGACTTTAGGTTGATTGCAAAGCATATGAATTTTAAGATAAATAAGACTTATAATGTTGATTGATTGAAACGTAAAAGTTAATAATTTTCAAAACCTGTACATAATATTTCTTTTCATTATATGGAATTAATTAACTTAATTTTATAATTCAAAGAAAAAGGTAATTATAAAGGGGTAAAAGAGAGAAAAATTGATCATCGTAACGTTGTGCACTCTGTGTAGAATAATAATAAAAGCTAGCCGTGGCAGGATAATAAAATTAGTGGGAGTGAATTTTGATTAGGAAAACACAGAGAGGTGGAGTTATAAGTAGAATACGTCATTGAGACCGAGTACGGCGTTATCATATCAATTTTTATTGGACGGCCCAACGTCGGGGCTCGATAGTTCCTGTTAATACATAGCAATATATATATATATATATATATATATATATATATATATATATACATATATGGATAAGGAGTCACGAAAGGCCATTAAAACCCAATTCTAAAAATAAATCCCGCCAAAACATAAAAGAATCCGAAAAAATATACTGTAAAGTTCTACAAATCTGTAATAAAGCAAAAAATGCATAACGTTTATAATAACAATAAGCGACAAATAAAAAATGATACCAAGTAGATTCTTTTGTTAGTTTAGAATATAATCCGCTACTTTCTCACAAAATTAAAACATGTTTAAAAATATTTAGTATCAAAGTAGTACATAAACCCAACAATTTTACAAAAACATTTTTTAATAAATTAAAACCTGATATCCCGGAAAAAATAAAACACATATCGTATATAAAATAAATTGCAAGGAATGCCCCGATACTTATATCGGCAGTACTAAACAATATATTAGTAAGTGATGCTATGAGCACAAATATTCAATAAAAACTAATAATAAATGTACGGCACTCGCTAATCACGCTATAAACGAAACGCATAATTTAAATTTTGGTACAATAAACATTATAGACAATGAAATACATGATACTAAGAGAAATAATTTAGGGGTAATACACATACAAAGGGAAGTTAATGCCATAAATTCAAAGACTGACAACGACGGTTTTATAAAAATCTTTAACAGTATTATACGTAACAAGTAAATAGTAATACACTAAAAATTGGAATAATAAATTAATCAGTAATGTTAGTATAATTAAAAGTAATTGCAAATGTATGTTTATAATGTTTAACCCTCTAGATTTAAGAAATAAAATATTGCTGGTACAATAATGTAAATTAGATAAAAGGTTGTATCACAAATAATGTTATTATTGATAGTTTTAATTTAGCTTCTAAAGTATAAAACATGTTTACAGTTTTATTTAATGACTAAAAGTGTTTGAATTACATATTATTGTTAAATTTAGTTTTATCTATACAAATTTATAAAATAATTGAAATAGAGGTAAGGATTAATTATCTGAAGGAATTATAATCACATGTTTATAAGTAAAAATTTGTAGATGCTGTTGAAAAATAGTATTTGCTTTTAATAAAGTTTTGATAATGATCTTGTAGACCGAAACGCGTAAACAAGAATATTATATTGTATTATTTTAATTAATGTATACCCACCACTCAGAAAGTTACAATTGAATATAAGGTTATATGGTCAGAAAATCGGCATATTATATATATATATATATATATATATATATATATATATATATATATTGCAGTGATTAAACGTAGAACCATTCTCGCCCCGTAATTGAGCCGTCATAAAATTTTTATCCTGAAAAAAATTAGAATATCTCTGGAAAAAGCTCCACTAAATCAGCATACCACGGCTAGCTCTGCTTCCAGCTTTTTCAGAGATACTTACCTATCCTATTCTTACTCTTTCTTACTTAGACTACCAAATAAAATTACTACTCAAATAATTCAACGAAACATACAACCTCTTTTATTCACAGAAATCAAAAATTTACGTTACCAGCTCAACATTTACATAATCGAATATGAACATCTTTATGAAATTTTACAATCTCAACCATTAATTCCTTTTAATTTAATGAATTTAATTTCTTTCAACATTTTTTTATATAGTTCAAGTAGATGGGCCTACCTTTAAACCTTAAATCGAAATTTACTCTGGTCTATGGTGAGCTCAGTATAAACCCTATTACTCTAAATGCAATAATAAATCGCATCATTGTTTTCCACAAGCTTAAAGACCCGTTTACTCTTTACATCAAATTATATGCGTCATATATTTATACCTTTAAATAATAAACTCAAATTGTTTTTTTTATATAACCTTCAAATTAGCTTTTATGTTCATAAAATAAACACCCAACTTGTCAAATCACTCTAGCACAAAATAACAGCACAAAATGCTCAAGCAATAACAAAAGGAACAATTTTCGTTACCTGGTGTACGCCTTTTGCAGCGTCACCTCTGAAGATGCGGTTCAACCAAACCTCGTCGTTACATACCATCGACCCTACCTCTGCTACATGTACATCAAACTCATCTAAACGTTATCCAATTTTCTGCAGACACCTTCAATATATTTACTCATATAAATGTCCAAATATGATAGTCAGCTTCCGAATTTTTTATACAATTAGCACCCTTGTTCAGAAAATTTAACTAGGCTCGCTTACCCCAGTAACATCTTTGATTCGTTATTCGAATGTATTTACTTACAGCACCGTTCAACTGAGCACCTACTCGTGCTTTCACACTAATAATTTAAATTAAAACAGACTGCACTTATCACCGATTCAAAATAATTAACGTAGATGTTACCATGTATATCTAAAGCGGGCCGAAAAAGTAAGAGAAATAAGAGAGCCCCTCTACGTCTCCTAGTGTATTTATAAGCGTTGAAACCTCACTCCAGTACTTCGTTTCGTTAAAATTCACCACCACTGTCACGTGATTCTCAAAATCCAAACTGTAACGATCTTTTAAAACTAGGAATTTTACATTACACCCCGCTTTTAGTCCGAAAATACTGATTTTAATACAACGGTTACAAACCTCCGAGAAATTGCTCTTATTCCCCTTGTCATCAGCCAATCGGAAAGATTTTTCCCCTTTTAGTTTCAGCATCCAACTATGTTACTTTCGTCTAACTCATATTCGTTGTCTCTTTTTAAAATCCCACTACAGCAACATAAAATCGATATTGTGGTTGGCCTCTACAATTTGTAACAACCCGATTTTCAATCGCTTTGTTGAGCATAAATTTTATAATTATTTTTTATATAATGTTACGCTACTGCGTACCAATTCTTATAGTATTAATAGTTGACACAATTTAATTATCACTTGTATATTTCACGAATCGTGGTGGAATTATATGTACGTTTTACAAAGCCTGCATAGACCGTGGTGGAATAACCTCATACAAGCGAATTCTTCTATATTTTAAAAAGCTTTCGTTTTACATCTACGGTACCTGGGATCGCATAATATTTACAATACAATGTATTGAGAGGGTTTAGTTTCTGGTATTTAAAACATATGATGCGGCCGCAGGGCCGGACGAATTGATTGGGGGTTTGCAGGAATGTGGTGAGATGGAAAGAAACGGCCATGATTCCAGGTTTTTTTTCTTTATGTGTGTCTTTGGGTGTAGACGTGTTTGAGTATTGCTTAGAACACGTAAGTACTTATTTTGTTTGAAAGGACATTTATTTTTAATAATGCAAGTAACACTTTGATATAAATTTCCTCCTGATACTACATCGATTTATGTAGACCATTATTGAATTGTAACGAGTTAACCTGAGTATAAATTCTGGGTTCCGGTGTACATACATTATCGGGCCTGTCAAATAATTGTTACTTCTTTATGAACAACGTTTCCCGCGAAGTTATTTTGTTGTTTTGTGTTATGAATATTTACAAATGGTTGGTTACAAAGACTTTTCATTTTGTTTTTCTTTGTAAAGTAAGAAATGGTTTAACACAAGATGTACAGCATTAATATATTTGTATAAATAACGTTTCGCTTTTATACTATACTTACAAATACTTTTTGTAATATATTGCATCTGTGCACAATATTAATTTTATTTGTATAATTTTAAAATAGATTCTTGTACTTTTTGTATTAAACGCTGATGCAGACATTTGATAAGGTGTGGTATTGCGTCTATTTGGAATTTTTAGTTCTGTTTTATCAATTAGCATAGTTGCTTGTAAAACAAGTAATCTGTAAACAATTAAAATAGGATATGCAATCTTATTAGTGCTTTGCTAAATTAATTAAAGGTATTAAGTTAATCATAGTTAGGCTAAGGTTAGGTATACGTGACGACGTGCACGTCCCTAGATAACAATTAGGTTAGATAGAATTACGTTTATTTTATGTCGGAATAGTGGGCCCTGTAGGCCTTATTTCATTTCGAGTCAAGACTGTTTATATATTTGTTTATATATGCTTTTCCTGACAGTCGATGGTATAATAAAATGTTATTTCTTTTTTCTAAACTATGAAGTTTATTTCATGATTACTTTTATTAGGTATCAGTGCCTTTCCGCTGATTGGCGCCCATGTTTATTATAAATTGATGATTTTTCTTCATATTGCATAATTGGTAAGTACAAGCAAGGTTTTAGTTATGAGTTTGAACCACGACCTACGCCGCTGAGTTTTAGTCTGCCTGGCCTTAATTAACCGTCTCGACTGGTCTTCACAGTTCCACGACGGACGGTTGATTATGTAAATATTACAAACTTATCGCGCATTTTAAACAAGTGTTTTATCCAACGTCTGCTATATGTCATCCTTGTCTAGCCTATGTTAATGGTATCCCGTCTCAACTTGCTTTCAAACCACCTGTTATTTTTGCAGCCTTCGCGAGTTAAGGTTCGGGCCTTTGGAGCGGTGTTTTTAAAAACAATTTCGAAAACTTAACAAATTTATTTTAACTTGAAACAGAAATTACAATGGAATTTTGAATAACTTATAACATAATAACTTTAATCAAAAAAATAATAATTGTACTAAGGTGAGTAGCTTGAACAACGAAGTATGGAGTTCGAAGACTGACTGCCGGGCCTTGAGCTCCCGGGCTTTTTATAATAACCTGCCCCTCACACAGCTGTGGGAACTTGCAGATCTCATTTCTGCGTTTCTCTTAATTGTACACTTTATTACAATGTAACAATCTTAATTCTAAGTAATTGCGGTATGTTAACCGCCTGTGACCTGCCACCTACAGTATCACTGCCCTCTCGGATGCAAAGTTGCATGTCCGTTCTCATGAACTGTCGATAACCTCTCTGGGTTATCCTTGTATTACAATGTTGCAATGAACTTATACTTTATTTAACAATTTCTAATAATTCCTATTAGATTCAATATATTCAATACATATAGATAATTGGGGGATACATAACTCCTCCCACCGTAAATGAAAAATTAAGATTTTACTTAATTTTTAAATACATAAAATTCATTATTCAATTTCATTTAAAATTCATTATTTCTAAGGGTATACTTATCGTTTCTTTTTTTCTCTTTGTTTCCTTAAATCTAGAACTGTTTCTTTCATTCTTATATCTAAGGTACATTTTGTAAGATACATATATAAATACAAAAATTATTAAAATAATTAATACAATTGTCCAAACTCTTATATTATCATAATGTAACTTTGGCGTTTTGAGTTCACTTAATTGTTCTTTGTAACTTTCCACTAATTTCATGGCGTGGTTGAGGTCGTGTAAGTCTAGATGCTCTAGCTTCATGGGTTTCTTAACTATTTCTTCCTCTTCTTGTTGTTCTATCTTGAACTGTAGTTCTGGTAGGTTTGCAAGTTTCTTTGTTGCTATGAGATCTTGATAAACTCTGATTACTTCGTCTTTCAATTTTACTTAACAGTCTTCTTTGAGGGTAATTAATTTGCTTCCGATTAATGCTTTGTTATTTTCATCTTGATTGCAGTGGATGGTTGCTACTACTTCTGTTGGGAAAATGGTTATCCATTTGTTTTCTGTAACTTTTTGAATTTTCATGTTGTTTATTTGCACTTGTTTGGCTTCACAGTTTTCGTAATGATTTGAAAATTTTAATAGTTGTACTTTACAAGGGCTGTTTTCTTGAATGGTTGTTGTCGTCATTGATTGGCATAAGTATTGGTTTGGTGTTACTTCAGTACATTTTTCGTTTGTATAACCATATCTCAGTTCATTTAAGGATAGGAATTTGGTTTTGGGTATGATAACTTGGTATGTGCTAGTAACTTTTGTTGGAAAAGCAAATAAATGATAATAATTATAATTGTTACTTTCTACTATCGGGATTTCTATTAAAAATATTATTTCGTTATTCTTAATGTAGCCTTTTACTATAGCTATCTTTTAAAATATTAAAATGTTTGATTCTGTTACTCCGTTTTCTAACGTTGCTAAATTTTGTTGCATTAAAGTAAGGGTTGATATTATTTGAGTAAATATTGTATTTTGCATACTGCCTAATTTGATTGGTAGTATACCGGGGTTGTTTTTTTTATTTTATTATTATTGTGTTGTCCGTTCTACCTGGGCGGAGGTTGACGGTAAGGGTGATGATTGTCCATCTGCAATTACAGGGTGTCTTAGGTTTTTGAAATGAATGTACTTTGTTATTTTACCGTTGTCTACTACTGCTATATTTTTATCTGATATTTTCTTAATTTTGAATGGTCCTAAATTTTTGGGTGCCGTTTTATGTCGCTTGCTTTGAAAGTTTTTCTCATACACGGTTTGTGTCCTATTGAAAATTTATTTGCGTCGGTATTTTTGTTTCGGGTTGTGGTGATACGTTCCTTATCGTTCTCTAATTTATCTTTTACTTTGTCGTAAGTTATTTTTAGTTTTTCTTTGTGGTCTTTCGCATATTGTTGATATACTTACTTGTTGTAGTGTATGTCATAGGGATTTCGTTAATCTGAATGTCCTAAGGTTAATTCTAAGGGTGTAAAATTTGTCGATGAGTAGATTGTATTATTATAGGCGATTAGTGCGTATGACATTAAATTGGTTATATGTTCCTTTTTATAATTTATACTTAACAATCGAATTTGTTCTAACAGGGTTATTGATTCGGGTGTTCCATAAAATGTGAAATATTGTAAAAATCCTTGGGTCACGTCAATGCTATTTTTGGATGTGATTGGTATTGCTTGGCCTATTTTTGTGAATGCGTCTACAATTGTTAGATAGTTTTGTGCTTCTACTACTAGAGTATCGGCATGTAGTTTTTGAAATGGTTTGTCGGGTGTTTTGGTTAACATTAAGGGTATCTTTGGGGGTTTCCTATCGTATTTCGCTTTGTCACATAATTCACATTGGTTAATGAAATCTGTGGTCAATTCCTTCATGTCTTTAAAATAATAACGTCTTACAAGTTGCTTTATTGTTTCGTTAATTCCACGATGGTTGGTTTTTCCTTCGTGTTGATTCTTAATTACTTCGTTTATTTCATCAGGGTCGTCTAATGTTATTAATTTTCTAGTACATCTGATGAGTTCAGGGCCAGAGTTATTGAACAATTTAACGTATAATTCTGAAAATCTTTGGTATAAATGTTCGGTGTTGCAATAGAAATAAAATCGTTTTTTCTCGGGGGTTTATTCTTTTAGAATTTTAATTATTTGTTCCTCATTGTCATCTTTAGTTATTTGAATTTCGTATATTTTTTTGTTATCTACTTTTGTATATTTTACTGGATTGGGGTTATTTAAAACTTCGGTAATTATAAATTGGTTGGGTTTCATATCGATTGCTTCGTTTAAAATTTTAATCGCGTTTTTAGGTTCTTCGTTTTGTGTCGAATGTATCGTGTCGATCTCGTCTGGATCTTCCCTTATTTCTGCTTCGTCTATGTTTCCTATAATGGATTCTGTTTCTAATGCATTGAGTTGGATTCTACTTAAAGCGTCTGCGTTGTTGTTATAAATTCCTTTTTTGTATATAGTTTCGTAATCGTACTCTTCGAGTCTGATTCGCCATCGTTGTAGTTTTGAATTCGGTTCTTTAAGTTTGCATAGCCATACTAATGGTCTATGATCGGTGTATATGTAAAATTTTCTTCCGTATAGGTAAGATCTAAAATATTTTGTTGCCCAAATTATGGCTAATAATTCTTTTTCTATGGTACTATATTTCTGTTCGGTTTTATTTAGGGTTATAGATGCGTAGCTGATGGGTTTATCGCTACCTACTTTTCCTTGGCTCAATACTGTGCCTAATGCTACATTCGATGCGTCTGTCGTCAGTATAAATAATTTTGAAAAGTCTGGGTATTCTAATACAGGGTGATTCGTTAATATGTTTCTAATTTTGTCTACGGCTTTAATGAATTCCGGGGTGTGTTCAATTTTGTTTCCCTTTTTTAAACAATTTGTTAGGGGTTTGGTTATCTGAGCGTAATCTTTAATGAATTTGCGGTAATAACCACTAAGTCCTAGAAATCCTTTAATTTCTTTGGTTGTTTTTGGTAATGGGTAATTTAGAACTGCATTTGTTTTGTCGGGATTTGGCATTACTCCTTTTGGTGTTATTACATGTCTTAAAAATGATACTTCCTTTTGTAAAAATTCACTTTTGTCTAATTGTACTTTGAAATGTGCTTGTCTTAGTCTTTCAAATACTTCTATCAATCTTTCTATGTGTTCTACTAATGATGTGGAATAAACTATGATGTCGTCTAGGTATACAAGGCATTTTTCATTGTGTATTCCTCGTAGTATATTGTCCATGACTCTCTGGAAAGTAGCGGGTGCGTTCTTTAATCCAAATGGCATTCGTTTGTACTCGTAATGTCCTCTAGGTGTGCTGAAGGCTGTTTTTGATATATCTTTTTCGTCCATCTCTACCTGATGGTATCCTGATGATAGGTCTAATGTTGAAAAATATTGGCATTTGCCTAATTTGTCTAAAATTTCGGTTATATTTGGTAGTGGGTATTTGTCATCTACCGTTTTTTCATTTAACTTTCTATAGTCTATTACCATTCTGTACTTTCTCTTTCCGGTTGCGTCTAATTTCTTAGTTACTATTAACACGGGGCTGCTCCATGGTGAGTTGGAGTGCTGGCTTATGTCTTGTTCTAATAAGTCTGCTACTTGTCTGTCAGCTTCTTCTTGGCTTGCATGAGGTAGTCTATATGCTTTTGTAAAGATTGGCTTATTGTCTGTTAGCTCGATATTATGTTTTACTGTGTTGGTGAATGTTAATGGTATTCCTTCGCAATGGAATATGTCTCGGTATTCAAAACATAAGTTTTTAATTGCTCTTTCTTCTTCTTGATTGATGTCGATGTTAAAGCGGATGTTAGTTAAATTTTCTCTTAACATTTTGTCCTGTTCTATTGGGTTGTAATCGTTTTCTAAATTTTCGTCTATTTCCATTTCGTTAAAATTTAATTCTTCTACGTTAATTGGGTCTGTCAATGATAATTCTACGGGATAGTCGTTTGAATTTAATATCGTTGTGGTTGCATAATTTATGTTTTATTTGTACTAAAGCGGTTGGGGTTTCTACTCCTTGTTGAAATGTCATATGATTTATTATTCCTACTTTTTTGTTAGATTTTACTGGGATTTTTATTTTTCTTTCCGTTCGGGGTTCTATTGTGTATTTTTGTTCGATTTGTGTGTTTTGAAATTTAATTGGGATTTTTCCGTATTTTGTCCTTAATAAGCGATTTTTAATGTCAATGTTGGCTCCTAATTTTCTTAGAAGGTCCATTCCGATTAATCCGTCATATTTGTCGTTAAATTCGAATACACAAAATTTATGTTTCATTTTAACATTAAATGTTCTCGGTAAGGGTATATTTGCTACGAATTGGTGTAGTGTTGTTTGATGGGCTGTTTTAATTTTAAATGGTTCTCTTTCTACATAATCTAAATAATGTTTTTGTACGGTTCTGGGGCTAATTAATGTTTTAGAGGATCCGGTATTGATTAATAGTTTAAATTCGGCGTGGGGAATTTATGGTAGTACTAAGTGATTTATGTTATTTAAGTTTATTAGGTTTGGTCGGTTATGAATTGGTCCATTTGAAAATTTGAGTTCGAGTTTTCTTCGTCGTACTGCTCGTAAGTTTCGTATTGTTCGTCGCGTTCATAAGTTTCTGCATGGTTTGATTCATCGTTCGTACCTGTCTGAATGTAATTATTCTGGTCAGTTTCAAATTTTTCTACTTCTTGGTGAAATAGTTCTTCCGATGTAAAATTGCGTTTCTGATGAGGGTTTTGTCGGATATGTGTTATCTTTGTATTTTGTCTGGTGTTACCAGATGAGGTATCCATTGGTGTTGGTTTATAATAATTATTAGGGTTGTTATGATTATTATTCATTGGTGTATTTCTATTGGGGTTTGCGTTGAATGCTGGTCTTTGTTGGTTTAGGTTTTGATTAAATCTTGGTTGGAATGCGAGTTTCGTAAAAGTTGAGTTAAATGTTAGTTTTGAAAAATGTTTATATTGATTATTAAAATTCGTATTGTTGAAATTTGGGTTATTAATTCGCGGTTGATTTGTTTGTGCGTTGAAAGGTGTGAATTTTTGTTGAGGGATTGTTTGTCTTGTGGCTTGTATAGTTTTTATTGGTGAATAACTTTTATTCGCGTTGGGGTTGTATAGTCTGTTGCGGTAATACATTACATTTTCTTCTTCTATTACTAGGTTCGTGGCTTCTTCTAGATTTTGGGGTCGTTGGAAATTGATCTTATCCGATAGTCGTTCTGGTAAAGCGTTTATATACGTGTCCAGTGCCATTTCGTCATACATTTTTGTTTTTAAATGTCGAACGTTTAGATCGGGCTCTTCGATTTTTAATTTGGTTAGGATTAAACTTCTCACGTCTTGGCATTTCATTCCGAATTGGTAGGGGGATTGATTGTGTTCCATTCTAAGGTTTATTAGGTCTCGTACCAGGCATTTTGTGTTACGTTGGTCTCCAAAATATGCAATTAGTAGCTGTTTAAATTCTTGCCATTCCTGTAGATTGTCCCTACTGGCGATTAAGGTTAGTGCCCTTCCGGCTAGTTTACTTATTATCAAGCGTATAAACAATGAATTTTTTTCGTTATCTCCGGGTTTGTAGAATGTTTTTAGATACATTTCGGCTGCTCCAAAAAAATTTGCAAGATGCGTTTGCGTGCCATTAAATATCTGGATTGTCTCTAAATAAAGCTTCATGTCTGCGCTACTCATGATGGTTAAGGGTTGCTTTCGTTTTTGGGTAATTTTTCAATTTTTTTTTTGAGGTTTATTTTTCTATTTGCATCGTTATTTTCGCTTCGGATTTATTAATTTTCCGTTTAGGTAGTGCATTTTCAAATTTTGTAAAAATTGGGGTTGGTTTTGCTGTTTGTAACGTTAATTATGCTTTGGATGTATTAATTTTCCGTTTAGATTGGATAATTTCGAATTTTGTAAAAATTGGGGTTGATTTTGCTATTTGTGACGTTAATTATGCTTTGGATGTATTAATTTTTCGTTTAGATTAAATAATTTCAAATTTTGTAAAAATTGTGGTTGATTTTATTTGTGACGTTAATTTTGGTTTGGTTTTTTTAAATTTTTTATTTTGGTTGGGTAAATTCAAATTTTGTAAAAATTGAGATTAATTTTTCTATTTGTAGCATTAATTTTGGTTTGGATTTGTTAATTTTTAGTTTAGTCTGCGTCGGGTTATTTTTAGAATCGTAATTGCTGTTATTTGTACTTAGTTACACAGTGCGGTAATGAATTTGTGAGATTTATACTCGATAATGTTTATTTAATTACTGTAGCATGAATTTGCCTGTTTCTATCTCGCGGTTTTAATTTGTTTGTGTTTCTGCTTTCTGAAGAGTCTGGAATGGATGGATTTGTTCTCGCGATATTTACTTTGCTTTGTGTTAGTTCAGTTCTGTTAGTTTGTAATTATATTGGTTTTAATTGAGTTGCGTAAACGTATAGTTCTTCTGTCTTGTCTCCTTGTATTCTAAATATAACTTGCAGGTCAATTACTTGTTACAGTTTATCTTGGCAATTTTAATCAGTAGAAGATGTAGTCTTGGTTATTTGATCGCGTACGTGCCGTATCACATACGACTCTACCTGTTAAGGTAATTAACACTTACAAGTGTTAATTTCAGTTTATGGGAATTAAATAATTCACTTCTGTACTCGCTAATCGGATTGCATAGATGTTACGTCTGTTTATTTTTAGATATCTTCGTGATGCACGACTTGTAACTGGATCTCACGTAATGTAAGTTTTTAGGTTGCAATTATGAGCGTTTTTAATTAAAGCTTTTTACGATGACCGTTTAGCTTTACTCAGTATTTGTACTGGGATAATGCAATTTATAAATGATGAGTAATTTTAATAAAAAACGTTTAGTTTTTATTCCGTGTTTGTACTAATGCAATTTGTTTATAGATTGCCGTGGTGAATAGTTGTAATTTATGCGCTTTTCTTATTCTGTGGTGGGTTAATTACTTATGAAGCAAATTGCTTTGCTGAAAGTTATTGTTTTAAATCGCGATTTCTCTGAGGTTTTTAAGTGTGTAATAAATTATGCTTCTTTCGCAAACTTTGCTTATCTTTGGTGCTAGATTGCACGCTGGTTTTAAGTTACCGTAGTTTTAGTTATTGCAGAGTGTTTTGCTGTAATTTATACAGTATTATAGAGGTCAATGGTTTAAATAATCGTTTCGTAATTGCTTGTTTGAAGAATTACTTTTGGCTTTGGAATTAATTTGCGTTCTGTGTTTTTAGTTTACCGGGTTAAACGTGCGTTTGGTCTCGCGGTAGTTAACTTTTCGTATTTCGGTATTTATAGATGTGCGTCAGTTATTTTTAGTTTATTTTTGAGTTTGTTCTAATAATTGTGGTAAGAGTCTCTTAAATATCAAGAAAATCTCTTTTTGCTTTTAAAAGAAAATCTCTTTTAAATAATCAACTCTCTTTTGCTTTCAAAGAAGGTCTCTTTAAACATTCGTCTCATAAAATGTTTGAAAATAATTCTCTTTGTAACTATTTTCAAAGAAAAATATTGGCATAAAATAAAATTACATTCATAAAATAATAATAAATGGCAATCGAATAAAATAATAAAACTGGCATATATCAATTATAGTTTGTGAGATCAATTGGTATAAATGGAATGAACTTACATTAATTTCTTCATCTGTTTCTTTTGTGGGCTCGATCGATGCTGTATCTTGTCCACGTTGGTTTGTTGCTGGATTTAGACGATTTTTGTTCTTTCTCCAACCTGGTTTGGGTTCTGTCAAAATTGCGAATTGAAATTCTTGGTCACCAATCTTCCGATTTTTAAATTTTTAGTGCCCTTTTGACATCCGTTACGACTGCGTCAGTTAAGGTTCGGGCCTTTGGAGCAGTGTTTTTAGAAACAATTCCGAAGACTTAACAAATTTATTTTAACTTGAAACAAAAATTACAATGAAATTTTGAATAACTTATAACATAATAACTTTAATCAAAAAAATAATAATTGTACTAAAGTGAGTAGCTTGAACAACGAAGTATGGAGTTCGAAGACTGACTGCCGGGCCTTGAGCTCCCGGGCTTTTTATAATAACCTGCCCTTCACACAGCTGTGGGAGCTTGCAGATCTCATGTCTGCGTTTCTCTTAATTGTACACTTTATTACAATGTAACAATCTTAATTCTAAGTAATTGCGGTATGTTAACCGCCTGTGACCTGCCACCTGCAGTATCACTGCCCTCTCGGATGCAAAGTTGCATGTCCGTTCTCATGAACTGTCGATAACCTCTCTGGGTTATCCTGTATTACAATGTTGCAATGAACTTATACTTTATTTAACAATTTCTAATAATTCCTATTAGATTCAATATATTCAATACATATAGATAATTGGGGGATACATAACTCGCGTCGACCGTTAACTCAAATTTCTAAAGAATTATGTTCTAACGTACATTCTGGTTTCTGGAATTTGTTTATTTTTCCGTCCGTCTTTCTATGAATTGTTTTGCCAGTTTGAAATTGTACTTTCCATGTTGTTCAACCCGTAGATTTTCTTAGGATTTGTTTTTAACGAACGCTTTGTTTAGTTAAATGGAAAATATGCGTTTACATTATCGCATTAATACACAAAAGCTCTTATTATTTGATATGCTCAATTTACAACCGTTGAATATTAAAACTAATTATACTCGTATTATCTTTGTGTTTACATACTACAAAGCTTTCACAGTATGCAAATTTACCATAACGATTTATTAATACAGATGTATGCTATTATCCGTTTGTTTTAAGATCAAAACTAATTAATTTGGCGCGTAAATAATTTATCTCTGTTTTCTATATACACAGTTCTTACAAAATTACTCTCTTGACTTAACTATGCCTCTTTACATATAATTTACACGATAATATATATATATATATATATATATATATATATATATAAAGGTCAACGTGTGTAAATAAGTCCAGAAAGTATTTTTATAACGATCCTGTAAATAGGAAAATAATAAATTATTTATTACGCTTCAAATCAAGAGTTTACATACTTTAGTATAAGAAATTTTTAATGTTAAGTGACATATTTTTATGTAGCTTCAACGTAATAAATGGTATACATTAATTTAATGCAAAGACAAGTAGGATCAATGACAAGGTTGACTATTGCATGCAACCATGTAGAATACTAAAGCTTCGCGGCAAGTATAAATTAATAATTGGTATACGTTAGTTTAATACAAGACAAACATGTGTAATATTAAAGCTTCGCGGTCAATAAAAATCAATAATAGATGCAACGGATATTTATTTAGCATTGTAAACTAAAAAGTACGTTAATTTAATTCGTAGAAGTCTACAAAATGACATAACCAAACGGTCGGGGAGTTCAGAGAATGAAAGCTTCAACTAAATAAATATTTCTTTGAAAGCTACAAGACGATGCGAGAACATTTCACGGTATTGTACAACGGAAAAGCCTGGTTAACAAACAAATATATTATTTTTGGAGCAAAAATCAATAATTTTAAGGGACAGAGAATTGTTCGAAGGCAACTAAGGGAGACAGAAAATACATCAGCTGCTAGAAGGACAAGCAGTTTCAAGCGCGTGACAGACGAGTATATTTTTAAAAAACAAATGGGTGAAACAAATATGCAAAATGTTTGTCGACGATATCGATTTTCAAGGCGGACATTTAGCGAGGGAACGGTAACCGTAGACAGCAGGAGCTCGATGAAAGTAGGAAAACACGAGTGAAACAGAAATAGTGGTTATGAACGCATGACTGGAAGGTGAATAGAGACACGGACACTATGGGCGCGTTTTGCAGGCCGTTAGAGATATGAAGAGGAATGAATTTCTGTGTACGCGTCGACGGTTGCAACTAATAGCTATTTTTTGTGGTAATGCCGTGGTGGAAGGAGTGAATTCTGAGTTTTAAAAGTTCCTTGTGTTGTGAGTGGAGGAATTTGGAGAATTGTTTGTAACGAATGTGATAGTTCAGCGAAAACTCTAGAAAAACGTGACTAGAGAAGGGGTTTGATGATTATAAAAGCTCTTGCCAGAGGTGGTAGGGCTCTCTTAATCTTCTGATTCGTTTCGAGTACATTAAGTAGCATCGAGAAGACATTCTGATTTAAAATTAAAAGTGGCAACATAGTGAGGTCCGCCTTATTTTTTTACAAGTGTTGTAAATGCACGAGTTGGTGCTAACAAATTAAACGGACTGAAAATAAATAAGTATAAATAATTGTACGAGTACAACAGGATGCTACTGAGGTAGGCGAACCAAGTATTTCTTGAACGAGAGTGCTGGTGGCACGTTAAATTGAGACGGAGGCATAATTTGGATTTGGATGGATGGTGGTATGAAGAGCATCCACTAATAACTGGGGAACTGGATGAACGAGTTGAGATGGAGTTGCTATCCATGTAGGAGTGAGAACGTAGGGAAAATCCAAGTACGTGAGTTTGGTGGGGGTTATCCGAGGAGATGGTGCGTCCGAAGAACACACCAGGTAACGAATTTGTTTTATTATTGAACTTTGGTGCTGGCATTGTGTTATAAAGCTAGATGTGTTTAGAATTATGTGGTGAAAATTTTATGAACTGAAAATTAATTTGATTACCGTATATAAAAGACAATTCTCTATTATTATTTGAGTAGGTAAAAACAGGAGTAATAATTTTTGATGTAAAGAGTAAACGGGTCTTTAGAGTAATTTGACCATGCAATATTTTATGCATATCAAGGAAAAAGGTTTATACTGAGTAGTAATTTTTGATGTAAAGAGTAAACGGGTCTTTAGAGTAATTTGACCATGCAATATTTTATGCATATCAGGAAAAAAGGTTTATATTGAGCTCACCATAGACCAAGTAAAGGTAAATTTGGGGTTTCACGATAGGCCCATCTACTTTGGAAATAAAAAAATGTTGAAGTGTAATAACTCACAAACAATTTAGATTGAGAAAAAAAGGTGAAATGTTTTATTGTAAATATAATAATGTAAATATTGAGATTGTTTGAATAATCATTTATGTCATGTGAATAAAAGAGTGTATGTTTGTCCAAGGATTTTATTTTATTTTTGTTTTTTGTTGTGTGTAAAGGTGTTGAAAGAATGTGTAATTGGGGTAAGTATATCTTAGGAGGTAGTACCCAGAGCTAACCGTGGTAAATCAACTTGGAAAAGCAATTTTTGTAAAAATCAAACTAGAACATATCATAATCAAACACGAAATTTGTATCGAAGTTTTATTTAGGTGCAAATTGCTGGAGTTATATTTCGATTCAAAAGGAAGAAGTAGGAGCTTCAAATAGAAGACCGCTGCATTTTTATGACGCGCAAAGTGTGGGGCACGATTTTTAGGACATAATTCCAGCGAGACCACTGCATTTTTATGACGCCCAATTTGTGAGGCATGATTTTCAAATAGAAGACCACTGCATTTTTTTGGCTCCTAATAGTAGCGCTCGAATTTAATCCTAAAGGGCACTGCATTTTTATGTCAGCCCAACGCTGGGGCTATATATATGTATCTGGCTTATACCTCATATGATATATATATATATATTATATATATATATATATATATTATACATATATATATATATATATATATATATATATATTACATAATATATATATATATATATATATATATAATATATATATATATATATATATATATATATATATATATATAATAGTTAATTACACAAGGTAAGTTGATAAATACTATCGTATTACAGTGAATAAGATGAAATAATAACTTATATTTTCCTTCTTTCAATTACTAGCTCGATTTGAAATGATCATTTGGGTTTTGAATAAAAGTCTAAGTTATTATTTCATCTTATTTACTATATATATATATATATATATATATATATATATACTCATATTTAGACCAGGGTAGAAAATTAAATAATCACATCAAATAATTTTAATCACCGTGTAGAAGCTTTGGGAAAAGGTACGCGTTATTAAAACCGTGAAGCATAAAAATTCATTCGTTTCAATAAAAATAAGGGAGTTAAATTATTTACAAGACGCTTGCTATAAAAAAAAGGAAGCAGTATTAAAATGCTCTACGTGTAATTTAATTATTCCGAGTAAAGAAACAAATGGAAATTACCTGCAAAATTTATATTAATTAACTCAATTTTAAGTAACCGGTATTAAACAAAATGTACAGATAATAATTAATATTTGATTAGGAGTCACTAAAAAATTAAAGGGTATTATTTTTAATTGAAGTTAATTGAACCATTAGTAACATATAATATGTATAAAAGCTATTAAAAACCCAATAATATTCAGATCGTAGAAGTATTATGTTTGAACACCTGCGTATTTTTAAATGTTTTATGTTCTGCGTAAAATTTGCAGATAACAAATGGTTACAGAGAATGTTGGAGAAACCGTTGCTTAATATTTACGGGAAATGCTAATAAGGTGGGTTATTTCACAAGTCCACGTGGATTGAAAATAACCGATACTAAAGAATATAGATTTGTACCACTCGGAACAGGGTAGATAAAGACAGATAATATGCGCAAGACAGAGACACATATAGTAAAAGGCGTGAGTTGAGCAACGTCATTGGGTTGCGATTGGTTGAAAATAAGAGGCAAACTTGAGAGGTAAAAATAACATTTCTGTATAAAAATTAATTAGTTATTCCCAGACGTTGCAAGCCGTGTCGAAATTTCTGAGATTTAACTGGTGCGAGTGCAAATTTAATAAGAACCGACGCACAGGCGGTCGAGATGGGAACATAGTATACGAAATTCTAGAAACTGGCCGTTTTGGGGACAAAAGCGACGCACGGGCAAGCGATTATATAAACCCGTGTTGATAAGAGTGGGGCTCTCTTAGATTTTCGATTTGATTCAATGCGTTAAACAGTGCTTTTTAGTTTTCCGATTTTGATAGAATAATTTAAAGAGTTTGCTCGTATATTTTGGTGATTTAAAACAGTTTGTTCTTTACGTGCTACAATGAATGTAATTTAGTGCACTTAGAAAAGAAGATACAAGGTAATAAAGTCTAGTATCACTGTACCAATTAGTCAAATTTGCAACGACAAATGAATACACAAAAGTAGGCAGTTTTGGCGTATATTTGTGAAAGAAGTATGAATTTCTTTGCTATTTTTCGGGGGTGTTAATAATTAAATGATTCGTAAACGTGTCTGGATCCACAAAACAAGCTTCAGATATACACAAATGAGTTCCGGAAAAGCACTGAAATAACTTTATATGAATGGTGGTGTAGAAAATTTTAAAGGCGACCAGCAATACGAGGACCTAAACATAACCCAGTTGGATTGGTGTGATTAACAGAGGACGATATACATTGGGGCCACGAGTGCATTAACCTTCAGGTAACTTATGCTTTGTTGTTCGATTTTTGATGTTTTGGTGTGTGTTGAATAACTTTATAATTGATTTACTTAAAATGGACAGTAGTGAAATTGTACTAACAACAAATTTTTAATTTTAAGGTGAAATTTTCTTGTTTAAGTAGAAAGAGGTATTTAGTATTTATGTTCTGGATTATGATGAAAATTTGGGTATGTCTTTGAGCTCAATTAGACGAACCTGGTTAATTAACGTAAAGGGGTGGGAGATGCTCCCTTTGTACTCAGACTCAGGTCTGCATATATTGTTATATTAATTAGTCGGCATCTACAAGGACTTTAATTCTGGCTGCACATTAAAATGATAATAAATTTAATCTTGAAATTTTCTGATACTGAAATTTATGCTGAATTTTAATTTTGAAATTTTAATGTATTGTGAATATTGATGTAAATAGAGTTAACGTTGGTGTTTGTGATAGGAATGTGTTTGTTTTTTTTTTGATTGAGGATGAAAGTTTTAACTAGGTGAGCAGCCGAGGCGGAAAAGAGTAAAGAGGCGATTAACAGAAGAAAGTCAACGGAACAGTTAAGTTAATGAATAGCTTTTTGTAGGATTCACAGCATTTTTGACGCCCAATTCGTGAGGCTCGATTCTAATACAGGGAAACACAGCATTCTTTGGCGACCCAAAAGTGAGGTTCGATTTCCAAATAAAATTTTTGTGATTTTATTCCAGGAAACTGGCGATCTGAGAGAGAGAGTTTCTGTGTGTGTATAAATTTAAGAGTATTTTAGAGTGTGTGAGAGTGATTAGAACGTATGCAGAGAAAAGAGTGGTTAAGAAGTCAAGGAGTGGAAATTGGAAGTGACGATAGTGCATTGTGTGGGAAAAATTCGAAAATGGAAGAAGCTGGAGGCAGTAGAGATCAGTCGAGGACGGAATCAGGGGATCAAGGAAATGAGTTAATGATGAGAATGTTAGAGGAAATGCGATTAGCTAGGAAGGAGTCCAACAGAAAATTAGAACTGCTAAGCGATGAATCGAATAGAGCTAGGGAAGAATCGAATAGAGCGAGGAGGAGTCCAACCAAAATTAGAGCAGATAAGCGGGAAAATTGAACAAAATACTAAAGAATTTACAGAATTTAAAGATAGTCTTACCGTGAAACTGGGGAAGTAGAAAATAGGGTTGAAAAAAATGAGCGTGATATTACAGGTCTTCGACAGGAAATGGGACATTTAAGGTCCGAAGTACGCATTTTTGTGAAGAAGAGATTAATATAAAATGACTGAAGTGACGGACTCATGTAGGGATCAGTTAGGCAGGGTAGAACGCGAAGTTAGTAGTATCAAATACAACATGTCAAATTTAACGGGGGATGGTCCCAGATTTTATACAGGTGGAGGATCATTGGACCAACACATGAAGTTTTATGGCGATAACAGGGTAAATCCACAAATTTTATTAATAGTGTAAGAAATCTAGTGGGAAATTTATTTGACGAACAGACTAAACTGAATACGATAAAGGCTTTATTGAAAGACAACGCGGAAGCATGGTACAATTTAGTAGGACAGGACATAGACACCTACACGGACTTTGAAGACAGATTTTTAAAGCACTACTGGAGTGACCACAGACAAGACCAGGTACGAGACGACTTAATCACAGGAAATTTAAGGGAGAATTTTCAGGAAGTAGGAGCAATATGCTATACGCAAGTATAGCATAGCAAAGCAACTGAACCCACCACTGACGGACCGACAAATTATCAAGTATTTATCACGACACTTCGAGGTAGAAGTAAGACAACACGTAGCACTACAGAACATAGTGGACAGAGAAATGTTTTTAGAATACCTGCAGAGGTACGACGACGTAAGTAGTGGACGACCTCGGGATAATAGGGAAAGACAGATGAACACAGTGAGGTTTGACAATAGACGGGACAACTATGCTAGAAGGGGGAATAGTTACGGATACCAGCGACAGAATTGGGAACAGCGACGACCATACTTTAGAAGTAATAGTTTAGGAAGGGGACCTGCACCGAGACCGGAACCTACCAGAAGGAATAGTTCACCGGACATGAGGGGGACAGCTAATACAGACACGGAACGAGTGGAAACGCCTAGGACATACGCTGAGGTGACGGCTAGGCCAGGACCAAGTAGGGAAAACAAACCTGGACAGGATTTTTAGAACGCGACAGACCACTAGATTTCAGTGTAAATGTATATGAACATCCACGTGAATTTTTCAAAATTGAGGAGGAAGTAGAGCCAGAAACTGAGGAAAAATTATGTTTGCCAATTATTAATATAGAAATTTTTGAGAATAATGTAGAAGTATTACTTGATACAGGGGCAGAGGCGAGTTTAATATCGGAGGAATTCGTCAGCAAAATTAGGGATAAGGTTTGTGATAGAATTATGCCTATAAAGCGTAGCCATTTAGTAGCTCCAAATAAAAAGAAGTTTGCTGTAGTAAATAGTGTTGTGGTGCTTAGGATAGATATAGGAGGTTTAAGCTGTGAACAAGAGTTTGTAATTGTACCTGGACTGAAGTTTCAGAGCATTTTAGGTGTTGACTGTATGATGCAGTTAGGGGTTTTGATAGATATGGAACGGAAGGTAATAAGGATTAAGGATACGGTAGTGCCATGGAAGGGCAGTTATGAAGTCACAGAGGATGACACTGGGTTTAGTATTAATGTAGTAGAGGTAGAGGATGATGAAGTTAAACAGATCAACACAATAAGATGTCCAGAGGATAGGATAGTAGAGGTTCAAGCTTTAGTACAAAAACATGCAGAATTAGTGGGGGTAGAAGCAACAGCAGCATATCGGGAGCAGGTGAAGGCAGAATTAATTAAAGATGCACGAAAAATTAATCAACGGACCAAACCGCAATTCCATTGTCCAACATCCATGGACACACTTTTGACGAGGTTAAGTGGCAAGTTTGTTTTTAATAAAGTAGATTTAAGGAATTCATTTTGGCTGATTCCATTACACAAGAATTCTAGAAGGTACATAGCATTTTCCGTAGAGAGAAAAATCCATAATTTTAAGGTAGTATCGTTTGGTTTGTCGGCAGAAAAGAAAATAATAATAAATGAGAAACAGACAAGTATAGGGCATGAAGAAGAAGCAGTATTAAAGAGTCAGTATAATAGGGATGATAAGTTTATTGTATGTGAGATAATAGGGATGATAAGTATAGATATAGAAGGGGGAGAAACAGGAATGAAGAGTATTAGGATGGTGAGAAGAAAGACTTGGAGGGTCAAGAAGAGAGTTAGATTTAAATAACTTGATGAACAAAGGATAGAGATAGGTGAATTTTAGTATAGATATAGAATAAAGAGTAGAAGTAGGTGTTTATAGAAAATAAAGCTAGGTATAGGATAAATAGGGGAGATAGTTAGAAATAGGTATATAGGATGAGAAGGAAAATTAAATGTAGGAAGAAAATAAGATAGGTTAAGTGTAGATATTTCTTATAAGATTAGTGGAAAGTTAGGAATAGAATAAGAATAGGATAGGTATATAGAATTAGTTAGGGGGAAGTGAAGTATAGTGAAGATTAGTTAAAAGTTAGGAATAGGATAGGTATATAGGATGTATATAGGATTAGATGGATAAGTAGGATGAAGTTAGGGATAATTTCAGTTTATAGAATTAGGTGAGAGTTAGGAATAGGATAGGGATATAGGATAGGTGTAAATATTTTTTTTGGATTGGATATAAGTTAGGTAAGATAGATAGATAAGGGTAGAGAGAGATAGGCAATTTTTTTGTAAATTTTGTTTGCGGTTTAAATGTTTTATATTTGAATTCAAATAAGTGGGATTATTTGTATTCAAATAGGGGGAAAATACTCATATTTAGACCAGGGTAGAAAATTAAATAATCACATCAAATAATTTTAATCACCGTGTAGAAGCTTTGGGAAAAGGTACGCGTTATTAAAACCGTGAAGCATAAAAATTCATTCGTTTCATTAAAAATAAGGGAGTTAAATTATTTACAAGACGCTTGCTATAAAAAAGGAAGCAGTATTAAAATGCTCTACGTGTAATTTAATTATCCCTAGTAAAGAAACAAATAAAAATTACGTGCAAAATTTATATTAATTAACTCAATTTTAAGTAACGGGTATTAAACAAAATGTACAGATAATAATTAATATTTGATTAGGAGTCACTAAAAAATTAAAGGGTATTATTTTTAATTGAAGTTAATTGAACCATTAGTAACATATAATATGTATAAAAGCTATTAAAAACCCAATAATATTCAGATCGTAGAAGTATTATGTTTGAACACCTGCGTATTTTTAAATGTTTTATGTTCTGCGTAAAATTTGCAGATAACAAATGGTTACAGAGAATGTTGGAGAAACCGTTGCTTAATATTTACGGAAAATGCTAATAAGGTGGGTTATTTCACAAGTCCACGTGGATTGAAAATAACCGATACTAAAGAATATAGATTTGTACCACTCGGAACAGGGTAGATAGAGACAGATAATATGCGCAAGACAGAGACACATATAGTAAAAGGCGTGAGTTGAGCAACGTCACTGGGTTGCAATTGGTTGAAAATAAGAGGCAAACTTGAGAGGTAAAAATAACATTTCTGTATAAAAATTAATTAGTTATTCCCAGACGTTGCGAGCCGTGTCGAAATTTCTGAGATTTAACTGGTGCGAGTGCAAATTTAATAAGAACCGACGCACAGGCGGTCGAGATGGAAACATAGTATACGAAATTCTAGAAACTGGCCGTTTTGGGGACAAAAGCGACGCACGGGCAAGCGATTATATAAACCCGTGTTGATAAGAGTGGGGCTCTCTTAGATTTTCGATTTGATTCAATGCGTTAAACAGTGCTTTTTAGTTTTCCGATTTTGATAGAATAATTTAAAGAGTTTGCTCGTATATTTTGGTGATTTAAAACAGTTTGTTCTTTACGTGCTACAATGAATGTAATTTAGTGCACTTAGAAAAGAAGATACAAGGTAATAAAGTCTAGTATCACTGTACCAATTAGTCAAATTTGCAACGACAAATGAATACACAAAAGTAGGCAGTTTTGGCGTATATTTGTGAAAGAAGTATGAATTTCTTTGCTATTTTTCGGGTGTGTTAATAATTAAATGATTCGTAAACGTGTCTGGATCCACAAAACAAGCTTCAGATATACACAAATGAGTTCCGGAAAAGCACTGAAACAACTTTAGATGAATGGTGGTGTAGAAAATTTTAAAGGCGACCAGCAATACGAGGACCTAAACATAACCCAGTTGGATTGGTGTGATTAACAGAGGACGATATACATTGGGGCCACGAGTGCATTAACCTTCAGGTAACTTATGCTTTGTTGTTCGATTTTTGATGTTTTGGTGTGTGTTGAATAACTTTATAATTGATTTACTTAAAATGGACAGTAGTGAAATTGTACTAACAACAAATTTTTAATTTTAAGGTGAAATTTTCTTGTTTAAGTAGAAAGAGGTATTTAGTATTTATGTTCTGGATTATGATGAAAATTTGGGTATGTCTTTGAGCTCAATTAGACTAACCTGTTTGATTAACGTAAAGGGGTGGGAGATGCTCCCTTTGTACTCAGACTCAGGTCTGCATATATTGTTATATTAATTAGTCGGCATCTACAAGGACTTTAATTCTGGATGCACATTAAAATGATAATAAATTTAATCTTGAAATTTTCTGATACTGAAATTTATGCTGAATTTTAATTTTGAAATTTTAATGTATTGTGAATATTGATGTAAATAGAGTTAACGTTGGTGTTTGTGATAGGAATGTGTTTGTTTTTTTGGATTGAGGATAAAAGTTTTAACTAGGTGAGCAGCCGAGGCGGAAAAGAGTAAAGAAGCGATTAACAGAAGAAAGTCAACGGAACAGTTAAGTTAATGAATAGCTTTTGTAGGATTCACAGCATTATTGACGCCCAATTCGTGAGGCTCGATTCTAATACAGGAAACACAGCAATATAATATATATATATAGTGAATATATAAATAAGATTATAAAGAAATCAAGATCCTTAATTAATAATATTTTGTGGTTTAGATGTGTCTTTAAGAAGCTCGATTTATTAAGAACACTGAGCTTATTTATATTTAATCCGATTTTCATAAGATACTAATATTAATAAATTGATGAATAAACAGTAAATCATATTTTATACTTACTAAGGTGGGGTTATATAGATAAAATTGGCAATTAACATAAAAAGTTATTTTTTATACACATTTTTAAAATGTATATAACAACATAAATTACAAAGAAGTAAACATATTAATGTATATAAAATATTGATAATAAATTATAAGTCAAAGTTTGATAGAAATGTTAATTAAAAGGCAACCTAAAAATGTTTATTATAACTATTATTACGTGTAACACTGTGAGTGTATGTATGAAGTTGTATGTGAAAATGTTGTAGTGTACGTGGTTCTGTGGGTCGTTTTGTTTTGTAATATATTTAAGAGAAATTTATCTTATAGATCCATTGATAAATTTGTTGTTGTATGGTTTTTTATTTTTGATATTTAGAAGATACGTGAGATACAATTTGTCATTAACATCTGTTCTTTTGTTCATAGTATTTTTGTTGGTATATGGGCACATTTCAGAAACTCTCTTTTGATTTTGTCTTCCATCTGTAATATAATTGATTGTTAAAATCTATTTTATGTTTTAGTATTTACGTGTACACATAGGGCACAAACATTGGGTTTATACGATATCACTCTTATGTTCTATTCGTTGTTTAAGTGTTTGTTTGCTTTGCCCACGTAACATTCATTGCAATCCAGACAACCGATCTTTATATGATATTTCTTTTATTTAAAATCGGAGTTTTGTCTTTAATTTTAGAAAAGGTAATTTGTTAGTATTTTAAGTTATTTTATGTTAAATTTATTAAATACGTTAGTTAGTTTTGGAAGGTGTTCAATTATGAAAGAGATTTGAATGTAACTGTAGTGTCTATTTGTTTATTATTATTATTTGTGTTGTTTGATTATTATCCATAATTTCTGCATTGTGGTTATATAAAAGACGTTTATTAATTCGTGGAGAATAGTTGTTTTATTAGGATATTAAAGTTTGTTTAAATTTTTGATAAAGATGTATGATGACTTATTGTTTTAATTTTGTTTTAGCGTTAATAAAATTTATTTTTATTTTGTAAGAGTGATATGAAATAATTTAAGTACCTACCAGAGTTAGTTGGTTTTGATACCAATCTAATAAAATAATATTATTTGAATTTCTAATAATTAACGTATCTAAAAATCTACTGCGTTTTATTTTCTACTTCTACAGTAAACTGATTATTTTTCGTGATAACTGTTAAAATTGTACTAAGTTGTTGTTTACACGTAATAAATATTATTTGCATGGTACAGATGTAATTATGTCATCTAACAATCATACTTTTTATAAATTGGGTAGTTTGTAAATGAAGTTTCTTACGTATTACTTACACTCTTATAAGTATCTATCCATTAGTAATTATTTGTGCAATTATTGAGACTTAAATTGATCCCATAGAATTTACTAAAGTTTGAATAAATATTCATTTTGAAGCTGAAATAACTACTATCAACATGAATTTATTATATCTAAAAATTGTTGAATAACAACGTTTTATATCATTCAAATGTTTTGATGTTGTCAGTACAATTGTTTTGAGAATACTTAGTAAATATGACACTACATCCGAACTTATTAAAACATAGTTGTTTGTTTAATTGTTAAAATTATGGAGATGAAAATTATTATATTATGAATTTGGCAAAATCAAAGAATCTGAAACATTATAATTATTATTAGTTGCGATTTTTAAATTTCGCATAAATTTTGATAATTTTGTTAGGTTGTTTATAGCTACAATTGTTAATGGAGCATTATTCTTTAATTTTGAATTCCAATATTTTGGCAGTACTACTATAATTGTTTAATATTTTGATTCACTTTCGTAAGAATTTGTTATCTTCAGTTTTTTATTAATTTATGGTTTGTCTTTGAAATTTTGATTAGATCTGAATCAATCTTTGTAAGTAGAAATGTCGTTAACAGGTAATACATTTTATCGTTATAGTCATTAACGACATTGCCACAGTAATATTTCTTATCGGCTTTAATGATGAGAAGATCCTTGGTGTTTTTATTGTTTGCTTTTATTATAATCCAATAAAAACCAGATTTTGATTAGAATTCTGATTATATAATTAGTAATTATGTTTGTAATATAGGCTCTGCATAGGTTTTATCTTCTGTACATCAACTATAATATCTTCTAAATCTGCCATATATTTATCGATGTTTGTTGAAATAGAGGAATGCTAACTTTGGACCTAAAGATAAAATTCTCTATATCATCTGAATATCAATACTACTGACTTGACAACCATTTGTCAATTGTTAAATGAGGTTGTGTCAATAATAACAAAATTACACAAACCTCAATTTAACAACATTGACAAATGGTTTGTCAATGTCAGTATATAATATTCCAGATGACATTAAGAGAATTTTATCTTTAGGTCCAAAGTTTAGCATTCCTCCTACTTTCAACAAACACTGATAAATAACTTATTGGCAGATTTAGAAGATATTATAGTTGATGTACAAGAAGATAAAAACCTATGCAGAGCCTATATTACAAACATAATTACTAATTATATAAATCAGAATTTAATCCAAAATCTAGTTTTTATTGGATTATAATAAAAGCAAACAATTTTAAAAACACCAAGGATCTTCTCATCATTAAAGCCGATAAAGGAAATATTACTGTGGCAATGTCAGTTAATGACTATAACGATAAAATGTATTACCTAGTTAACGACATTTCTACTTACAAAAAGATTGATTCAGATCCTACATCAAAATTTCAAAGACAAACCATAAAAATAATAAAAAACCTGAAAGATAACAAATTCATTACAGAAAGTGAATCAAAAATATTAAACAATTATAGTAGTACTGCACCAAAATTATATGGAATTCCAAAAATTCATAAGAATAATACCCATTAAGACCAATTGTAGCCTCTATAAACAACCCAACCTGAAAAATTATCAAAATTTATAGTAGAAATTTTAAAAATCAACAACTAATAATAATTATAATGTTTCAGATTTTTTTGATTTTACCAAATTCATAAATAATAATAATTTTCATCTCCCAAACAACTATGTTTTAATAAGCTTGGATGTAGTGTCACTATTTACTAATATTCCAAAACAATTAGTACTAGACAACATCAAAAACATTTGGAATGATATAAAAACGTATGTAATATTCCAAAACAATTATTTTAGATATAATAGAATTCATATTTGATAGTAGTTATTTCAGCTTCAAAAATGAATATTATATTCAAACTTTTAGTTGCCCTATGGGATCCAATTTAAGTTCAATAATTGCACAAATTGTAATGGATAGTCTTTTAGATGAAGTAATAAAGAAACTTCCTTTTCAACTACCCTTTATAAAAAATTTGTTGATGACATAATTACATCTGTACCAGCAAATAAAATTACGGAAACACTTAGTACTTTTAACAGTTATCACGAAAAATTCAGTTTACCGTAGAAGTAGAAAATAAAAACGCAGTACGATTTTTAGATACGTTAATTATTAGAAATTCAAATAATATTATTTTATTAGATTGGTATCAAAAACCAACTAACTCTGGTAGGTACTTAAATTATTTCTCATATCACTCTTACAAAATAAAAATAAATTTTATTTTAACGCTAAAAAACAAAATTAAAACAATAAGTCATCATACATTTTATCAAAAAAATTTAAACAAACTTTTTAATATCCTAATAAAAAACAACTATTCTCCACAATTAATAAAACGTCTTTTATATAACCACAATGCAGAAATTATGGATAATAATACACAAAACAACACAAATAATAATAATAATAAACAAATAGACACTACAGTTACATTCAAATCTCTTCCATACATTGAACACCTTACACCAAAACTAACTAACGTATTTAATAAATTTAACATAAAAATAACTTCTAAAAATACTTTAACCTTAAATTACCTTTTTCTAAAATTAAAGACAAAACCTGATTTTAAATAAAAGAAATATCATATATAAGATCAATTGTCTGGATTGCAATGAATGTTACGTAGGGCAAAGCAAACAAACACTTAAACAACGAATAACCTAACATAAGAGTGATATACGTATAAAACCCAATACTTGTGCCCTATGTGTACACGTAAATACTAAAAAACATAAAATAGATTTTAACAATCCAATTATATTACAGATGGAAGACAAAAATCAAAAAGAGTTTCTAGAAATGTGCCACATATACCAACAAAAATACTATGAACAAAAGAACAGATGTTAATGACTTAAATTGTATCTACACGTATCTTCTAAATATCAAAAATAAAAACAACTATACAACAACAAATTTATCAATGGATCTATAAGATAAATTTCTCTTAAATATATTACAAACAAAAAACGCACAGAAACACACACACACACACATACACACATACAGACTCATACATACATTCACAGTGTTACAGCAGGTACATACATAGTTATAATAAACATTTTTAAGGTTGCCTTTTAATAACAATTTCTATCAAACTTTTGACTTTTATTTATTATCAATATTTTATATACATAATATGTTTACCTCTTGTTGTAATTTGGCGTTGTTATATACATTTTAAAAAATTTATAACAAAAATAACTTTTTATGTTAATTGCCAATTTTATTATATAACCTCACCTTAGTATTTATAAAAATATGATTTACTGTTTATTCATCAATTTTGTAATTGTAGTACCTTTGAAAAAGGATTAAAATAAATCCGAAAGCTCAGGTTTATAAAAAAGAGTTTTCTTAAATAATCCAGCCGACCTAAAACCCACAATATTTAAAATATATATATATATATATATATATATATATATATATATATATATTACTCAAATTTAGACCAGGGTAGAAAATTAATTAACGACATCAAATAATTTTAATCACCGTGTATAAGGAAGGTTTGGGAAAAAGTACGCGTAATTAAAGGGCTACTGTGAAGATTTAAATCATTCAATTAGAATGTAGGGTTTGTATAAAATTTTATTAGATAATACGCGTTATTAAAACCGTGGAGCATAAAAATTTATTCGTTTCATTAAAAATAAGGGATTTAAATTATTCACTAGACGCTTTCTATAAAAAGAAGCAGAATTAAAATGCTCAATTTGTATGTAATTTAATTGTTCCAAGTACTAAAACAAATAGAAATTACGTGCAAAATTTATATTAATTAATTCAAGTTTTAAGTAACGGGTATTAAACAAAGTGTACAAATAATAATTAATATTTAATTTGTATTTACTAAAAATTAAAAAGTAGAAATCAATGCCATTCATTATTATTTTAATTGAAGTTAATTGAACGATTATTAAGGTATAATATGCATAAAAGCTTTTAAAAAACCCAATAATACCAAATATGAGACGCGTTGCTAGCATACAAATATATCAAGAAGGTTAGAATACGTTGAATATTCAAATCGTACAAGTGTTATTTAAAATGTTACGATTGAACACTTGCGTATTTTTAAATGTCGAGTTCTGTTAATTTATTTGGATAAACATGAAAATTCTGCGTATATTGCAAACGGTCGGATAAACCGTAGCTTATATTAACGAGTAAGGCTAGATGAGGGGTTATTTAACTCAAGTAAGTCACGTCGCGAGTCCACGTGTAGTTTAGATAACCGATAGTAAAGAATATCGATTTGCACCACTAAGACCAGGTTAGAAAGAGACGAATAAAACGCGCATGGCAGAGACACGGATAATAAAAGGCGTGATTTGAGCAACGTCACTGGGTTTGCGATTGGGTGAAATAAGTTACAGATATGAGAGGTGAAAACACAACAATTTCTATACAAAATTAATTAGTTGTTCTCGGACGTGTTTGCGAGCCGTGTGAAAATTCTTAGATTTTCAACTTGGACGTGTGCAAATTTTGTAGAATCGCTGTGCCGGACGGTCGAAAGAGAACAGAGAATGCGAAATTCTAAAAATTGTCCGTTGAGGGACAAATCTGACGTGCAAGCAAGACCGTTATATAAACCCGGACTTTAAACAGTTTCGCTCTCTTAGATTTTCGATTTTGATTCAATACTTTAAACAGTTTGGCTCTTAGATTTTTGATTCTATTGAATAGTTTAAAACAGTTTGCTCTTTATTTTTTTGATGTTATACGATACTGCAAGCAGAATACGTGCTACGATACAAGTTATTATGCATTAGTGCACTTAGAAAAGATAGATAAGTAGCGATAAATAAATACATTTAAGTATGCAGCTTTGTATAGCGTGAACGAATTATGAATTGCTTTGCTAATTTTCGGGGATGTACATGGATGAGTTCCTGAAAAGTCCTGAACCAATTTAGACGAATGGTGGTGTACAAAAATTTTAAAAGCGTTCAGAATCTAAAGCCGTAAACATAAACCAGCTGGAATGGTGGAATTAGCAAGTCCGATGTGCATTGAAACCACGAGTGCAGTAACCTTCAGGTAAATTGTACTATTTTGTTCGAACTTTGATGTTTTGGTGTGTGTTGGATATCGTTATGATTTGTTTGATAAAATAGACAGTAGTAAATTTGTATAAACAACAAATTTTTAATTTTAAGGTGAAATTTTCTTGTATAAGTAGAAAGGAGTATTTATCAGGTTTATGTTTTTGATTATGATGAAAATTTGGGTCTGTCTTTGAGCTCAATTAGACTAACCTGTTTAATTAACGTAAAGGGTGGGAGATGCTCCTTTATTCAGACTTAGGTCTGCACATATTGTAACTTAATTAGTATGCATCCTACCAGGACTTTAATTCTGGATGCAAATTAAAAATGATGACAAAACTTGAAATGGAAATTTTATAATGCTGCAATTTATGCTGAAATTTAATTTTGAAATTTTAATGTATTGTGAATAATGGTGTAAATATAGTTAATGTTGATATTTGTGGTAGGAATGTGTTTTTTTTTATGAATGAGGATGAAAGTTTTAACTAGGTGAGCAGCCGAGGCAGAAAGAGTAAAAAGGCGACCATTAGAAGAGATTCAACAGGGCGAGAATCACAGCAAATTTTGGTGCCCAATTCGAGAGGCTCGAATATTTTTTTTACTCTGGTGAGGCTTTTTGTAGGTTTCACAGCATAATATTGACGGCCCAACGCTGGGGCTCGATTCGAAAACCTTTGTTCACGAATAATGGTGAGATTTCACAGCATATTCTTGGCGACCCAAAAGTGAGGCTCGAGTTCCAAATAAAATTTTTGTTTGTGTATAAATTTAAGAGTATTTTAGAGTGTGTGTGAGTGATTAGAACGTATGCAGAGAAAGGAGTGGTTAAGGAGTCAAGGAGTGGAAATTGGAAGTGACGATAGTGCATTGTGTGAAAAAAATTCAAAAATGGTAGAAGCTGGAGGCAGTAGAGATCAGTCGAGGACGGAATCAAGGGATCAAGGAAACGAGATGATAATGAGGATGCTTGAAAGAATGAATGAGACGTTAAGCGGGGTTAGACAGGACTCAAATCGAAAATTTGAGCAAATGAGTGAAGAATCGAATAAGAAATTTGACCAATTAAATCAGGAATTAGGGGATAAAATAGAAAAATCGCCGAGAGAATTTACAGAATTTAAAAATAGTCTTACCGTGAAAATGGGGGAAGTAGAAAGTAGGGTTGATAGAAATGAGAAAAACATTACAGGTCTTCGACAGGAAATAGGACATTTAAGGTCCGAAGTACGCATTTTTTGTGAAGAAGAAATAAATATAAAAATGACTGAAGTAACGGACTCATGTAGGGATCAGTTAGGCAGGGTAGAACGCGAAGTTAGTAGTATTAAATACAACGTGTCCAGTTTAACGGGGGATGGTCCCAGATTTTATACAGGTGGCGTATCATTGGACCAACATATGAAATTTTATGGCAATAACAGGGTAAATCCACAAATTTTTATTAATAGTGTAAGAAATCTAGTGGGAAATTTATTTGACGAACACACTAAACTCAATACAATAAAGGCTTTATTGAAA
This sequence comes from Platerodrilus igneus, assembly GCA_036346225.1. NCBI lineage: Eukaryota > Metazoa > Arthropoda > Insecta > Coleoptera > Lycidae > Platerodrilus > Platerodrilus igneus. Next base: position 694,168 of record JARFIW010001097.1, on the reverse strand, counting down.
GACAATGCGGAAGCATGGTACAATTTAGTAGGACAGGACATAGACACATATCAGGACTTTGAAAACAAATTTTTACAACATTACTGGAGTGATCACAAACAGGATCAGATTAGGGACGACTTGATTACAGGACAATTTAAGGGAGAGTTTGCAGGTTCTAGGGAACAATATGCCATCCGAAAATACAGTGTGGCCAAACAGCTTCATCCACCATTGACGGACAGACAAATAATCAAGTACCTATCACAACATTTTGAACTGGAAATCAGACAACACCTGGCCTTACAAAACATCACAGAACGGGAGACATTTTTAGAATACTTACAGAGATATGACGATGTATGTGTAGGACGGACAAGAGAGATACGAGAACGAAACGTTAACACAGTTAGGTTTGACAACAGGACACCGAATTATCCGAGACGGCCTGACTATAATAGGAATTTTCGACCGAATTGGGAACGACGAGGACAGGAATACAGAAGTAATAGTGCGACTAGGGGACCGACGCCAAGACCTAGTTACATGAGACAGAACAGTTTACCGGAAGTAAACAGGACTGTGACGAGCACGCCGAATAGAGACAGGGACACGGATACTAATACAAGGAGGACGTACGCACAGGTTGTAGAAGGACAACCAGGACCAAGCACGGAAAAGAGGACGAGACAGGATTTTTAGAATGCGACAGACCACTAGATTTCTGTGTAAATGTGTATGAACATCCACGTGAATTTTTCAAAATTGAGGAGGAAGTAGAGCCAGAAACTGTAGAAAAATTATGTTTGCCAATTATTAATATAGGGATTTTTGAGAATAATGTAGAAGTATTACTTGATACAGGGGCAGAGGCGAGTTTAATATCGGAGGAATTCGTCAGTAAAATTAGGGATAAGGTTTGTGATAGAATTATGCCTATAAAGCGTAGCCATTTAGTAGCTCCAAATAAAAAGCAGTTTGCTGTAGTGAATAGTGTTGTGGTGCTTAGGATAAATATAGGAGGTTTAAGCTGTGAACAGGAGTTTGTAATTGTACCTGGACTGAAGTTTCAGAGCATTTTAGGTGTTGACTGTATGATGCAGTTAGGGATTTTGATAGATATGGAAAGGAAGGTAGTAAGGATTAAGGATTGGGTAGTGCCATGGAAGGGCAGTTATGAAGTCACAGAGGATGACACGGGGTTGAATATTAATGTAGTAGAGGTAGAGGATGATGGAGTAAAACAGATCAACACAATAAGATGTCCAGAGAAGAGGATAGTAGAGCTTCAAGCTTTATTACAAAAACATGCAGAATTAGTGGGGATAGAAGCAAGCACAGCGTTAGGCTATGAGCACGTGTTAGAAGTGAATAATTCAGAACCGTTCAACGCAAAGGTTTATCCAATTCCAGCAGCATACCGGGTGCAGGTGAAGGCAGAATTAAATAAAATGTTGGAAGATGGCATAAAGGATTTATGTTTAGATGCACGAAAAATTAATCAACGGACCAAACTGCAATTCTATTGTCTACCATCCATGGACACACTTTTGACTAGGTTGAGTGGCAAGTTTGTTTTTAGTAAATTAGATTTAAGGAATTCATTCTGGCTGATTCCATTACACAAGGATTCTAGAAGGTACACAGGATTTTCCGTAGAGCGAAAAATCTATAATTTTAAGGTAGTATCGTTTGGTTTGTCCGCAGAAAAGGAAACAATAATAAATGAGAAACAGACAAGTGTAGGGACATAAGAAGAAGCAATATTTAAGAGTCAGGATAATAGGGATGATAAGTTTATTGTATGTGAGATAATAGAGATGATAAGTATAGATATAAAAGGAGGAGAAATAGGGATGAAGAGTATTAGGATGGTGAGAAGAAAGACTTGGAGGATCAAGAAAAGAGTCAGATTTAAATAAGAAATGAAGATTAAATGAACAAAATATAGGGATAGAATAGGTGTATATAGAAGAGTAGAAGTAAGTGTTTATAGAAAATAAAGCTAGGTATAGGATAAATACGGGAGATAGTTAGAAATAGGTATATAGGATGAGAAGGACAACTAAATGTAGGAAGAAAATAAGATAGGTTAAGTATAGATATTTCTTATAAGATTAGTGGAGAATTAGGAATAGAATAAGAATAGGATAGGTATATAGGATTAGGTAGGGGGAAGTGAGTATAGTGAATATTAGTTAAAAGTTAGGAATAGAATAGGTATATAGGATGTATATAGGATTAGATGGAGAAGTAGGATGAAGTTAGGGATAATTTCAGTTTATAAATTTAGGTGAGAGTTAGGAATAGGATAGGGATATAGGATAGGTGTAAATATTATTAGGATTGGATATAAGTTAGGTAAGTTAGAAAGATAAGGGTAGAGTGAGATAGGCAATTTTTTTTGTAAATTTTTTTTGCAGGCTAAATGTGTTATATTTGAATTCGAATAAGTGGGATTATTTGTATTCAAATAGGGGGAAAATACTCAAATTTAGACCAGGGTAGAAAATTAATTAACGACATCAAATAATTTTAATCACCGTGTATAAGGAAGCTTTGGGAAAAAGTACGCGTAATTTTAATTAGGCCTTTAGGCCTACTGCGAAGATTTAAATCATTCCATTAGAATGTAGGGTTTTTATAGAATTTTATTAGATAATACGCGTTATTAAAACCTTGGAGCATAAAAATTTATTCGTTTCATTAAAAATAAGGGATTTAAATTATTCACTAGACGCTTTCTATAAAAAGAAGCAGAATTAAAATGCTCAATTTATATGTAATTTAATTGTTCCAAGTACTAAAACAAATAGAAATTACGTGCAAAATTTATATTAATTAATTCAAGTTTTAAGTAACGGGTATTAAACAAAGTGTACAAATGATAATTAATATTTAATTTGTATTCACTAAAAATTAAAGGGTAGAAGTCAATGCCATTCATTATCATTTTAATTGGAGTTAATTGAACGATTATTAAGGTATAATATGCATAAAAGCTTTTAAAAAACCCAATAATACCAAATATGAGACGCGTTGCTAGCATACAAATATATCAAGAAGGTTAGAATACGTTGAATATTTAAATCGTAGAAGTGTTATTTAAAATGTTACGATTGAACACCTGCGTATTTTTAAATGTCGAGTTCTGTTAATTTATTTGGATAAACATGAAAATTCTGCGTATATTGCAAACGGTCGGATAAACCGTAGCTTATATTAACGAGTAAGGCTAGATGAGGGGTTATTTAACTCAAGTAAGTCACGTCACGAATCCACGTGTAGTTTAGATAACCGATAGTAAAGAATATCGATTTGCACCACTAAGACCAGGTTAGAAAGAGACGGATAAAACGCGCATGGCAGAGACACGGATAATAAAAGGCGTGATTTGAGCAACGTCACTGGGTTTGCGATTGGGTGAAATAAGTTGCAGATATGAGAGGTGAAAACACAACAATTTCTATACAAAATTAATTAGTTGTTCTCGGACGTGTTTGCGAGCCGTGTGAAAATTCTTAGATTTTCAACTTGGAAGCAAGACCGTTATATAAACCCGGACTTTAAACAGTTTCGCTCTCTTAGATTTTCGATTTTGATTCAATACTTTAAACAGTTTGGCTCTTAGATTTTTGATTCTATTGAATAGTTTAAAACAGTTTGCTCTTTATTTTTTTGATGTTATACGATACTGCAAGCAGAATACGTGCTACGATACAAGTTATTATGCATTAGTGCACTTAGAAAAGATAGATAAGTAGCGATAAATAAATACATTTAAGTATGCAGCTTTGTATAGCGTGAACGAATTATGAATTGCTTTGCTAATTTTCGGGGATGTACATGGATGAGTTCCTGAAAAGTCCTGAACCAATTTAGACGAATGGTGGTGTACAAAAATTTTAAAAGCGTTCAGAATCTGAAGCCGTAAACATAAACCAGCTGGAATGGTGGAATTAGCAAGTCCGATGTGCATTGAAGCCACGAGTGCAGTAACCTTCAGTAAAATTGTACTATTTTGTTCGAACTTTGATGTTTTGGTGTGTGTTGAATATCGTTATGATTTGTTTGATAAAATAGACAGTAGTGAATTTGTATAAACAACAAATTTTTAATTTTAAGGTGAAATTTTCTTGTATAAGTAGAACGGAGTATTTATCAGGTTTATGTTTTTGATTATGATGAAAATTTGGGTCTGTCTTTGAGCTCAATTAGACTAACCTGTTTAATTAACGTAAAGGGGTGGGAGATGCTCCCTTTTATTCAGACTTAGGTTTGCACATATTGTAACTTAATTAGTATGCATCCTACCAGGACTTTAATTCTGGATGCAAATTAAAAATGATGACAAAACTTGAAATGGAAATTTTATAATGCTGCAATTTAATTTTGAAATTTTAATGTATTGTGAATATTGGTGTAAATAGAGTTAATGTTGATGTTTGTGGTAGGAATGTGTTTTTTTTTAATGAATGAGGATGAAAGTTTTAACTAGGTGAGCAGCCGAGGCGGAAAGAGTAAAAAGGCGACCATTAGAAGAGATTCAACAGGGCGAGAATCACAGCAAATCTTGGTGCCCAATTCGAGAGGCTCGAATATTTTTTTTACTCTGGTGAGGCTTTTTGTAGGTTTCACAGCAATATATATATATATATATATATATATATATATATATTTATATATATTAAAAACTAGCATGCAATTAGTAACATTCAGCGCCGTTAAACTACTGCCAGTCTGCCCCTGACGGTTACTTTGCCTTTATCAACATTTGCGATAAATACATCCGGGTAATTTCTTAGAAATAATTTCGTGCACTTTCAAAACATTCGGTCTTACTAGTTGATTGTAAGAAGTCCGTTGTAATATTCATAACTTTGACTCTTATGACTTTTTTTTTCTGTTGAGGAGAATATTGCATTAGTAATTCTGTTTCCGCTAATACTTAGACAATAGCAAATGGTTAATCAATTTAACTGATAAAAACATACCGACTGAGGTAAAAGATTTTCTATCACTAGGTTCAAAATTTAGTTTACCAGAACATAGGAAAGTTATTAGCGGAAACAGAATTATTAATTCAATATTTTCCTCAACCATCATAAGAACCAAAGTTACGAATATTATAACGAACTATTTACAATCAACTAGTAAGACCGAATGTTTTGATAGTGCAAGCTACGATAACACGGAACGATTTCAAAGAAATTACCCGGATGTATATATCACAAATGCCGATAAAGGCAAAGTAACCGTAGCCATCAATAAAAATGATTACATAAATAAAGCATACAGTATTATAAACGATTCTACCACGTATGCTAAATTGAAAGGCGACCAGCATTCAGTACACAAAAAAAGATTAACGATTGGATAAAATATCTCAATAACTATAACACAATTCATAGACAAATTACAAAAAACTTATTGTGTAATAATTCGGTAGCTCCCACATGGTACGGTCTACCTAAGGTACACAAAATAGATACACCTCTGCATCTTATAGTAGCATCTAGAGGCGTCCCCACATACAAATTAGCAGCATTCATAGCAAACATTTTGACAATATCATTAAGCGGAAAAAATGATTATAATATTAAGGACTCGTTCAGTTTTGCCGAACAATTCAATTACTTTCAACTCCTAAACGGCTATGTAGTTATTTCCTTAGACGTTGTTTCCTTATTTACGAATATTCTATTATATCTCGCTTCAAAAATTATTGATGAGGAGTGGGGTACTATTGAACCACATTGAAACTTTAGCAAAACAGATTTTTTGAATACTATTAAATTAATATTTGTCAATAACTTACTTTTTCTTTGATAATAAATTTTTTAAACAAATTTTTGGTACACCAACGGGATCCCCATTCCTATAATTGCCACCATATAGTCGTGGACAATCTGCTTGATAATATAATTTCCAAATTGCAGTTCAAGCCACCGTTTTGAAAAAAATTTGTGGATGACATCATTTTATCTGTTCCTGTAGGTAAAATAGATTGCACGCTAACAACGTTTAACCACCACAATAACCATATCCAATTTATCGTTGAAACAGTAGTGGATAATTGCATTCCTTTTCTAGATAATAAAATTATTAGGTATGACAGAAAAACCAATTTGAAACTGGGTCCAAAAAAGTGTCACCTACTAGGCGAAGAGGTGAAATACCTAGTACACGTAGTTTCACACAACGGAGTCAGGCCATACCCGGAAAAGGTTAAGGCTGTACATAAGTGGCCGATGTCAAAAGACAGATATCAGCTACGCAGCTTTCTGGGATTGCGCACTTTCTATGGAAGATTCGTTTTCGGATTTACGAATATAGCGAAGCCCTTGACCAAGCTGACTGAAGATGGGCAGCTCCGATCTTAAGTTATCCTCGATCGGAAGGAAATTCATCTTGGATATAGACGCAAACAATGTCGTCATAGAAGTGTCCTTTTTTAGATGTAAGACGGCGAAGAAAGAGTTATTGATAGCCTTAGCAAAGTGCTCTCGCAACCGGAACGGAATTATTGCGTTACAAGGCTGGAACTGGTGGCTTTGGTGAAATCCGTAATACAGTTTTATAAGTACCTCTACGATGGAAGATTTTATATGAGAACCGAACACGCCGCCTTGAAGTGACTATTACAGAGTGGAAACCCCGAAGGGCAAGTCGCTAGATGGATGGAAAGGCTACAGAAGTATCACTGCGACACGGAACGCCTTGCTTGTACGTCATCGTAATTCGACTACGCTTTGGAGACGGCTTTTCTCCGAAGATTGTAGTTATTGTTCACGGTTAGAAACAAAGTGTGATCTACTTCGTTGGACTACCGTGATAATGACGATTAGCAACCTATGCAGGTACGAACGGAACAGGAGAATGACAAATACCTAGATGTCATTCTGGGTTGAAAGGTCAGAGGAGAACGTCACCTCTGGCAGGGAATTAGCCCGTTGAGTAACACCTTGAGGTCGTACTGAGAACAACAAAATTCCCTTAAAGTAGACAATGGAATCTTTGTGCGATCCTTGGACAATAGAGATGGATCCGTGAGGACACTTCAGATGGTTGTTCTTTAAAGTCAAGTGTCGGATATTTTAACACATCGACGTTAAGAATACTCTGGAGAAAGTCCGAACAAGATTTTACAGTGTAGACTGCAAGGACGATGTAAAAAAGCGGTGCACCATTGGAAAACTGTAAGGCTCCAACGAGGCAAAACAAGGTATAGAGTCACTTTGAAAAAGTAGCGATCGATATTGCCGGTTTATTCCCTGAGACCGACTCCAGGAATAAGTATATCTAGGTAGCCACGGACTATTTTACGAGGTAGATCGAGCGCATTTTATACCAAACCGAGAACCTGTGACCTTTGCTGACATGCTGGTAAAGATACTGTTCTGGAGTGACTATAGAATTGTACGAGGATCAGGAAAGAAATCTTGAGTCAGCGTTATTTCAAGAAGCCTACCGGTTGCTGGGAATGAGATTGATCCGAACATGCCATTACACTCGCAATTGGATGGTATGGGAGAACGCAGGAACCGCGCCTTAGGCAAGTACCTTTCCAATCAAAATCACGAAAGAATGAAAGCACGTCATCACTTGTATTCGTATACATTATAATGTAATTAAGGGCCGCTATGCTTGCGGCCACGTCCCCAATGCTCAACCCGAAGGTACTACATTAAGTTTAAACGCGAAAAGTAAACTTGCTCCAAATTTAATCTAACTTTAGGTTAATCAATACTAAGTAAAAATCTAACAAACTGAAACTAAAAATAGGGTTTAAAGATTGATATCCCTAGCGTTGATTCTGGAGCTAGCTCGATCCACAAGACACGCAAAAATGAATGGGGAGAGATCCGTAATACCGGATAGCAGCTGCCAGCTCTGCTTACCGGTGCGATTTAAAGGGTCGTCTTAAAACTATCCAAATCTAGCTAGCTAATATTAAAAATGAATTCAAATTTTCTAAGCATTCGCCAAATGCTTAATAGTGAATCCAGCTATTTTGCCTGTTATATATATACAAATTCGTCCTCCCTGGTCTAAGTATTTATTTAAATTTCATCCTTAATTTATCCCTAGCGTTCCCTATCATTTCCTAACTGACATATTATAAGTATAATCTTTTTTCCTATATATACTGCAACCAAAAATTGGCGGCAAAACGTCTAGCAAATAAAATCAAGTCACAGAACAAAAATACAGGCAAAAATTTAAATATAAAATAAGTATAAATATAATGTAAGTATATAAATAAACATAAAATAAATATATAAATAAATTAATAAATATCTAAATAAGCAAAAGCATGCAACAGTTGCACTCGCATAAGCATTATGATGGCTAGCGTCATTACGCACAAAACATGCTCGTTAGATTTTATTTCAAAATCTCCTTATTAATACAAGTCAATGCTGATGCTAGTACAGCCGCCACAATTTTAATCCTACCTCGTATATAAATTTCCCAAGCATCCGAAGATCTGGTCGTCGTCTTACGTCTATTGGTATCTTACTGCTAAGGGGAGATAATGCACTGTTCTGGTGAGTATGCACTAAACGCTCTAGGGGGGGATCACAATCACTATCACTTTTAAGTTCTGGGGTGATGCGCGGTTTCACTCTATTTTATTTTCTTTATTTATTTGCTGATTTAAGTTAATTAGGGTTTACTGATTTATTTTGTTGTTATTTATTTGTTTTAGTTTATTCCCGATTCCGATTTTTCCGCGCGTATAAGATGGGACAGTGATTGTTTTAGTGGTGTGGGGTTTGTCGTGCATATTAGATTTTGGTAATTGATTTTTGCTTTTGTTTTTGCTTTTCATTTTTTTTAATATTGTTCCTTTTTTTAATTTTTTTTTAAATTATATACAGGTTTTGGTTATATCATGTTCATGTCCGTTTCTCATGCCAAGTCAAAATCAAAAATTTCCAAACCTTCCCTACCACCTCCGATTTACACGCGGTTATCACCGTCTAATCTCGCGACCCTTCCTGAAAATTTTTTGAAGTGTATTCGTATACATCAAGATGAGTCGATTCTACACAAGTATATCTTGAATTGAACAATAAATCAGTGACGTGTATTTATTTCTTAGTTACTTATATTGTGACTTTCTCGATCGGTAAGAATAGCAGGAGCTAAGATAGAAAAGATAATCTTTCAAGTCACTTATATTATAAACTATAATTAAAAATTAAAATATTTTCCTGATTTTAGTCATAGACTCCTACTCAAAATTCACATGGCAAACTTGAGTTCTTGAGTAGCTTCAACACTAGCGATTTGTTTAGTGTCAGCCGCCGGCCCCTTTTGAGTACCTAGGCCTGATGCTTTGGGCCCGGCTTACCCTCACCTCTCGCCGGTCCTGTGCATGGCATCAGGCAAAATAGTTATATACGATTATGCAGTTATTAGGCGAGTTAAGGTTCGTGCCTTTGGAGCGGTGTTTTTAAAAACAATTCCAAACTCTTAACAATTTTATTTTAACTTAAAACAGAAATTAACATGGAATTTTGAATAACATCTTTAAAATATAACTTTAATTCAAAAACATTTAATTAATTGTAATAAGGTGAGTAGCTTGAACAACGAAGTATGGAATTCGAAGACTGACTGCCGGGCCTTGAGCTCCCGGGCTTTTTATAATAACCTGCCCCTCACACGGCTGTGGGAACTTGCAGATCTCATGTCTGCTTTTCTCTTAATTCTACACTTTATTACATTGTAACAATTTTATTTCTAAGTAATTGCGGTATGTTAACCGCCTGTGACCTGCCACCTGCAGTATCACTGCCCTCTCGGATGCAAAGTTGCATATCCGTTCTCATGAACTGCTAATAACCTCTCTGGGTTAGCCTTGTATTACATTGTTGCAATGAACTTATACTTTATTTAACAATTTCTAATAATTCCTATTAGATTCAATATATTCAATATATATATAGATAATTGGGGGATACATAACTGGCGTAACAAAATAAAACGGGGAGGCGGATTAGCAATTTACATAAAAATAAATATTGATTTGTAATATGGCCATCCAGTACAGATATTGAGCAATTTTGGGTTAAAATTAAGCTATACCAATAAGAAATTGCATTTGGCACTGCGTATTACCTCCATCTAAACTATTACAACTACCTTTTTGATTCTCTTGAACGCTCAATTATAGATATTAGCATACAACAAAGAACTACATACAAACTGGAATAGAAACACACTGGTTATTGCATAGAACCGCATTGTGTCAGGCGCAGTAAAAAAGGATAGACATACATTGTCGTATCCCTATCCTTATTCGCCCATTACGTTAAATCTGTTGGTGTGTGGTCTATTGTTTCTTTCAATAAATTATACTTGCTGATTTGCAAATAGCGGAAAAGTCATCAATCTTTAGTTAAAAGATTATTTAAAAATTCAAACAAAATTATAAATAGGAGCTTTGCGATTCTTCTAAACGTCTAATTGTGTTTGTAAAGATGGTGCAATATTGTGTAGGATAAAACTTTAATTCTGTACTTCGACGAAAATTTTGTTATTTTTACAGATTTCTGTGTCAACGTCCTTCAAATATTGCAGTTGTTAATAAATGCAATTAAGATAGAAAACTGGAAACCCTCAAGCAGAAGTCGATTGTGCAGTCAATGTTTTAAGACTGAGGAATATCATTGTGTAGACGCACATTTTACGATAGAGGGCAACTCTTCCATCAAAACTATTAAACACAATTTTGTAGTTAGTCAGTGGAGTTTAAGTGCACTATTACAATCCGGTATTTAATTACTTTGTCATAAACGAGCTTACTTTATTTTTTAAGACACGATAGAATTCGCAGATACGCCCACTTAAAACTTCCTTCAAGAGCGCTGCGTATACATAAAACAAAGTCACTAGCATTCAGCTTTATTATTTGGTTTGATTGTACATGTTATTTACAAGAAGATGCATTTTTTACTTTAGTGATCTTTGTTTACTGTTTCATTATAAATTGGTATTTATATTAATTTAAAATACACTGAGTGTCAATTGAAATATAAATCGTTGGGACTTATCAACGTTAAGGTATAATGAAAGTAGTATCAAAGCAGAAAAAAATAGAAATCACTACATTTTCATTCATCAAACATGACTGAATTTGAATGGCACCTGCGGTCTGGGAAAAGCTTTGCCTAGAAAAGTCCAGGTAAAAACACCAAAACATATATTAGTAGACAAACTAAAAACAGGAAGAAGCTGTTTGTAAGTGATGTGAAAATCCCTATAACAAAAGGTACTACTGGCAAAAGTAAAACAATCAAGACTAAAGATCAAGATTATGGACCTTATGCTACTCATCCAGATATGGAACAACACGTGCTAAAACAAGAATGTGATCTTGTCCTGGAAACGTTAAAAGTATATAGATAAATAGATAGATAAATTGCTTTATTGTGGACTATACCTAGGCCAGAGCCCATACTAGCCGTACATTATAGTATTTACATGTATTTAAGACCTTAGAATCCATAATTCCTTAAAGGTTTGGTGAGGGGGATTTGTGTCCCTACCTTTGTCGTCGACTGTGCACATAAAGTGGGGCTGATTGTGTGCATAGTGCGAGTGTAAGTGTGATGTGCTAGTGAATTGCAAAAGTGTATATTAAGTGTGTTAGAACCGCTGGTTGTGGGTGGTCTGTTTGGTTAAAAGGATTTCATTTAGAAAATGGTTTAATTCTTGAGGGTAGTTAGTGACTAGGAAGTTTATGTTAGAAAGTGGGGAGAACGGGTCAAAGTTTGTAGATTGCTTGAGGTTGATTTGTAGTAGAGAGGTTAGAGGACAGGAGTATATCAGGTGTTGTGGGGTTTCTAGAGATTGATTGTTGCAAGGACAATGAGGGGAAGGAGTTAAATGGAATTTGATGAAGTTTATTACGGAAGTTTCCATGGCCGGGCAGAAATTGTATTGTAGGGAGATTAGAGAAAGGAATATGTGGAGGGATGTCTGTGATATCAGGGAAGATATCAAATGTATATCTGCCGGTGGTGGAGCGGGACCAAAGATCTTGCCAGGAATGGAGTAGGAAGTTATGTATTCGGGATTTTATGTCAGTTTTAGGGAGAGTACGGTATTCGTCATAGTGAAGTGTTCTGTCGTGTAGGATGATTGATAGGTATATTGGTATATTGGTAGTATATAGTGATAATAATTGAATAATGATATATTTTATACTTCGAACGTTGTGGCGTAGCTCTGAACTTGATACAACTTATCACTTTACCACGCTAATACTTTTGAAAATCAATATACGTATGCGAACTGTGGACAAGTTAGTTAACGAAACATATATATAAATTCCACAAAGTAGTTGTATGGTAAACGGTAACCAATTAATAAATTCATCCAATGACAACTATTGCAGGTAACTATAGAGCAAGTTAGCGTTATCACGACTACCACTGTAGGCCAGTTCGACAACTGCTAAATTCAGCGTATAAATCGACTGTCAGTTTCCAACTTTGGAAATGTAATTTAGAGAAAGATTGGAACCTCATGCCATAACTTGGTGAAGGCTATTTTGACTCTTACAGCATTTTGTGAGCAATTATTTGTCTTTTCTAAGGGTTAATTGGTCACAATACGTTGGTTGAAGTGAAATGTTTACCCAAAGTAAAAAAACATGGCATGACTTTAGAACAAGCTGCAAAAAAAAGGGAGTCATTTGTTTGCAATATGTAAATGAGATGCTGAGCTTGAAAAAAGAAGATAATTATTATTACCAGGTACTTTACATTAAGGTTTTAAAAAATGTAATCGATAAATTGAATGTTTATAGATTCAGGATCAACTTCACATCTCGAAAAGGGACATATGTTATTTTGCCGTGTTGATTAGCAATGAATCACCGTTGTACATCGAGAAAATAACACGTGATGACCATTTGTGGACAAAAACAATGCTTCCAAAATTAGAGTCTTTTTGCATGAACTGTATGTGTCCGGAAATCGTACGCGGAAACTTAAAAGAAGGACTAAGATGTGTTGATCCCGATTATATAAGGAATGCTCAAAAACTGAAACAGTTAGCAAAGTATAATATACCCTTCAATATTTCAATCATATACTTTTAAAAACTTCATTTTTCAGAAAAAAAGAAGATATGCCTGATTAGTGACTATTGACGTAGTAGACTAGGCCTACATGCGAAATACCACTTGTAAAAAGGCGCGCCGAGTACTTTACCTCTAATCGCATATATTTTCGGCATTTGTGTTTTAGCGATTAAGGCGATGTGGAAACGGATATGGTTATATAGAATGTTTATATGCAAAATAGAAATCGTATACGGGTGTATTATGTCGAAATTGTTATTCTGTGTATGCCTTTGGATGTGATAATTTGTATTTAGTTTGTGTATTTGAAACTTGCTTATGTTTCTGTTGATTTTTGAGAATATATGTACAAATATATTTATATGTACCTAATAATGGGATTATTTATTAAAATGAGCACTTTGGGTGGTTGGATTGGTCGAAAATAGACGTGCTCTGATTAGCTAAAATCCTATCAGTTTTCAATTTCCAGTTATAAATAGAATGGTGCATTGCTACATATCCTGACAAAACGGTTTTTTATTTAAAAATTTCGACAATATGCACCTATTTAGAATTCGTACCAAAAACTTTATTTTATGCTATAGTTATCGAACAAATCGATTTTCAACAAACACACTTTTATTGTAAACTACTGCAGAAGTCAACTTTTCTGACAAATTTTATTCTTCACCGACAAACTTCAAAGTATGCAGTAAACAAATGTACAAATCTTAATACCAACAAACTGCCACACTAACAAAACTTATATTCTTGCAAAATTTATAACATAAACATTACATTGCACCACAAAATCTCGAACAAACTTCACAATACTCGATGCATAAAGCACAACCACGGCATTTGTGTTAGTCATTCTATCGGCTCTTTTTATTGATGGTGCCAAGGTACATAATGTCACAACTGAAGCGTCGCAGCCTTGCATTTCGGTTAAAAATATATTTAAAAGAGCATTTCCAAAAATTTTACTTGATCATTTTCATCTACACACACACACACACACACACACATATATACACACACACACACACACACACACACACACACACACACACACACGCAACACAATACAAAAAGAATTAAAACAATAAACAACACACAAACAAATTTACAGCTCCCCGACGAAAGAAAACATTCTTCAAAAATTTACCCAACATGCAAAAATTCACATGGGGTCATGGGCACCTAAAGAAAACATTTTTCATAAATTTTGCCTGTCCATTCTGATCTACACACTCAAGAAACTGTATACAACTGTATACAAAAACACATTGCACCGCCCGCTTAGAAAACATTTCTAAATTAGATTATAAGAATATTGCTTGCACAATAATTTTGTGCCATATAAAAGTGTTCAAAATGTCAGAAACGAATAAATTCATTACCACGAATATATATTATTCAACGAAAATTGAAAGCGTAACTATCAATTTTTATTGGTCTAAGATATTGATCAAATAAGCCCTTCTGTCTGGGACGTTCCTGAATGTGGTGAGTTGCCAGAAAAGGCTTTTATAAACCATAAAACAAGCATTGCCAAGCTTATAATTTTAATTTATACCTACGTACCTTCAGGGTTTTTATTTTAAAATAACAATAAAGATAATGGTTTGTGAAGTTATTTACTAATTATTAAAACTATAAAATCCAATTCATATTGAGATTGCTGTTGTGCATATCTAACAACAGCAAACAATAGCAGTACACTAAATATCAGTTGTCTTATTATACTCGGTCCACGTGGAGTTGAATAGTATGTCAGCTATTTGTTAGATTTTCTGTCCAACGAGCTTTAACACTCTATTGCTCTGGTTTGATGCACTTGCCGACGATCATCGTTCTCCCTTTTATATTGATGGATGTAGAAAATGCTTGTTGCAGTCACGTCTAATTGCGATACACCCACTGTCATAAAAATAGCCTAGCGACACCTTCGTAAAACTTAGCGAACTGTTGGGAATGTTCCCGCATACCAACTAGTTTAAATCTACACTGCGCTTATGAAAAACACTTCTGGCACAATCATAGATAGGAAAATTCAACAAAACAATTTATTTTTTGGTGCATTTTATAACACGAAAACATTCTAAAGATGATGGTGTAAAAATTAGAACAATATTTTATTTATTTCAGCTGTAAACAAATTCCAAAATGTTCAAAATTAAATTCAAATTTAAATTTTTATGTCATTTTTTTTTAAACTAACGCCACTTCCAAAATTTAAAAAAAAAGTTGGCCTATCTAAGATTGTGCCAGAAGAATAAGGAGAGAATTTTCCCAGTCTTAAAAACAAAGACTAACCAAGTCAAACCAGGTCTTTCGCGGAAGTTTTTAAAGCAAGATGCTGTCCCAAGCATTTCTAGTTTCCCAGTCTATTTACAGAACACTGTGACCACTAGACGAATTCTGGTTCGAAATGACCTGTATATTATTAACAAAATTCGGAATAAGGTACTACTGTACGATAAAGCACCTTAAGATATTCTACTATTGCTAAATAATAATGATACGCAATTTATTAAATCGATGGCTGTTAACTTCGGGTAAACAACTTATAGAACATTAACAAATGTTTGTTTTTATATAGTAAAAGCAAAAACCAGCAACCTAAATCCCAAAAATCATTTACGTTTCATGTTTCGCTTTAGGTTAAGTTATTTAATGCATTTATCAAAAGCTATTACTAATATCAGCTACCTCAAACAAAATGTATTTTAAGTTTCAGAAATCTGTACTTTATAATCAATATTGAGTTATGCACTAAGTTTACTTTATTACTGTTTCTATATTTATTTATTGGGTTTGTTAACTTAGACACCAATATTATTTTCATTACAATAATGAATAATTTTGCCTGGCATGGAGAAAGTAATTAGAGAATAGAAAACGAAAATCAATATAAATTGTTGGTTATTTTGCAAAAAGAAAAGCCGTGACCGGTTTCAATGTTCTTGCAGATCATCAGACGGACGCATCGCTTTTTGCAAAACAACCAACTAAGTTCTAAAATAATACACAAATTAAGGTGTATTTATAATACAAACAGTTTCTCATGCGCCCTCTACATTTGAATATAATCAACTAAACATAGCTAACTTTTACAAGTTCCAACATGATCAGCATAGATGGAGTTGCCAGACAAAATTTTTAAAAATTTTGTCAAAAGACAAGATGAAAAATAAATAAACAAATAGCCGAATTCCTACTTAACATTGGCGGACCTTTTAAGAAGGTACTACACCCAATGCTAATTGAGGATGTTGGCTTACTGAAAGTAATACGTTTCGAACTACTTGATAATGAATAATTTTACCTGACATGGGGAAAGCAATTCGAGCATAGAAAACGAAAATCAATATAAATTGCTGGTTATTTTGCAAAAAGAAGAGCCCGTGACCAGTTTCACTGTTCTTGCAGATCATCAGACGGACGTATCTCTTTTTGCAATACAACCAACTAAGTTCTGGGATTATACACAAATCAAGATGTATTTATAATATAAACAGTTTCTCATGCGCCCTCTATACTCAAATATAAGCAACTAAGCATCGGTAACTTTCCAAGTTCCAACATGATCAGTATAGATGGAGTTGCCAGACAAAATTTTTATAAACTTAGTTAAAAGACAAGATGAAAAATAAATAAACAAATGGCAGAATTCCTACTTACGTTGGCGTAGCTTCTAAGGAGTACTGCACTTAATGTTAATTGAGGATGTTGGCCTACTGAAACTAATACGTTTCTAGCTACTTGATAATGAATAATTTTGTCTGGAATGGGGAAAGTAATTTGAGCATAGAAAACGAAAATCAATATAAATTGTTGGTTATTTTGCAAAAAGAAAAGCCCGTAACCAGCTTCACTGTTCTTGCATTGAGTGTAATACCTTTTTAGAAGGTCTGCCGGAGGTCGGATATCTCAAGAAAAAAAAATTGGTTTCTCGCAAAAAAACCAAAGTAAGAAAAGACATGAGGAAGAAAACCAACAGTACTAACCAAAACAAGACAATAACTGTCAAGCCTCAAAGTAAGCCAGAAAACAACAAGAACACTGGATAGAATAAAATTAAAATACTTTAAGCTGTGGTACCAAAGAATCGCATCAAACGAAGAACCGAAGTAAATAATTGCTAACTAGGCCTAAAGTCGACTAAGTCGTAGTTTCCGAAGAAAACAAAAAAGACTAGAAAGCGCCTACCACAGAAAGTGGATAGAAAAATTTTATAAAGTCCTATGAGAACCAACAATAAGGAAACCAGCAAAAGGATAAAGAAAGAAAAGTGGATCAAACGGAACAGGTAAGTAAACTAAAACAAAAAAAGCCATAAGAGATCAGCATCAAAACTGCAAGAAGAAGACCAACAAAGAAAAGCAAGAACCAAAGAAAATGTGTGTGTGCGTGTATGTATGCGCGCGCGCGCGTGTGTATGTGTTGGACCGCCGCTTTAGTCGCCTCTTAGGACAAGCAGGTCTTACCATGGGGCTATTCTAATCCCGGAGACCCACACGGGTTTCCACTTGTAGAACAGGTATTGTAAGAGTTCACGAGCATATACTACGCACGTCTATTCATTTTTTTGTTTTTGTAGTTGTTATCAGTTATGTGAGTATAATAAGCATTTTCTCAGCTTTTGGTAACATAGTGGTAAATCAATTTCGCAATAGACATTGTCTTACTCTATTAAATAGAAAGTGTTACGCTGATGTATATATACTACAAGAATATTTAATTAATAATTTTAAACGTTGATTTAAAAAATAACGTACCTGCTAAGTCAATCATAATTTAACAATTTGCCAATAATAATGCTACTGAGCAAAACAACTAATAACTGTAAGAAGGAGAACTATGCTAAAACCGTAATATAATTAGTATTTTAAACACTGACTTAAAAATGGAATACCTGTAACATCAATTCTTTGATTTTCGTAATAAACAACAATACCATTAGAATTAGCTTCAAGATGGTGAAGGGCTTCCCAAACAAAACAAGTAGAATAGAGATTAGGTAGTTTATACTTCTTCATACATAAGCGGAGAAATCCGAAAGCTAAATATATTTCCATGATACTGCAGTGAGTCCATGCGCTACTGAATATGTGCGTAATTTATTTCTTATTCTTCCCTATCCAACGAATGATCTCCTCTTATTTATCTATGGTTGGGACCAAATAAACTTGGGTATGACTCATGCTTAAAAACCTAATGACTTAAATTATTAAAAACATATGCCCTAATTTGGTGCAGTTGTTTTAACTTTCAGCTTCCCATTGTTAACTTGGCAATTGAAATTTTAAGGTTAAGTAAGTTAGCAAAAGATGGTTTTGTATATTTATTTTAAATGTATTTCATAATAAATTAAGCTTTGTTACAATATCACAAGTTGTTGGATGCACTAATAAATTCAATTCTAAATAGGCTCATGTTTGAAATACTTTTACTTTCAGACGCTTCAGACACAAGAGACTCACTAACGTAATAGCTCTTTCCAGAAGGAATTTCTGACGAGGTAATAAGTGAAGATTAAGCCATCAAAAGACTTTTTAATGTAACACAATACTTGTATAATTAATAGATTATACTATTATAATATTTAATAGTTTTGATATAACTATAAGAACAAATGTGGCTTCTTGTCACTTTACTTTTTATCAAAAACGAAACCAAGAAAAATAAAATTCTACTCTCAGAACTTATTACAGTATAAATCTAAGAAGTATATAATTAACCATACTGCAGTTTCAACAATTTCAACGTTCAAGTCAGCATTTTTAGACCGTAAAATGAGAAATGTTCATGACTTTTAGGTAAAAATAGCCAATGACAACTGTCATTTTCTAAAGTAGGTCTTTAACCTACGAAATGTAATGACCTCTTGTGCATAGTGGTCACTGGCCAGGTCCAGATACTTCAAACTAAATCCTTGGTTACACTAAATATGAATCATTCAAATGTACAATATGAAATAGACCTTGCGAGCTGCTGCAACAATAATAAACAGAAATTCACTAGGCAAATATTTTTCTTACCTACAATTTCGGTAAACATATTTTTAAAAGTATATTTCTAAAAGTAAATGTTTGTCTACATCTAAAGTGACTAAGCCATTTGAATATTAATCGTTTAGAAATAACAAGAATTGTATCAATTATAAGGATCATGTTAGGGCTTGCGTCGACTAGTCTGTATAAGAATCCGAACCACTTTCACTGTTGCTACTACTGCTGGTGTCTCCTAAACTGAAAACCAGTGGTTCCACAAGTTCAAAACGCTGTTCAAAGCTCCACCATTCATACCTACACCTTTCAACGTGATCAATACATTTCTGTAAATATGCACCATCTATTCTTTGAAGCCATTCGAACCAAATTGCTTTTATATTGTCTTCATTGTATTGCTGATTAAATTTTCCGCCATTTATGTCATAAAAATTTTTTACAGTTAGACCATATTATCTGAATGAGATTGAACTGGCAGTGGTATGGGGGAAGTTTTATAATCCTATGACCATATTTTGCAGCAATCTCATATATCTCATAGATTTTCGGCTTGGTGTTTTGTCTAACAAATACTAACAGTTCTTTCTTAAACACAACAGGCTCATATAGTCAAAACCAAATAAGGTTGCTTATGACTCATTCTTCGTAATCGTATGCTGTAATACCAAAAGAACGTATGTCCAGCAAACTAGGTTAGTTTTATGTCGCATTTTGACTTATAAACAAGCATAGGTTAGTAAGCCTTATAAACAAATGTGTATTCAAGAATTTACCTAATCCAAAGAATTTTAACAGTATTATAAATAAATTGATAAGTTAGAAATGTTTTATAAGCAAGTAAATATATATTCAAGACCGGATACTTCGAAACACGTTTTCATTACATCAAAAGTAAGTTATTGTACGTCTTAATAAAAAATATTTAAAAAATGTTTTTATAATTTCGAACAAGAGACGATTTTTCGAAACGCATTAATAAACGACCTATAGTATTATATTGACCGATTTTATACTCCTACATTTGATTTTTTAATTCTCCGCCCGAAGGTATAGGCAAATCACTTTAAGAAGAACCCAACGTCATATGCCAGATTGCGCAGAAATATAATAACAGTGGCGTAGTTGAGTTATTACAGTTTAAACGGAAGATATGGCGTTAAATAGTAAAAAAATAAACAACCAATTAAATTATAATTTAAAATTTTTAATATAATATCGCCATATGAGTTGTGTGCATCAATATCCCTAAAAAATACTGCTATAGCAAGGTTATTTTGTAAAATCCGATAAAGCAAATGATTGAATGCCATGGCCTACTTAAGTGGTTTCTATCTCATTCTAGTGTTCTGCAAACACATCTGTTGAGTAGCTTATTGTTTTATTAATGTTAATTGTTATATACAAGATATTTTATATTAGTTAGATGGCGGTTTAAAACTGTCCGTCTGTGTATCAAGTAAAAATAAATAGAAATGAAATCTAAAACTTTTACAAGGTAATTTCCGATTGGTTGATCATAAAACTCTACGCCACTAAAACCTAAATACTGCCATCCCTAATTACATATAATGAACTGTTCCTAACCAATTTTTGCTTTGTGCGCATGATGACGTTGGGTTCTTCTTAAAGTGATTTGCCTCTACTACATTGGTCAGGAAACGAGTCTCTTATACCTGAAAATTTTTTATTTTGCCGAACCCTTGCTGTACTAAGCAAGGTAGGGATATTTAACGTGCATTACAACACTTACTCACGAGATCTCCATTTTACCTCTAATCCGAACGAGAGCGTATTTTTGTGAAAAATGCTCGCCTAACATTTTTCAAGCGGATTGTGTCGGGATTTGAATCCGGAACCTTGGGCATAGTAGTCACACGTATACCAACCACACCACAAAGCCGCCTTGCCGACTTTATAGTGTACTCAGTATTACTAATGGAATAATGTTCAAGAATCATGTAAAATTTTAATACTCTCTGCAAGTGCAACCAGTATTGTTAATGAAGAAAAATATTTTAGTGCAATCTTAATACTGTAACGGTTAATTTCTTACAGTTACAATTTTAATTTCGTACACATTCATTTCTTGGTTAAATCGTTCTTTTGTTGGCATGAATCAGTTGAGATTGATTCTTACATTCTATAAGAATGCAGCTAGTAGAATATGGTCGCCTACATATCTCTACTAGGAGTGTAGTTGTGTAACTGTCATTATCTATAAAAATGACACACACTCGCACACGCACGCGCACACGAATACGCACACGCGCACGCGCACGCATACATATTTTAAGTACCACGTAACAAGTTGAACGACTGAAAAGGTATATATTTAGCAACACTCTTTCTAATAATGTTAAACAAATGTGTTACGTTTAAAACGAAAATTTAAGTCGTGCAAATCATTCTTTTGAATTATTAACAAATAAGCTTTAAGACTTGGAACGTAGCATAGAAAGGACGACAAGACACTTTTTATTCATTGAAAAGCTGTTTTTAGTGAACTAAATAAGTCTGTTTACACTTTAACTCTTACAATATTTCTACTGCTTCTGGTAATGTTATTGTACTTTTTCCAAATCATTTATTATTGAAAGTGCTGAAAAATCAATAAAAAAAAGTGGACAGGTAACTTTAGAAACAATTTGAATAAGCTTCTAAATATTATTCGTTTATCAACTTTGTAAGAGCATTATTCAAATTTAATCACATTCTAATTACTTGATAACGTTTTAAATTAAAAAATAATAATTATTTATTATCAACCTTTGTTGGCTTTGAAACCCGCTTAGGTAACGTAATCGTGAGTTACAGATTTCCTTAAGTTTGAAATTTTATCAATTTCAATGTAAATTAAAATATTGCAAACTACATTCTTATATTGTTATTATTTACAAGTAAATGGTGGGTGGACACTGTTTTTTTTTTAAGAGCTTACATATACATATAGCAGTTACAGGGCCGTGTAGCACATCTCTATGAGGCGCCGTTTGTGTCTATAATAAATACCCAATATATATATATATATATATATATATATATATAAGATGAAATAATAACTTAGACTTTTTAAGTAAAGCCCAAATGATCATTTCAAATCGAGCTAGTAATTGAAAGAAGGAAAATATAAGGCTTGGACAGGATTTGAACCTGCATCTCAGTTTTGCCGGAACTGTGCGTTTACCAATTACGCTACCGAGGCTGATGGCTATAATTGGGAAATTTAC
Organism: Platerodrilus igneus; assembly: GCA_036346225.1. NCBI lineage: Eukaryota > Metazoa > Arthropoda > Insecta > Coleoptera > Lycidae > Platerodrilus > Platerodrilus igneus. The sequence goes on along the minus strand of JARFIW010001097.1, from coordinate 671,861 downwards.
AAATTTAAATCGTGTACAGTACCATATATAAACCTAACTTTCAATTACGTTTAGCATTTTTGTCAATCATATCTGAAATTGTCAATTTTTGACTTATGTCAGATATAGACAAGAAGCAACGCTCAAAATCACGGCTATAAGCCAAGTATTAATATATAAATATTATAAGTAGCTTTTTACACAAGGTAAGTTGATAAATACTAACGTATTGAAATTAATAAGATAAAATAATAACTTAGACTTTTTAAGTAAAGCCCAAATGATCATTTCAAATCGAGCTAGTAATTGAAAGAAGGAAAATACAAGGCCTTGGACAGGATTTGAACCAGCATTTCAGTTTTGCCGGAACTGTGCGTTTACCAATTACGCTACCGAGGCTGATGGCTATAATTGGGAAATTTACAAATTTAAATCGTGTACAGTACCATATATAAACCTAACTTTCACTTACGTTTAGCATTTTTGTCAATCATATCTGACATTGTCAATTTTTGACTTATGTCAGATATAGACAAGAAGCAACGCTCAAAATCACGGCTATAAACCAAGTATTAATATATAAATATTATAAGTAGTTTTTTACACAAGGTAAGTTGATAAATACTAACGTATTGAAATTAATAAAATGAAATAATAACTTAGACTTTTTAAGTAAAGCCCAAATGATCATTTCAAATCGAGCTAGTAATTGAAAGAAGGAAAATACAAGGCCTTGGACAGGATTTGAACCTGCATCTTAGTTTTGACAAAAATGCTAAACGTAATTGAAAGTTAGGTTTATATATGGTACTGTACACGATTTAAATTTGTAAATTTCCCAATTATAGCCATCGGCCTCGGTAGCGTAATTAGTAAACGCACAGTTCCGGCAAAACTGAGATGCAGGTTCAAATCCTGTTCAAGGCCTTGTATTTTCCTTCTTTCAATTACTAGCTCCATTTGAAATGATCATTTGGGCTTTACTTAAAAAGTCTAAGTTATTATTTCATCTTATTAATTTCAATACGTTAGTATTTATCAACTTACCTTGTGTAAAAAACAACTACTTATAATATTTATATATATATATATATATATATATATATATATATTCTAATATATATGTAAAATATTCTGTATATATTTTTTTCAAAGATATTTGATATGATAACGCCGTACTCGGTGTCAATGGCGTTTTCTTACTTAACTCCACCTCTCTGTGCTTTCCTAATCAAATTTCACTCCTACTAATTTTATTATTATTCTGCCACGGCTAGCTTTTATTATTCTACACAAAGTGCACAACGTTACGATGATCAATTCTTTTCTTCTCTACCCCTTTCCGATTACCTCTTTGTTTGAAATATAAAATGAAGTCAATTAATTCCATATAATGAAAAGAAATATTATGTACAAGTTTTGAAATTATTAAAATACACTCCTCCATCAATCAATATTATAAGTCTTATTTATCCCAAAATTTATATGCTTTGCAATCAATCTAAAATCACCAAAAACTACCCTTTTTATCAAAGAAGCCTGGAACGTTCAAAACCTCTTTATAATATTACGTACTTTTAACGTATGCAAAGTTTGTTGTTGACTCTGTTACACAAGTTTATATAATTGAATAAATTCAGTAATGAAATTTCAAAATAGAAAAAAAATATCTTAAAACTAATAAGATCTTACCTGTTCTGTTCTGCTTAATTGAACCCCTTGGTTTCCATAAATTGCTTCTTTATTTTTTCGCAACTCAAAATTATATCAAAATCGTCGTCGCTGTTTTGAAGTATTACATTAATCCATTTAAAATATCCCCATACATTTGAATTAAAATCTTCCATGCATTTAAATTATTATACCATCCATTATCAACCAACATCAATTCAGAATTATTATTATCCAATTAGGATTAGAATTATTATCATCCACTTAGAATTAGAATTATACACCCATTTGGAGTTATTATCAACTCACTTGAATTTATTATACACCCATTTGTAATTTTATATCTATCCACTCGCTTGAATCAGGATTATACACCCATTTGAAGCCCTATTATCATCTTACTTGAATTTATTATATCCATCCACTTTGGAATTATTATCAACTAACTTGAAGCCGTTAATCGGCAAAATAAACTTTCATATTTGTAGCACTAACTTGTCACTATCTATTTTCACTATTATATTAGTACGCGTGACTTTTAGGTTCAGAGTATCGCAGCTTGGCCTTCTTGAGTTAAAACTGAGCTCTCTTATCATTGTCGCTGTTAATATATGCTCAAGCCACTTAGATGTGGGTTGGGTTTTCACTAAGTCCGTCGCTAATCTTAACCAATGAGGTCTTTGTATTTCCTGCACTTGAAGTGGTTTTCTGATGTAATATACTTGGTTTACCGGGTAATGGTTGTTTGCTTATAGATACCTCGTTATCAGAACATACGTTGTTTTAAGTAAATAATCGCGTTTTCCATATTATACAAAAATACATGATGTAATTTGAATTTTACTTTTGTCTATTTTTATTTATTTACGCATCTTTGAACTGCATTTTCTTATCAAAAATGTTGATTGTTTCTACGCATTTACACAACGCTTCTTTAAGTTTTATCTCATATCTCCGTATTATATTATAACTAATTAGAAACCTTTTGAATGCGTGTTTAATTACATTTATTATCATTCCTCTAAATACGCGTGCTTCTACTGAAAAATATTGTTATTTGCATTACTTAAACTAACTAAAGCTCTATATACCGGGTGTTAAATACTTGTTATTCACCTAATGTATGAATTACCTATTTTTATGCTAAATATGCGTCCTATTATTGTAAGATGTGTTCATTTGCGTCGCTTAAAACTGATTATGCTTTATATACAGGGTGTTAAATGCTTACTATTTACCGAATATAAAAATTATTAAATTTTCTACTAAATAAATGCAGTTTTCTGCTTCATATCGTAATTTATGGCTTCTGCACGACCCTTGCTATACAATACACCCTTAAACAACTCCTTACCACAGCAATATATATATATATATATATTTAAAAAATATATATATTTAAAATATATATATATATATATATATATATATATCTATCTATATATATATATATATATATATATATATATACAGGGTGAGTTTTTAATGTGGCAACGGTCGATAACTCCGTTATTATAAAAGCTACGTAAACCAAATTTGGAGGCATAGTAGGCATGCCTAAAGTACACATTTTAAAAATATTTGGAAGCATACAGGGTGTTTCATAATTCCAGGGCATATTAAACTTATATTTTTTTAAATGAAACACCCTATATATTATTACATTTTTGAAAAGCCCATAAAAAGAGTTTAAATTTAATATCAAATTGTATCTGTCTATTCCTTTTAGTTTTTGAGATATTCAACTGTTTTTAGCAAAAATGACCCTGATTAAATATATTGCCACTGCACTAATACACAACTTATGTTAATTTTCAAGATGCAGAAAATTTTACTATATACTATAGTATATTTATAAATATCACTCTTTTGAAATTTCTTCACACTATACAGGGTGTGTCAGGTTTCGCAAAATGCAATTTTTAAACTTTTTTTTAAATGGTACCTTACCAATTTTATTTCTACAATGGATAGTTCATTAAGTGTCCTTTCATTTTTGTTAAGCATTCTCTATACCTAAATCCATTACTTTCTGAGATATTTTTGATTTTCTTCAAATTTTATGAATGTTTTTAATTTACATAACTAAAATAACTTACTATTGGAGAATATTCTAAAACAATTAATACATTTTGATTAAGAATTAACTACACTTATCCAATAACAATTTTCACTAAAGTTATAACAACCTACAATTATACGCTATCAACAGAATTCTGCCAGATCAACAATATGCATTTTATAGAAAATAACAAACAGGAAATCAGGCAGGCTTTGAAAAAAATAACAATTACAATTAAAATGTTATTTAGGTTTATTAATTTTAGTGTGTTGTCATTTAACACATTATCAGTTCTGTTTTAAATGTAATCTTTGAAGGAGTTTTCAAAATGAATTTTACCGAAGAACAAATAAATATGATTTGGGTATTGGGAGAAAGTTAAAGAAATTTCCTACTTGCATCAAGAATATACCAAGAGAGATATCCTGCTAAATGACAACACACTACAATTAATAAACCTAAATGACATTTTAATTGTAATTGTTATTTTTTTCAAAGCCTGCCTGATTTCCTGCTTGAACATTTTCTATAAAATGCATATTGTTGATCTAGCAGAATTCTGTTGATAGCGTATTATTCTAGGTTGTTATATCTTTAGTTAAAATTGTTATTGGATAAGCGTAGTTAATTCTTAATCAAAATGTATTAATTGTTTTATAATATTCTCCAATAGTAAGTTATTTTAGTTATGTAAATTAAAAACATTCATAAAATTTGAAGAAAATCAAAAATATCTCAGAAAGTAATGGATTTAGGTATAGGGAATGCGTAACAAAAATGAAAGGACACTTAATGAACTATCCATTGTAGAAATAAAATTGGTAAGGTGCTATTTAAACAAAAAATTAAAAATTGAATTTTTCGAAACCTGACACACCCTGTATACTGTGAAGAAATTTCAAAAAAGTGATAATTACAAATATACTATGGTATATAGTAAAATTATCTGCATTTTGAGAATTAACATAAGTTGTGTATTAGTGCAGTGGCAATGTATCTAATCAGGGTCATTTTTGCTAAAAATAGTTGAATATCTCAAAAACTGAAAGGAATAGACAGATACAATTTCATGTCAAATTAAAGCTCTTTTTATGGGCTTTTCAAAAATGTAATAATATATAGGGTGTTCCATTTAAAAAAATATAGGTTTAATATGCCCCGGAATTATGAAACACTCTGTATGCTTCCAAATATTTTTAAAATGTGCACTTTAAGCATGCCTAATATGCCTCTAAATTTGGTTTACGTAGCTTTTATAATAACGGAGTTATCGACCGTTGCCACACTAAAAACTCACCCTGTATATATATATATATATATATATATACATATTTAAAAATATATATAGATTTAAAAATGTATATATATTTTAAATATATATATATATATATATATATATATATATATCAAAGAATGAAATTTAATGGCAAGTGACTCAATATTAGCCACAAGGGCATCCTTTCGACGCTAATATTGAGTCACTTATTATTCATTTCACCAGTTCCAGGACCTAATAATGGATATATATATATATATATATATATATATATATATATTTAAATCATCATCATTAGGTCTTCAGTCCTGGAACTGGTGAAACACATACCATCATTGTTGTAACGAGATTCTTTATGGTATTAAAAGCGTAAAATTTCTATTTCTTAAAAATAATGCTTATTCGTTACATACAACTCCATCTATGTTCATGGAATTAAAATAACCTTCCAGTTACCGTGATACCGTGTGGTGCATGAATAATTTCTTTGCGCGTGCTCGCGGTGTAAAGTGTTTTAGTACTCGAATCCATTTTGAATAACAGGATGTAAAGAGGAGACAAGTTTTTGCTGCGAGGTTGAAAGGTTGTCCGTAATCATGCTTCCCGACCGGCGACCCGCCTGGTCGCGAAAGATTGCTTGGCTATTATGATAGCAACAATCACTAACAGATGACCTGTGAAATGATCAACATATAATTAGGAAAGACATCATCACAGTATGTAATTATTTTATTCAGTATTTTAATTAATTCCTTATTATATTACGTCGTATGGCTACATTTCAATTATTATTGGCAAGAGTATTGCAAGTTCATTATAGTTATGAAATATTGCAGTTTAAGTATTATACAGATTCTGTTGAAATGTATTGAAAGCATCCTGTCGTAAACCACACCTGAACGTACTTGTGAACTGGAAAACAAGTTTATCGTCCTAAGCGCAGGCGAAGGTCATACAGCTGTCGTTAGTGTTGAGCACACAAATAGTTGCTATGGTACAACGTCCATTCTTGAATTGGTAAATATGATTTCTTACTAAAATTTCATATATCTGAAAAACATTTTTTTTGTGGCGAGTGTTTTCTGATTCAATTCTCGTTTCATCAAAGCATTACAAGAGATGTAATGTTTTTGCACATTTTATATAGTGGTTTAACTTAGCTTACGCCTTTTTGTTCCAAAATTAATAGTTTGATGTAATATAATTGTTTGTAAGAACGCAAACTTTAAAGATAACTTGCTAAGAATAAAAGATTAAAGTTGAATGTGTTGTAACTAAGCAGGTGACTTTCTACTTCTGTTTGTCACATTGTACGAACTATTTTTTTTAAAGTATAATTATTATTCAGATTATGTTATACCATAAGGAAATTTGCTAATTCACTCAAAAAATAAATTTTTATTAAATTCAAGTCTAATCGTATATGAAATAAGTCATTTCATTTATTAAATTCTGTAAGCCAAAACAGGATCCTATTTCGGTAACTAGAAAAGGTTGTATCAGACTAATACTAACTGAATATCCTTCTTAAAGAAGTTTAATAAATAAAATTGTGAAATACTTAAAACTAATAAGAGATAACTCTTGACTATTACTATATTTTGATAGATACAAAACATGGATATTTGTAAATTTGTATAAACGATGAATATTTGTATATTTCTTTAAACCAATAGAAAGTGGACTAAGTTGTTCCAAAGCTTTCTTTCATTGAAGTAAACCATAATTTTTCTATAAAAGCAATCAACCAAATTCATAAAATTTTTGTAGTGTAGAAAGAAAGATCATTTATATTGTATTGGTAACATATTTTTTTTGAGGGATAGTTTTAATTTGCTAATCTTTTTGGAATTTATTTTTGTAATAAAGTGACTAGGCTCTAATGTAACACTAGTTCTACAAATCTTTTTGAGGTGATTAAATTTTCAGATAGTACGAGGTCATCGTTCCAAACTGAGCTCGCGGTGTTAGCGGTAAGTAAGTAATATCATTATATGAGTTGGTTGTTCAAAATTTTTTTTCGAGGATTCCGTATCTTATCTTCGGATTGTTTGACATTACAGTTATTATTAAGATACGGTGGCGTCCATTAAAATTTCTTTTTTTATCGTATACCATCCTACGAACCTGGCTCATAACTCTACTCTAAGTTGAAGAAACTTAGCTGGTTGGAAGTTCTCTTGGGAGGGTCGTACTGTACTCAATGCCGTTTTCCATATATTTTCCCTAGGCTTGAATTTTAGACAGGAACCCCTCTCAATTTATATAGGCTCTGCAGCCTATAATGTAGAGTAGTTACATTAATATAAAAAAGTGTAACATTGTTTCCTATTTTGAACTGACCTACAGATTTCCCTGAAATTTGCACAGTCTGCATCTATCACTATCTGATCTAGGTCTACATCTACTTTTTTTTCTATCTCTGTTTGTAATACATCCCATATTATTCCTCAAAAATGCCTTAGAAGGTATTCTATCCTTTTATTTCTTCTATTTTTTCCTCAAATATCCTTGTTCCCTTACTATTTCTATAACCTATTTGTTATTAATATACATCTGAAGCACAGCATTTTAAAAGCTGCCGTTTTTCTGTCTGCTTTTCAGTCTGCCCGTATTTCATAGGCATACCGTGCTGTGCGCCACGCATATGCTTTCAATAATTTTCTTCTTGTTCTATGTTTGTTGTCTTTCCTCATAGGCGCTGTTCTTTCTTGTTATATGCAGATCGGTCCCCTTCCATTGTTTTACAATTATATATCCTATTTTTCCAACATTCAGTGGTTTTGAAGGGGTTAAGCAGCCTGTGGCTGCCAAGTTCCCCCAGCACTTAAACATTTACCGATTTAATATTTTTCCAATATATCTTTTCGCACAGTCAACATTAGTTGCAGATATTTCACACCCAACACCTGTAGTTGTTTATATTAAGCATCAGATTTATCTGCACTTATTTTTTCGTCATTAGGTTTTTCGTCTCAAAACTGGTTGAACAAGTACCAGCACTTATTTATATTCTGAGCTAGCCTACACAGTTCGATTAAATTCTCACACAGCATGTATACAGCTCGGTTCCTCTTCTATTGTTTTCTAATTTTATGCCCTATTTCACCGAGATTTAGTAAAGGGGTAAAGCAGCCCGTAGCTGCCAAGATCCCCCAACACTTAGACATTTGCCAAAATAATAGTTTTCCAGTAAATCTTTTTGCATAATTAACATTATTCGAGAATATTGCCCACCCAATTCTTGTAGTTGCTTATAATAATCATCATGTTTAAGTACAGTTACTTTCTTCGTCATTAATTTATCCATCTTGGGACTGGTTGGATGCGTACCTCTATTGATTTCTATTCTGAGCTAGCCTACATATCTACCTGAAACTTCTACAGCCTACATCTTTCACTATCTGTGTGCAGTAGTCTAACCTAGGTCTACTTCTTCTTCTCTTTTTCTTTCTATCTCTGCTTCTAATATATTCCGCACTATTCCCTCATGTCGTAGTATGTGACCTATCATCTTATTTCTCTTATTTTTTACCGTTTTCTACATATTTCTTTCTTCCCCTATCAATTTTAGTACCTCTTCGTTCTTAACTTTGTCTATCCATGATATCTTCATCATACGTGTGTAGCACCACATTTCAAAGGCTTCTACCTTTTTCTTGTCCGCTTCTCCTACTGTCCAGGCTTCAGAGCCGTACAGTGCTGTGCTCCACACATATGTTTTAAGCAATCTTTTCCTTGTTTCTAGGTTTGTTGTCTTTGAACACAGTAGTTGCTTTTTCTTGTTAAATGTAGCACTGCCTTGTGCTCATCTTTGTTTTATGTCTTTTGTGCTTTTCTCATGTTGCGTTATTTGGCTTCCTAGGTAGCAGAAATTCTTAACCTCTTGCAAGTTCGTGTTACATATTTGTATTCTTGTTTTTGATATATTTTCCCTTCCTTTGCATACTAGTACTTTAGTTTTAGTTTTGTTAACTTTCATAGCGTATCTCTCTGTTAGAACCGTTTTCATTTCATTAAGAGCAGCTTCTAACTCTTCCTTGCTAGACGCTAATACCGCTATATCATCTGCAAATATAAGCATATAAATTTTTTGACCTTGCAGAGTAATTCCAAATGTTTTCCTGCATTTGACAGTATTCATTACCTCTTCAATGTACAAGTTAAAAATTAACGAGGATAGGGCACATTCCTGTCTCAAGCCTTTCCTAGTGTTTACTTCTCTACGTTCCTGCTCTAATTCTCTTACTGCTGTTTGCTCTTTGTATAAGCTATGTACTATTAGTTTATCCCTGTAACTCATTCCAATCTTTTTGAGTATTTCGAACATTTTTTTTCATTTTACATTGTCGAATGCTTTTTCCAGATCGACAAACCCTATGTACACGTTTTCCTCTTTTTCTATTGTTTTTTCCAGTATCACTCTCAGAGCTGAAATAGCCTCCCGTGTTACCCTGTTTCGCCTAAACCCAAATTAGTCTTCTCCTAGTTTTTCTTTAGCCTGTTTTTCCATTCTTCTTTGTACAATTCTAATTAATATTTTTGACATGTGTGCTGTCAAACTTATTTTTCAAAAATTTTCACATCTATCCGCGCCTCTTTTCTTTTTGTATAGTTACTATGGTGTTACGTTTGAAATTTTTGGGTATCTCGCCTGTCTCATACATATAGCTTACAAAGTTGGAAGAGTCGTTCTGTTACTGCTGGTCCAGCGGCTTTCGGAGTTTCTGCTTGCACCTTATCTGTACCCGACGCATTACCATTTTCAAACCCTTTAATGCTAATTCAAACTCATCTCTAAGTATAGGATATCCCAAGATGTCATTTTCAATGTCTGATTTCTATTTTAATGCAGTTTGTTCCTCTCCTGCATATAAATTCCCTATAATTATATTCTTGCCATTTATCCACTTTCTCTACATTTTCTATAATGACCTTTCCTCCCGCGTCCCTTATATTTTTGCTATACGGTTTTAAATCCCTAAAATTAATTATAATTAGTTAGTATGCTTCATCTGTCTTTCCTACTTCCATCTTAGTTTGTACCTCTTTGCACTTTTTATCAATCCAGTGTTCCTTAGCTTTCCTGCATTTGCGAATAATTTCCCATTTTATGGCTTTGTATCTCTGTTTTCCTGTTTCGTCTGATTTATTTTTGTATTTTCGTCTTTCTTCTATTAAATTAAGGATATCCTTTGTTATCCACAGTCTCTTATTTTCTTTTTGTGTATACCCCAGAATATCTCTGGCCGCCATGTCTAAGCCGGATTTAGTGTTATTCCATTCTGTTTCTACTTCCTTAGTATCAGATATTTTCTCGATATTTTTGAGCAATTCATTTGACTCTTTTTTAAATCTTTCTTGAATATCTTGATCTTTTAGTTTCTTTAAGTCCAAGTGCCTTTTTCCGTTTTTTTTTTAAATTTTTAAATTTAAGTGCGGCCTTCATAATTACGATGTTGTGGTCAGTGTCTATATCTGCTTCTGGGTAGCTTCTACAGTCTTTTACTTGATTCCTAAACCGTTGTCTAACAGAAATGTAATTTATTTGATATCTTCCTAAATCTCTTTCCCATGTAATTGGGAAGTAAGCACAAGCAAGAATTTCATTTATTATGTAATGGAACTGAACTATTGTTTTTTGAGAGAAGTTTTTGATCAAGATGTTACCAATTTTATCATTAACGGGAGCCTTGTTTGTTTTAAGTTTTTTAATATAGTTTTTAATTTCAGTCGGTGTTGTACGGCAGTAGTGTATTTATGGTGTAATCAGACCCTCATTCCCCCCAGCATCCTCATTTCCCCACACATCTGGACCAAAAAGTTTTCTTCGACTAACCATTTTTCATCTTTCGAGATAAATATATCTTAAATTTGTCATCTTTCGAGATAAACCTATTTTTAAGATTTTTACCGCTAACATTCTGGACCAAATAGTTTTCTTCGTCTAACCATTTTCTTCATCTTTCGAGATAAACCTATCTTGTTTGGAATCAATTAATATTAGAATTTTCTCAGCTACCCGAATTTCTAAGAATTTTTTAGATTGCATAACCCCCAAGGGAGCTACCCCAATTTTAAGATTTCTTACCTGTAGCGACTTTTGAGCGTTCTTATAAATTTTTTTAGTCATGCAATACATTAAATTAGTCTAAAATTTTGCACAGAATCCGAATCTGCAAACAGATTTAAAATCGGACCACACCCTGCTAAGTTACACTTTAAGCTCTCAAACCTCTTTAAAATTTTTGCTCATTTATGACATATGCTTTAACCAATACAAAGAAATAAGCACACAAAATTTTAATAATTTATTTTATCCAATTTACAGTTTCATAAACTTATAGAATACAATTTTTACAAAGTATAACATTATTTCCTGTGTGTAGCCAAATCCAAGTAGTTTAACCAGTAACAAAAAAGAGATTAATGTGCTGTTTAAATAGATCTATAACAAAAAAGAGATTAATGTAGAAAAGAGGAAACGTGTTTTCGGTCAATAAAACATATTGTTGTTAATCTAACAATATGTTTTACCGTCCAGCGACACCACGTGGAGGTAAACACATGTCGCCGGGAGCGAAGGAAATTTTAAGGATGGGGATGGTAGGTATTTCTTATAACTAACTTACATACTATATACACAATAAAATATATACAAATATAAACAACTATCTTATATCTTTATGCCCCCATGCGTAGGTTGATATGCTTCCGGGGATGACGTAACGCTTGTCATCTGCGTCCGATAAACTGATTTTATTAATAAGCTGTGTATAAAGTTGGTGTTTCTTACTCCGGATTGATACCATCGTATTCATGAGGGCATCTCTATTATTAATAACAACATCCCTAAAACTATCTACACTAATCCCCGCCACCACACTACGACTAACACCCTTAATTTTTTTAACAATGTCTTTCTCACTCACTATGCAGTAGGACTTAGCCCTACTACCTACAAATTCCAACACCAAATCGCCACAAAACTCGTCTTTAAATTTCCCCACAACTTTTTTGTTCACAAGCGGTATACTGTACTTATTGTTTGGAGGGTAATCACTTGTATCGAAATGCTCAATGTTTGCACTAATGTCACTATACATGTCTTTAGTTTGCACACTATACACTAAGGAGTCTGTATCTGTATAAAGCAGAGACAATCTGGGACCATACAGAGGAATCATGGTACTGTAGTGAAAGTCATACATTAGCGTTTTGGATAGGTCTAAAATTGACAATCCTGCATAAATCGGCTTGTCGTACTTCACTTTTACACGATTCATCTGTATAATCGCCAGATTTTCCCCCAACACTAAGCAACTGTTAAAGTTAGGTCGAGCAATTAGCTTGCTCGCGCACAACCAGTTACCAGAAGCATCCCACCGGGTCACGATTTTCACATCTACACGTTTGTCCACGTTCTCCATAGTCTTCCCGAACACCGCATTATTCATTAATTTATAAAAGTCTTTCTCAAATGCGTTTTCGCCGACATCCTCAACCCGGTGTTAAGGTCGATATACGCCTTCAACCATGGAGACTGAGTAAACTCTAAAACCCGGTGGATTGCTTTTAGTTTTAGACCGTATCGCATACACTGTTGCAAATTCCGATAATGAATAATATAGTTTTTCTTTTCCGACAGAGTTGCTAACAATTTAGGCGTCTTTGATTTGGGTGATGGAGGTACCATGTTTTCAGGACAGAAGGGTAAATCGTTGTGGGATTGGTGTAGATGTTCGGGATACTCCAGATCTACTTCTAGAATATAACCTTTCTCGTTGGTTTCAGGTATATTCAAAATTAGTTCTTTCAGGAGAGCAATCTTTTTAGCATCCATCCATCTAAAATCACCAATGGGCAGGTGCTGTCTCATTGCCCACCCATAAAGATTATTACCATCCAGATATGCTAGGTACTTGGATGGCTCGTCAGGGTTGTAATCCTCCATATACCTATTATTCGCTCTAGCATATCGTTGGCTGCATTGAGTCAAGCCTCCCCTGATTCCAGCCTTAATAAAATTATGCATGCTAATGTCCATCAACAGCTCCAGTTTTACACCAGTATGCTTAAGCATTGCATCCCAGCTCAAACTTGGAGCTGTCAGGTACTGGCATGGATCCAGATCATACGTCTGCTTGCATACAGAGCGGAAGTTTTCAAAAATATCTGCAAGTAGTAGCACATCAGTTTTCAGGTATAAATCGCTATACTCTCCAAGCGTGCAAATGCCAAACGTATTCCACACCTTCTGTGTGTACTCGTAGTCCGCATCGCTGATATCCGTAGATGTTAAATTATTAAAAAAGGCTTCTTTCGGTGGTAATGATGTCTCGTTCAGTACTACAGCATCGGTGATATAGTTGTATGGAAAAACACCTTTCCGCGTCAACAACCCAAACTCTTGCTCATCGGGGTAGTATTTGCGAGTCTCCACAAACTGAGTAGTATCAAGATTCTGACTCAACTTGTCCAACGATGAAGCCATGAATCTTAACGAATCTATAAACCTGAGCTGCACCGCTGTATTGTCAGATTCTTCAGGTTCGCCATCACACTTCTCTGGTTGTTCACCATATAACCTCACATTTTTAGTGAACGATACGAAGCGCTCCTTATTATTAGGGATTACAGTGACCTTTTCTTTATCATACCCCAACTCCTTCACAATAAAATGGCTATCGTACCCACTTAAATTGTGAAATACAACAGGGATGAAATGGGGTACCCTGTAATTAATGTTGTATGCGTTATGAGCCGCAAAGCGGAATTTCCCCGTAAGATGACAGTGATCCCTCACTCGATCATCTCCTAATGGTTTCTTGCATATCCCACAATCGTCAACCATGTGGAATAACAATTCGTCTAACGGTTCAAGCGGTGCCATCGGAACGTTGGTTTTAAGGATTTTACCCAATCGTTGGGCTTACTCCTTCAACTTCTGCATAAACACCTTTGCAGCATCGGGTCCTCTGTACAGCTCAAACTTGTTTAAGTTATCATCGTATTCACACTTAATATAATAAGCGAAACTATATGGTTCATGCTCTTGGATGTTATTGGTGAACGAAGAAGATGTATCTGGAGTAGCAGTACTAATAGGTTTTAGCACCGACTCGAAATCAGCGTATATCACAAACGGTACGGTCATTTGTTTGTGAATATTAACAAATTCCAGCACACATTTAGCTGCAGTCGGCATTGTAGTCACAATATGGTTGCATTCATGCTCTGTATGTCGGTGTAACTCCTCCTCCGAATGAAAATATATCAGGCATCCATCGCATAACAGTTTGAGTCCTGCGTGGGCAGATAGCTGAGTTTTAACCAACCCGCTTAAATTGTTGATCAAACAAAAATGATTTGTATTTCCTTCCTGGATGTACAAAAGATTGACATGTCGATCCCTCTTGCGTGCTGTAAAGTGAAGCGGTCCCACAATCGACTTGCCTTCTATACCAAAAACATTAATGCTTATAGCATTCTGCTCCTCGAACCGGGGTATATCCTTTATAGATATCGGGAACTGCAGCCCTGTCAAATTGTGAATGGTGCTGTAATGCGGGTAGCTCGATACACGATTAGAGTGCTCATTAACGGGGTACAATGCGGCCACTACACACCAGACAAAGCATGCGTTGTCGTCATTTTGTATATTAATAACAGCTCTAGTGTTTCGAAACCATTTGGGGAACTCGATGTATGAGGATCCACGCAAAGGGTTGTACTTGTTTACATTAATCTCCAAGTACAACGCCTGTTTCAGACTCCATCCTAAAACTTACAAATTAGAAAAAATTAATAATTGTAGAAACTAACCAGAATCACGCTCCTGGAACTCCTCAGACTTTGCCGACATTCTTTCCACAAAAGAATTGTAGATTTCCCCTAGGTTACTGGAGGAGGTGACCACAACATTTTGAGTGTTGAAAGATTTAACATCTTCAACACTGTCCATCTTGGTGTAGCCGCCAAACACCTCCAAGTTAACCTTGAGGGATAGGTGATCTTTTAATTTCTCACCAACTAATGCGATGAACCTCTCTTTCTGCTGACGCAAAAATTTTGAGATGTCTAGAAATAATTAGGTTAAACACTCATTCAATGTTTTGAAAGTATACATACCACTAGTATTAGCATTTTTAATTCTGTATGTAGCTACTCTTGTTTTAAAAGCGGTAGCTACAACCTCTACGCCTCCTTCCAAGACGCGACTAGCAGCAGTCTTGTGCACGTTGGATCGCTGGTGGGATGCCAAGTTGGTGCCGTCTACATCACACTCAATACACCTCCGCGACTTCTTGGGGACAGGTCTCTCGACCGTCGACGCAGCAGGTCGTTTGACTCCGGATGGACCTGCAACTGGCACCACCACACCATGCTTGGCATCGCGATGCCGTTTCAAGTTGTCCCTCCGCGAGAAGGATGCAGGACACACTTTGCAGGCAAACAAACCCTTTTTGGTTTCAGGCACCGATCCATGTTGTTGGAGCTGGTGTCGTTTTAAATGATCGTTTCTCGAGAAGACAACTCCACAGACATCACAAGTAAAGGAAGCCATTTTCTATAAAGAAATTAAAACTGGTCAAAGACTTTTAACAGTTGTAACTAGTCAAAGACTAAACAGAAACTGAATTATATTGCCTCGTACCATGCTTTTATACCCTGTTGGTGTAATTAGGTAGTTTACTTTTAAATTAGGAGAAACCCAGCGTCGTTTAACCTTGAGTAACATTCCAAACTAGTCTATTCACATCGGTGAAAATCAATTAGCTTCTTGCTTACGCAGTACATCTATAATTATCGGATGTATCACTTTAACTTTCACTTCTACTCTAATTGTTTACAGACATTCCAAACTAGTCTATTCACGTCGGTAAAAATCAATTAGCTAGTTTACTTTTAAATTAGGAGAAACCCAGCATCGTTTAACCTTGAGTAACATTCCAAACTAGTCTAATCACACCAGTAAAACCTAATATTCTTAACTAACCTTGAATCCGATTACAAACTAGTTCATGTCTGTCTGTAAAATACTGCAAATGATAATGAGGAGCATGCGCAACAACAATTCTGAAACATTTAAAGGGAGGACCTGCATCTGATGCTAGGATTAATATCGAACGTGGTTATATTTATGGTGATGCTCAGCTACCCAAATCTTTAGGATTTTTTTTAGATTGCGCCATCCCCTAGGGAGCTACCCCAATTTTAAGATTTCTTATCTGTAGCGACTTTTGAGCGTTCTTATAAATTTTTTTATACATGCGATACATTAAATTAGTCTAAAATTTTACGTAGAATTCGAATCTGTAAACAGATTTGAAATCGGACCACGCCCTGTAAAGTTATACCCCTTTAAAATCCTGATCTTCTAAATTTTGCTCTTTGCTCTATAAGCAAACCTAACAAATAGTTTTCTTCGTCTAGCCATTGCATCTTTCGAAATAAACCCTTCTTGTTTGGTATCAATTAATATTAGAATTTTCTCAGCTACCCAAATCTCTAGGAATTTTTTAGATTGCACCATCCCCAAGGGAGCTACCCCAATTTTAAGATTTCTTACCTGTAGCGACTTTTGAGCGTTCTTATAAATTTTTTTATACATGCGATACATTAAATTAGTCTAAAATTTTACGTAGAATTTGAATCTGTAAACAGATTTAAAATCGGACTACTTTTTACAAAGTTACACACATACCTTCTAGCGAGCATACCGCGACCGTACCACTACTCGCTTTTAATGTTACACTATACTTTCTATCTTTCGAGATAAATCTACCTTGTTTGGTATCAATTAATATTAGATTTATCTCGGCTACCCAAATTTCTTTAAATTTTTTAGATTGCGCCATCTCCCAGAGAACTACCCTGATTTTAAGATTTCTTACCTGTTGCGATTTCCGACCGTCCTTAAACATTTTTTTAGTCATGCAATACATCCAACTAACCTAACCTAACATGGTCATATGGTCATATGGACATGTGGTCATATGGTCATGTGGTCATATGGTCATATGGTCATGTGGTCATATGGTCATGTGGTCATATGGTCATGTGGTCATATGGCCATGTGGTCATATGGTCATGTGGTTATGTGAGCAGGATCCGAATCTGTAAACAGAATTAAAATAGGGCCACCCCATACCATTTTACACACACCCTCTAAATTATAAATTTCCTGCGGCTCATACCTAAAAGAAAATCTAAAAACTATTCTTAAAACTTTTTATTACAGACAATTTTTACTAATACAGTTTAAATTTTGTAAACCACATTTCTAAATACATATTTACAATTTTTTATTCTTAACCTAGAACTTCTCATATCGACTCGTACTTATTAATATTTATTTCTAAATAGAGCACCTTTTCCAAAGACCAACCGGACCCGCATGTTTCAATTTCCTCTGATTTTGTTCTTATGGTTTCGCTTAAGACCTCGTACATATTTTCCAGATTACTAGAAGACGTTACAACCACATTTTTTGTGTTAAAGGATTTCACATCGGTAGTCTCTTCCCCCATTTTGGTGTAAACGCCGTAGAGTTCGCAATAGACTTTTATTGCTGTATGTTGTATTCTTTTTTCATTTATTAATCGAATAAATCGCTCTTTCTGCTTCCAAAGAAACTCGGACACTCCATCGTCGACACTGGCGTTCTTTATGCGATAGCTAGCCATACGGTTGTTAAACGCTGTACTAACCATTTCTACACCATCGTCGTTAGTAGCGGTATCTGATGCATTTTTATGTCTGTTGCTTCTCAAGTGTGCGGCATAGGTAGTCTTTTCCATTTCGAAATCGCATACTTTACACATAATTCGTGGTTGTTTCGTACAAGGCCCTTTAACAGCTGGCGGAGCTGAACGTTTAAGGCTTAATGACATACCGTGCTGTTTTTCCTTGTGTCGCTGTAAGTTGCCCATTCTCGTAAAAGCGATACCGCAAGACCCACAGTTTAAGTACTTTGCTGCGGACGGGTGTATAAGCTTAACCGTAGACGATGTTACACCACGACATTTGTTCTGGTGCCGTTTGAGAGCATTTTTCCAGGTATAGGAAGCACCGCAAGAGTTGCACTTAAAAACGTTTGCAGATATCATTTTAGTACAAAACAAAATCCGCACTATAAGACTTGACTTGTAAGCGAACTAACTTATAACTAAAGAGTTTACTCTTGCGCACCTGCTTTATGTACCCTATAGAATGCAAACCGAAGGTTTCCGAAGACACCCGAACGAAGTTGAGGATTCAGCGGGGAACTAAATGACCTCATAATCCTTGCTGCTCGTCCAATACATTTAGCGCCAATGCATGCACCCGGTTCGCATCGTCGATGGTGCGAATGCCGTTAGTAGAAACATCGGAAACGTCTTCCATGTTATACGGATCGCGTGTATATTAAAAATCCGAAAGGGTGATAGCACACGCACACAAATTGTGTGCAAGTCGTGCTGTAGAAGATGCAGTGCTACTATAACCAAAAACACTTTAAACCATTACTAAGGAAATACCAACTTGTTGTCTACAGGATACTTACTAATAAAGCAATTTAATTTTAAATAACTTCTACGTCATACTTTAGGAAATGGTGGGCTTGAATATTTTCTAAATGAATCACCGAGCGAAAGTATATGCTTAGCAGTATTAAAATTAATCATTAATATTTTCCTAAGTCCGAACTACTAAAAATTTTGTCAAGCCCCAAAATATTCAAAATGGAGATATCTCAGGTGTATGTTGGATATAGTTTGGATGTATGTCGTACGGATGCGAAAGGAGGGAGAAGGACAAAGTAGGGTGGAGGGTAATTGCTAATGAGTTTTCTCATTAAAAACCCATTAGTACTAATTGCTTTTTAATGAGTTTTTCCATTAAAAACCAAGTGTGGACCTAGGTTAGATAAAAGGAAAAATTAATAGGTTAGGTCAGCGCCTAGGTCCACACTTGGTTTTTAATGGAAAAACTCATTAAAAAGCAATTAGTGCGCAAAAGTAAACTCTTTAGTTATAAGTTAGTTCGCTTACAAGTCAAGTCTTATAGTGCGGATTTTGTTTTGTACTAAAATGGTATCTGCAAACGTTTTTAAGTGCAACTCTTGCGGTGCTTCCTATACCTGGAAAAATGCTCTCAAACGGCACCAGAACAAATGTCGTGGTGTAACATCGTCTACGGTTAAGCTTATACACCCGTCCGCAGCAAAGTACTTAAACTGTGGGTCTTGCGGTATCGCTTTTACAAGAATGGGCAACTTACAGCGACACAAGGAAAAACAGCACGGTATGTCATTAAGCCTTAAACGTTCAGCTCCGCCAGCTGTTAAAGGGCCTTGTACGAAACAACCACGAATTATGTGTAAAGTATGCGATTTCGAAATGGAAAAGACTACCTATGCCGCACACTTGAGAAGCAACAGACATAAAAATGCATCAGTTACCGCTACTAACGACGATGGTGTAGAAATGGTTAGTACAGCGTTTAACAACCGTATGGCTAGCTATCGCATAAAGAACGCCAGTGTCGACGATGGAGTGTCCGAGTTTCTTTGGAAGCAGAAAGAGCGATTTATTCGATTAATAAATGAAAAAAGAATACAACATACAGCAATAAAAGTCTATTGCCAACTCTACGGCGTTTACACCAAAATGGGGGAAGAGACTACCGATGTGAAATCCTTTAACACAAAAAATGTGGTTGTAACGTCTTTTAGTAATCTGGAAAATATGTACGAGGTCTTAAGCGAAACCATAAGAACAAAATCAGAGGAATTTGAAACATGCGGGTCCGGTTGGTCTTTGGAAAAGGTGCTCTATTTAGAAATAAATATTAATAATACGAGTCGATATGAGAAGTTCTAGGTTAAGAATAAAAAATTGTAAATATGTATTTAGAAATGTGGTTTACAAAATTTAAACTGTATTAGTAAAAATTGTCTGTAATAAAAAGTTTTAAGAATAGTTTTTTAATTTTCTTTTAGGTATGAGCCGCAGGAAATTTATAATTTAGAGGGTGTGTGTAAAATGGTAAGGGGTGGCCCTATTTTAAATCTGTTTACAGATTCGGATCCTGCTCACATAACCACATGACCATATGACCACATGAGCATATGACCACATGACCATATGACCACATGACCATATGACCACATGACCATATGACCACATGACCATATGACCATATGACCACATGACCATATGACCACATGACCATATGACCATATGACCATGTTAGGTTAGGTTAGTTGGATGTATTGCATGACTAAAAAAATGTTTAAGGACGGTCGGAAATCGCAACAGGTAAAAAATCTTAAAATCAGGGTAGCTCTCTGGGAGATGGCGCAATCTAAAAAATTTAAAGAAATTTGGGTAGCCGAGAAAAATCTAATATTAATTGATACCAAACAAGGTAGGTTTATCTCGAAAGATGAGCTAAACAAGATAGAAAGTATGGTGTAACATTAAAAGCGAGTAGTGGTACGGTCGCGGTATGCTCGCTAGAAGGTATGTGTGTAACTTTGTAAAAAGTAGTCCGATTTTAAATCTGTTTAGAGATTCAAATTCTACGTAAAATTTTAGACTAATTTAATGTATCGCATGTATAAAAAAATTTATAAGAACGCTCAAAAGTCGCTACAAGTAAGAAATTTTAAAATTGGGGTAGCTCCCTTGGGGATGGTGCAATCTAAAAAATTCCTAGAGATTTGGGTAGCTGAGAAAATTCTAATATTAATTGATACCAAACAAGATAGGTTTATTTCAAAAGATGCAATGGCTAGACGAAGAAAACTATTTGTTAGGTTTGCTTATAGAGCAAAGAGCAAAATTTAGAAGATCAGGATTTTAAAGGGGTATAACTTTACAGGGCGTGGTCCGATTTCAAATCTGTTTACAGATTCGAATTCTACGTAAAATTTTAGACTAATTTAATGTATCGCATGTATAAAAAAATTTATAAGAACGCTCAAAAGTCGCTACAGATAAGAAATCTTAAAATTGGGGTAGCTCCCTAGGGGATGGCGCAATCTAAAAAAAATCCTAAAGATTTGGGTAGCTGAGCATCACCATAAATATAACCACGTTCGATATTAATCCTAGCATCAGATGCAGGTCCTCCCTTTAAATGTTTCAGAATTGTTGTTGCGCATGCTCCTCATTATCATTTGCAGTATTTTACAGACAGACATGAACTAGTTTGTAATCCGATTCAAGGTTAGTTAAGAATATTAGGTTTTACTGGTGTGATTAGACTAGTTTGGAATGTTACTCAAGGTTAAACGATGCTGGGTTTCTCCTAATTTAAAAGTAAACTAGCTAATTGATTTTTACCGACGTGAATAGACTAGTTTGGAATGTCTGTAAACAATTAGAGTAGAAGTGAAAGTTAAAGTGATACATCTGATAATTATAGATGTACTGCGTAAGCAAGAAGCTAATTGATTTTCACCGACGTGAATAGACTAGTTTGGAATGTTACTCAAGGTTAAACGACGCTGGGTTTCTCCTAATTTAAAAGTAAACTACCTAATTACACCAACAGGGTATAAAAGCATGGTACGAGGCAATATAATTCAGTTTCTGTTTAGTCTTTGACTAGTTACAACTGTTAAAAGTCTTTGACCAGTTTTAATTTCTTTATAGAAAATGGCTTCCTTTACTTGTGATGTCTGTGGAGTTGTCTTCTCGAGAAACGATCATTTAAAACGACACCAGCTCCAACAACATGGATCGGTGCCTGAAACCAAAAAGGGTTTATTTGCCTGCAAAGTGTGTCCTGCATCCTTCTCGCGGAGGGACAACTTGAAACGGCATCGCGATGCCAAGCATGGTGTGGTGGTGCCAGTTGCAGGTCCATCCGGAGTCAAACGACCTGCTGCGTCGACGGTCGAGAGACCTGCCCCCAAGAAGTCGCGGAGGTGTATTGAGTGTGATGTGGACGTCACCAACTTGGCATCCCACCAGCGATCCAACGTGCACAAGACTGCTGCTAGTCGCGTCTTGGAAGGAGGCGTAGAGGTTGTAGCTACCGCTTTTAAAACAAGAGTATGCAACATACAGAATTAAAAATGCTAATACTAGTGGTATGTATATTTTTAAAACATTGAATGAGTGTTTAACCTAATTATTTCTAGACATCTCAGAATTTTTGCGTCAGCAGAAAGAGAGGTTCATCGCATTAGTTGGTGAGAAATTAAAAGATCGCCTATCCCTCAAGGTTAACTTGGAGGTGTTTGGCGGCTACACCAAGATGGACAGTGTTGAAGATGTTAAATCTTTCAACACTCAAAATGTTGTGGTCACCTCCTCCAGTAACCTAGGGGAGATCTACAATTCTTTTGTGGAAAGAATGTCGGCAAAGTCTGAGGAGTTCCAGGAGCGTGATTCTGGTTAGTTTCTACAATTATTAATTTTTTCTAATTTGTAAGTTTTAGGATGGAGTCTGAAACAGGCGTTGTACTTGGAGATTAATGTAAACAAGTACAACCCTTTGCGTGGATCCTCATACATCGAGCTCCCCAAATGGGTTCGAAACACTAGAGCTGTTATTAATATACAAAATGACGACAACGCATGCTTTGCCTGGTGTGTAGTGGCCGCATTGTACCCCGTTAATGAGCACCCTAATCGTGTATCGAGCTACCCGCATTACAGCACCATTCACAATTTGACAGGGCTGCAGTTCCCGATATCTATAAAGGATATACTCCGGTTCGAGGAGCAGAATGCTATAAGCATTAACGTTTTTGGTATAGAAGGCAAGTCGATTGTGGGACCGCTTCACTTTACAGCACGCAAGAGGGATCGACATGTCAATCTTTTGTACATCCAGGAAGGAGATACAAATCATTTTTGTTTGATCAACAATTTAAGCGGGTTGGTTAAAACTCAGCTATCTGCCCACGCAGGACTCAAACTGTTATGCGATGGATGCCTGATATATTTTCATTCGGAGGAGGAGTTACACCGACATACAGAGCATGAATGCAACCATATTGTGACTACAATGCCGACTGCAGCTAAATGTGTGTGAATTTGTTAATATTCACAAACAAATGACCGTACCGTTTGTGATATACGCTGATTTCGAGTCGGTGCTAAAACCTATTAGTACTGCTACTCCAGATACATCTTCTTCGTTCACCAATAACATCCAAGAGCATGAACCATATAGTTTCGCTTATTATATTAAGTGTGAATACGATGATAACTTAAACAAGTTTGAGCTGTACAGAGGACCCGATGCTGCAAAGGTGTTTATGCAGAAGTTGAAGGAGGAAGCCCAACGATTGGGTAAAATCCTTAAAACCAACGTTCCGATGGCACCGCTTGAACCGTTAGACGAATTGTTATTCCACATGGTTGACGATTGTGGGATATGCAAGAAACCATTAGGAGATGATCGAGTGAGGGATCACTGTCATCTTACGGGGAAATTCCGCTTTGCGGCTCATAACGCATGCAACATTAATTACAGGGTACCCCATTTCATCCCTGTTGTATTTCACAATTTAAGTGGGTACGATAGCCATTTTATTGTGAAGGAGTTGGGGTATGATAAAGAAAGGGTCACTGTAATCCCTAATAATAAGGAGCGCTTCGTGTTGTTCACTAAAAATGTGAGGTTATATGGTGAACAACCAGAGGAGTGTGATGGCGAACCTGAAGAATCTGACAATACAGCGGTGCAGCTCAGGTTTATAGATTCGTTAAAATTCATGGCTTCATCGTTGGACAAGTTGAGTCAGAATCTTGATACTACTCAGTTTGTGGAGACTCGCAAATACTACCCCGATGAGCAAGAGTTCGGGTTGTTGACGCGGAAAGGTGTTTTTCCATACAACTATATCACCGATGCTGTAGTACTGAACGAGACATCATTACCACCGAAAGAAGCCTTTTTTAATAATTTAACATCTACGGATATCAGCGATGCGGACTACGAGTACGCACAGAAGGTGTGGAATACGTTTGGCATTTGCACGCTTGGAGAGTATAGCGATTTATACCTGAAAACTGATGTGCTACTACTTGCAGATATTTTTGAAAACTTCCGTTCTGTATGCAAGCAGACGTATGATCTGGATCCATGCCAGTACCTGACAGCTCCAAGTTTGAGCTGGGATGCAATGCTTAAGCATACTGGTGTAAAACTGGAGCTGTTGATGGACATTAGCATGCATAATTTTATTAAGGCTGGAATCAGAGGAGGCTTGACTCAATGCAGCCAACGATATGCTAGAGCGAATAATAGGTATATGGAGGATTACAACCCTGACGAGCCATTCAAGTACCTAGCATATCTGGATGCTAATAATCTTTATGGGTGGGCAATGAGACAGCACCTGCCTATTGGTGATTTTAGATGGATGGATGCTAAAAAGATTGCTCTCCTGAAAGAACTAATTTTGAATATACCTGAAACCAACGAGAAAGGTTATATTCTAGAAGTAGATCTGGAGTATCCCGAACATCTACACCAATCCCACAACGATTTACCCTTCTGTCCTGAAAACATGGTACCTCCATCACCCAAATCAAAGACGCCTAAATTGTTAGCAACTCTGTCGGAAAAGAAAAACTATATTATTCATTATCGGAATTTGCAACAGTGTATGCGATACGGTCTAAAACTAAAAGCAATCCACCGGGTTTTAGAGTTTACTCAGTCTCCATGGTTGAAGGCGTATATCGACCTTAACACCGGGTTGAGGATGTCGGCGAAAAACGCATTTGAGAAAGACTTTTATAAATTAATGAATAATGCGGTGTTCGGGAAGACTATGGAGAACGTGGACAAACGTGTAGATGTGAAAATCGTGACCCGGTGGGATGCTTCTGGTAACTGGTTGTGCACGAGCAAGCTAATTGCTCGACCTAACTTTAACAGTTGCTTAGTGTTGGGGGAAAATCTGGCGATTATACAGATGAATCGTGTAAAAGTGAAGTACGACAAGCCGATTTATGCAGGATTGTCAATTTTAGACCTATCCAAAACGCTAATGTATGACTTTCACTACAGTACCATGATTCCTCTGTATGGTCCCAGATTGTCTCTGCTTTATACAGATACAGACTCCTTAGTGTATAGTGTGCAAACTGAAGACATGTATAGTGACATTAGTGCAAACATTGAGCATTTCGATACAAGTGATTACCCTCCAAACAATAAGTACAGTATACCGCTTGTGAACAAAAAAGTTGTGGGGAAATTTAAAGACGAGTTTTGTGGCGATTTGGTGTTGGAATTTGTAGGTAGTAGGGCTAAGTCCTACTGCATAGTGAGTGAGAAAGACATTGTTAATAAAATTAAGGGTGTTAGTCGTAGTGTGGTGGCGGGGATTAGTGTAGATAGTTTTAGGGATGTTGTTATTAATAATAGAGATGCCCTTATGAATACGATGGTATCAATCCGGAGTAAGAAACACCAACTTTATACACAGCTTATTAATAAAATCAGTTTATCGGACGCAGATGACAAGCGTTACGTCATCCCCGGAAGCATATCAACCTACGCATGGGGGCATAAAGGTATAAGATAGTTGTTTATATTTGTATATATTTTATTGTGTATATAGTATGTAAGTTAGTTATAAGAAATACCTACCATCCCCATCCTTAAAATTTCCTTCGCTCCCGGCGACATGTGTTTACCTCCACGTGGTGTCGCTGGACGGTAAAACATATTGTTAGATTAACAACAATATGTTTTATTGACCGAAAACACGTTTCCTCTTTTCTACATTAATCTCTTTTTGTTATAGATCTATTTAAACAGCACATTAATCTCTTTTTTGTTACTGGTTAAACTACTTGGATTTGGCTACACACAGGAAATAATGTTATACTTTGTAAAAATTGTATTCTATAAGTTTATGAAACTGTAAATCGGATAAAATAAATTATTAAAATTTTGTGTGCTTATTTCTTTGTATTGGTTAAAGCATATGTCATAAATGAGCAAAAATTTTAAAGAGGTTTGAGAGCTTAAAGTGTAACTTAGCAGGGTGTGGTCCGATTTTAAATCTGTTTGCAGATTCGGATTCTGTGCAAAATTTTAGACTAATTTAATGTATTGCATGACTAAAAAAATTTATAAGAACGCTCAAAAGTCGCTACAGGTAAGAAATCTTAAAATTGGGGTAGCTCCCTTGGGGGTGATGCAATCTAAAAAATTCTTAGAAATTCGGGTAGCTGAGAAAATTCTAATATTAATTGATACCAAACAAGATAGGTTTATCTCGAAAGATGAAGAAAATGGTTAGACGAAGAAAACTATTTGGTCCAGAATGTTAGCGGTAAAAAATCTTAAAAATAGGTTAATCTTGAAAGATGACAAATTTAAGATATATTTATCTCGAAAGATGAAAAATGGTTAGTCGAAGAAAACTTTTTGGTCCAGATGTGTGGGGAAATGAGGATGCTGGGGGGAATGAGGGTCTGATTACACCATAAATACACTACTTACGGCTGAATCGTGTCTCAGTATGTTCTGATAATATAGCATTTAGTTCTACATTTGTTTCTTGTTCAATTCTATCGTGTTCGGCATTGTTACGAATTGTATAGTGGTTTGTTTGGAAACTTTTTGCTGACAGTTTAGCTTTATCTCGATTGTTTTGTGCAGTTACGTCGTTGTGAATTAGCGTCGGATTGTCCTGTTTTTGTTCTTAAGATATCTAGTCATTTTCCATATGAAATTGTCATTTGTGTTAAGTTGTTGTAATTTGTTTGTCCAGGTCTTGTTTCTGTGCGTTCAAATTTCCTTTCTAGCCCGTTTAGTTAGTGTGTCTAATTCCTTTTTGTCTTGCTCATTATTAGTTGATTGCCATTTCCTGCGTACACGGTTTTTATCTCTGGTAAATTGTAAAATTTCTGTTGGCAACGGTGTAGTCCCTTCTTTTTTGCTTATATTTTTAATTGTTCCGGATTTCGCCATTTCATCTGCATTTACTAATTTACTTAATTCGTTATTAATTTGGCAAGCATTATTAATTGTTTTATTAATCCGAATTTGTTGATTTAGTATCGATCTGTATTTTCTCCAGTCCGCATTTTTATAGTCCTGTGCAGTTATTATGGGATTAATGCTGGTTGTATTGACTAATGTGAATACAACCGGATTATGATCTGAGGAAAGTTCAACTAGAGAAAATACATTTTTTACATTATTAACGTTATTTAAAACTAAAATGTCTATAGTCGTTGGTGTAGTATTATTAGGAGAAAAGTGCGTTTTAGCATTTGGATAAATCACTTTAGTATTTGTATTTTCAGTTAGTTTAAATAGGGTTCTACCGTTATGGTTGTTGTGATGGCAATTCTACGATTCATGTTTGGCGTTTAAGTCTCCAACAATAATCGTTTTGTTACCTGCTCTCTGCAAGGTCTTTAAATCCTGTTCTGTAAAAGTATTCGAAGGGCTATTGTACACTGCTATTATATTTTTACCATCTTTTAATCTGAATTTTATATATTCTAGCGCGCTTTGAACGTTTACCTGAATTTCTGTGTATGGAATGGAATTTTTAATGAGCACTACTAGACCTCCATTACCTGTTCGTTTATCCTTTCTTATGATACTAAAGTTCTTGAAATTTAACTTATTTTTAGGACCTAATTTAGTTTCGTTTACTAAAATTATATCTATTTTATACCTATTTATAAATTCGACTACTTCAGGAATTTTATATCTGAGTCCGTTTGCGTTCCACGTTGCTATTATAAAATTGGTACCCATTAAAGCTTTGCGCAAGTTTTTAAATGCTACAAATTTAGCTACATTATCCTGGCAACTTATTAATTCTGTATTTAATTCCCTAACAAGGTTTAACATTTTATTAATGTTAATTAAATCATCCAATTTTTAATTTCGCCAATTAACTTATACAAACCGGCGTCACTCATCCTTGAAACGGTGTTCAATGCTGGTGAACCTCTCTGTGGTTTTGTGTTATCCCAAGCATTGGTAATTGGCGGCTTGGCCGGAACCCATTTCGGAGCAGGAAACAAGCTCGATTGAACACATAATTTTTAAGTTAAATAATGATGTGAATATTGCAGTGTATAGCAACCCTTTAAATATTTACAGCGAGCAGGATATAAAGATTCTACAAAGCATAGACCATAAATCACTCATAGCAGGTGATTTAAATTCCAAGCATTCTTCGTGGAACTGTCACCAAAGCAACCTCAACGGAAGGACCTTTACAATCTAACGGTAAATTCTAATACGAAAGTGCTGTATCCAAGCACGAAACTCGTTTCCCGAACAATAAGACTACACCGACAACCATCGATATATTGGTAGTTAAGAATGTTCCTAATATTAAAAACATAACAGCCCCTGCAGAATTTAGCTCTGACCACAATCCAGTAATTTTTAGACTGCAAAGCGGAACTAAAATAAATAATCAAACGCCCATATTAGATCTTAAAAATGCCAACTGGATCAAGTTTAGGGAGGAGTTGAATCAGCGCGTAAAAATTAATCGCGAAATAAATAACCCATGACAAATTAATAATGAAATTGTTAAGCTCTTGAAGACGGTCGATGAGCCGAAAGCGAAAGCAATTAACACTGTCGTTTTAAAAGACGGAATTAGACTTTTACCCACTGAAATAATACAGATAATCAAACAAAAGAATCGGGTGCATAGGGAATGGCAAATCACTAATAGAGAACAGTGTAAAAAACACGCTGACTAAACAAGTAAGGAGAGCAATTTGATTATACAGATATAGGACTTGGACAGAAAAACTAACTAAGCTCAACCCTAATGATAATTTTATTTGAAGAATGTCAAAATATTTAAAAAATAGAAACACGTCAATTCCAACCCTAATTCACAATGGTACATCAGCTCAAAGTAACATCGATAAAGCTAACGTTCTAGCTGATGTACTTAGCACCAGTCATTCTATAATACAATATAATTTCACGCATGATCAAATTAAAGGAGAAGTAGATGAGGAGCTAGCTAACATCAGATCTTCCCAGATTAACAGACAAATTCAAGGTACCTCCCCAACAGAAATTAAAGACATCATCAAAAAGCTTAAAACTAACAAGGCACCGGGCAAGGATAAAATACCTAATCAATTAATCAAAAATTTCTCACAAAAAACCATAGTTTAATTAAATTACATAATTAACGCAATTTTAGTTTGCTCGTATGTTCTCAAATCCTGGAAGACAGCGTTAGTTACTCCCATCCCTAAACAGGGAAAAGACCACAAACTACCTAGCAGCTACAGGCCGGTTAGCCTACTTCCATCGCTCAGTAAAATTGTAGAGAAAATAATTAACACACGAATACAAACTCACCTTCTCAAAAACAAGATTTTAAAAGACACACAATTTGGTTTTAGGCAAAAACATAGCACAATAGGGCAGGTTGCTCGAATTGTGAATGATATTGTCTATAATTTTAATGAGCATAAAGTCATATTTATGGCGCTTCTGGATTATGAGAAGGCTTTCGACAAAGTCTGGATCAAAGGCCTATTCCATAAACTAATCATCTATAAATTTTCCAACGGTATCATCAAAACCATCCTCTCCTATCTTACTGATAGGAAGTATATGGTTACAATAGGAAACTCTTTGTCCAAAGAGGTTCATTTTAAAGCCGGAGTGTCTCAAGGATCTGTTCTCGGCCCAACAATATATACAATTTACATCAATGACGTACCTACAACAAACAATACAAAAATAGCGTTATACACTGATGATACGGCAGTATATGCATCGGCAGGTGACCCTCAACAGGCACTTCTTCAGGTTGAGGAGTATACGAAGCTTATGGATGATTAGTGTACAAAATGGAAAATCGACGTTAACACTACAAAAACTGAAACAATACTATTCCATCGGAAATACAAAAATAATAAATTAAACCGAGCAGCCGAAATTCTAGGAGTGCAACTGATACCTAGAGATTGCGTGAAATATCTTGGGGTCCACCTAGATCAAAAATTAACTTTTAAAATACACATAGAGAAATCCATAAAAAAAGCAATAATATTATTGACACAGGTCAATCTTCTATTGTCACTAAAGAGCCCAATGAACTGGAAAAATAAAAAATGGATATATAATTTGTCCCACGCTTGCATATGTAGCTCCCATTTGGTGTGGGGCTGCAAAAACGCATCTGCAAAAAATCCAAAGACTACAAAATAAATGCCTGCGGCTAATATTCCCCAAAAAGCGCTACGTAAAAATCAAGGACTTACATAATGATGCAAAAATTAAGACCATAGATGAGTTTATAAAAATACAATCGCAGAAATTTTATGTACAATCAAGGAGGGTTAAAAGTAATAATCTAATTAGCCAACCAACCAAAATCAGAAGCATCAACCTCTCTGCTAATTATAAGTATAAGTTTCCCTACCAGAGACTTTTCATCTTTGAGATCCCCTGCTAGAACTTAATATCAAGACCGCAACATGACTACCCAAAATTTTATTACTCCACAGGTTGGGGTTTTTTGAATGTAAATTTTTCCTCTGTTCTATCATTGAAATATGGCATCGCACTATACCTTTAATTGATTGGCATCGCAATGACATTGATTATTGACGTCCCTCAGCATCTTGGTCATACGTCGTTGGATCCGCTACAGTTTTTTGGGCCACACCATGTTCCCTGATCGTCAGTGAGTTAGTCTCAATGTAATAATTAGACTGGCGGGTAAGCTGCTGCAGTTGCAGGAACCGCTATATTTCCGCAAATGTTAAAACCGGTACATAGCTTAAAGTGTAAATATTTTGTAATATTTGTTTGGATGTGTACTGCTTATGTATTGTAATTAATATATATATATATATATATATATATATATATATATTGTTGTTGTTGTTGTTGTGCTTTTCAACGTGATATGGTTGTTGTTTACATTAAATGTCGTATTCCGGATATGTAAAGTGCTTATGCGAATGCACCTAGCAAATATTCGAACTCCGAGTTTTCTTAAAATTACACGAAAATTTAATAAACGACGGCCGAGAAGTAGACTAAAAGGCGAGGAGATAGTCGTATAATCATTACATAATAGCAAGCACCCTTTTCTGCGAATGCAAGTAACCATCCTTTTGTGTCGGCGTCTTGCAACCATCGACAGGTATAAATAAAATGCATGTCACGAGAAAATCACACGCAGCACCGAATCTTGCATTGAACTCGTGTACGGGATTGTTAAAAAATTATATACGTCCATGTCGAGATGTGCTACACGGCTCTGCAACTGCTATATGTGTATGTAAGCTCCTAAAAAAATATAACAGTGTCCACCCATCCAAGTACTGACCAGAACGAGAGGGTGCTTAACTCTGAAAACGAGCGATCTCCAATAGACGCACGCGTTCAGAATAAGATCAGCGCATCTATCGGACGGTAGTCCAATGCAAAATATATATATATATATATATATATATATATATATATATATATATATTTCATTGTTACTTAATTTAATACACATGATCATCATCGTTAAGTCTTCAGTCCTAGAACTGGTCGGACACGTACCCCCATTGTTTCCTAGTCTGAACCAATTTTCCCTGAAATTTGCACAGTCTGCATTTATCACTATTTGTGTACGAAAGTCTGATCTCGGTCTACTTCTACCTATCTTTTCCTATCTCTGCCTGTAATATATCCCGTACTATTCCCCAGAAATGCCTTAGAACGTAACCTGTCCTTCTATTTCTCCTATTTTTTTTCGTTTTCCACTGATATCTTTATTCCTCTACTATTTCAACAACCTATTTGTTATTAACTTTGTCTGTCCATGCTACCATCCTTATACATCTAAAGCACAACATTCCATAAGGCTTTTATCTCTTTCTATCTGCTTTTTCTACTGCCTCTATTTCATAGATGTACTGTGCTGTGCTCCACACTATGCTTTGAACCGTTTTCTTCTTGTATTTATGTTCGTTGTCTTTGAACATAGCTGCTGTTCTTTCTTGTTTGATGTAGTTCGGTCGCCTTCTATTGTTTCACAGTTATATACCCTACTTCCCCGATATTCAGTTGTATGTGAAGGGGAGTAAGCAGCCGTTGGCTGCCAAGTTCTCTCAGCACTTGAACCTTTGTCGAATTAACAGTTTTTTCAATTTTTCCTTTCGTACAATTAACATTAATGAAAATATTTTACAACCAACACCTGTAGTTGTTTATAATAATCATCAGATTTAAGAGCGCTTATTTTTTCGTCATTGGGTTTTACGTCTTGCAACTGGTTGGACTTGTACCTCAGCTTATTTATGTTCTGAGCTAGCTTACACAGTTACCTGCAATTCACACAACAGCCTATATACAACTTGATTCCCTTCTATTGTTTTCTAATTATATGCCCTATTTCACCGAGATTCAGTGGTATGTAAGGGGGTTAAGCAGGCTTTGGCTGCCAAGGATCCTCCAAAACATAGACATTTGTCGTACTAATAGTTTTCTAGTAAATCCTTTCGCACTATTAACATTAGTTGAGAGTATTGCAAAACCAATATTCTTAGTTGTTTATAATACTCACCATGTTTAAGTACAGTAATTATTATTGTCATTAGTTTTTCTATCTTGCGACTGGCTAGAAGCGTACCTCCATTGACTTCTATTCTGAGCTAGCCTACACATTTCCCGAAAATTCTTTCAGCCTACATCTTTCACTATCTGTGTGCCATAGTCTAACCTAGGTCTACCTCTACTTCTCTCCTTTACTATCTCTGCTTCTATTATACTCCGCACTACTCCCTCATGTCTTAGTATGTGGCCTATCATCCTATCTCTCCCATTTTTTACTGTTTTCCACATATTTGTTTCTTCCTCTACCATTTGTAGTACCTCTTTGTTCTTAACTTTGTCTATCCACGATATCTTCAAGAATACGTCTGTAGCACCACATTTCAAAGGCTTTTACCTTTTTCTTGTCTGCTTCTCCTACTGTCTAGGCTTCACAGCCATACAGTGCTGTGCTCCACACATATGTTTTAACCAATCTTTTCCTTGTTTCTATGTTTGTGGTATTTGAGCACTGTAGTTGCTTTTTCTTGTTGAATGTAGCACGACCTTGTGCTAATCTTTGTTTTATATCTTTATGCTTTTCCCATCTAGCGTTATTTGACTTCCTAAATAGCAGAAATCCTTAACCTCTTGCATGTTCTCGTTACCTATTTGTATTCTTGTTTTTAATTTATTTTCCCCTCTTTTGCATACTAGAACTTTAGTTTTATTTTTGTTTATTTTCATACCATATCTCTCCGTTAGAACTGTTTCCATTTTATTAAGAGCAGCTTCTAACTATTCTTTGCTAGATGCTAATACCGCTATATCATCTGTAAATCTAAGCATATCAATCTTTTGACCCTGCATATTAATTCCAAATGTCTTCCTGCATTTGACATTATTTATTGGCTCTTCTATGTACAAGTTAAAAATTAATGGAGATAAGGCACATTCCTGGCTCAGCCCTTTATTAATATCTAATTCTTTACTTTTTTGCTCTAATTCTATTACCGCTGTTTGCTCTTTGTATAAGCAATGTACTATCCGTCTATCCCTAAAACTCATTCCAATCTTTTTGAGTGTGTCAAACACTTTTTTCCATTTCACATTGTCGAATGCTTTTTCCAAATATACAAACCCTATATATACGTTTTCACACTTCTTTATTGTTTTCTCCATTATCACCCTCAGAGCTAAAATAGCCTCCCGTGTTCCCCTGTTTCGCCTAAACCAAATTGATCTTCTCCCAGTATTTCTTCAGCTCGTTTTTCCATTCGTCTTTGTACAATTCTAGTTAATATTTTTAAAACGTGTGCGGTCAAACTTATTGTTCGAAAATTTTCGCATCTATCCGCGCCTCTTTTTTTTGTATAGTTACTAAGATGTTACGTTTGAAATCTTTGGGTATCTCGCCTGTGTCATACATATAGCTTACAAGTCGGAAGAGCTTGTCCAGCGGTTTTTAGAGTTTCTGCTTGCACCTTATCTGTACCTGGCGCCTTACCATTTTTCAGGCTCTTTAATGCTAATTCAAACTCATTTCTAAGTATAGGAAATCCCAAGTCATCATTTTCAATGTCTGATTCCTGTTCTTAGGCTGTAGGTTCCTCTCCTGAATATAAATTCCCTATATATTTCTGCCATCTAGCTACTTCCTCTGCATTTTCTATAATGACTTTTTCTCGCGTCCCTTATATTTTTGCTATATGGTTTCATATCTCTAAAATTCATTCTAATTAATTTGTATGCTTCGTCTGTCTTTCCTATATCCATCTCAGTTTGTACTTCTTTGCACTTTTCATCAATCCATTGTTCTTTAGCTTTCCTGCATTTGCAAATAATTTTCTATTTTATGGCTTTGTATCTCTGTTTTTCTGTTTCATCTAATCTATTTTTGTATTTTCGTCTTTCTTATATTAAAGTCAGGATATATATATATATATATATATATATATATATATATATATATATATATATTTTAAATATATATATATTAAATATATATATTTAAATATATATATATTTTCAATATATATATATATGTATATATATATATATATATATATTGTTGTGGATTCAAAGGGTTAAATTTAGGGTAAACAATAAAATTTCAACCACCCTGTATAGACAAAAGAACAAATTATTTACGCAAAAAATTTATTTAATTTATTTAAGGAGAACGGACCAGTATTGACGTATTTTTATAATTAATAATTAAAAAATTAAAAAGTACATAAAGAAAAACAGTTTTCCAAACGTAGACAAACGCGACAGGTGGGAACGCTTTCGGATACGTACGGCACGTAGACGGAGTAAATTTTAGGAATTTTCAAGACGGTAGTATCAAAATTTGTAGAATTTAAATTTGAAAATAAGCTTTTTACGAGAAGTGTGTCCGTGTGGGTAGGATTTTGAAACAAAATAAATACTGAATGGAAATTATTAAGGTTCTCTTGTCTCTTGTTTTTTCTTCGCTTTTATAAGACTTTACTACGATAAAGTACTAAATGTCGACCAACAGCTTTTTGTGAGTATTAGATGTCTTAATAATACAGTAAATATAGTGCTAGCACGTGTAACTTATTAGTAGTGGCCTTCTATCTATTAACGCGAAATACGTGTAGTGTACATTAAATTAATAGAGGTCCGGTTACTACTATACTAAGCTAAAAAATCAATAAATGGAAGCATAATATATGTGGGGTAAGCATCACAAACAACCAGGATTGTATGCTGATATGGAATGGTACTATGAAATGAGGCGCTTGGTTTGCAATTGGGGTTAAAATTCTGTGAATCGCTGAGTATCACAGCGCATGGTTACGAAGCCGAGATATTCTGGTGATCGTCGTAAAGGAATGGAAGCCTGAAGCATTCTCCAGGTAATTTATTTGAAACTTCTGTTGTCTGATAAACTTTTGTGAAATTTTGGTGCTGTGTGAGTGAATTTTGGGGTTTATTTATGGTTATATAAACTTATTGAAAAAGATACATGTACTGGACAATTTATTGGTGTTATTTAAATATTGAAAAAGGGTGTATTTAAAACTTACTAAATTTTATTCTGAATATAAATTGGATTGTAAAGGGTAAACGGGTCTATCAATTTTGTATTAATTTATGCAAGGTAAAAGGCACATAAATAAACTGGGTTATTATGAGCTTACCATACTCCAGAGTACAGTCAATTTAGGGTAATATGTGGGGCCCATCTACTCATATTTTACTGAATTTGTTTGATCATAATTAGAAAATCAAGGACTTTAAAAACATATCACATTTGAGTTTGTAATTAGTGTATTAAACCGATCTTTTATACATGTGAATAATTTGTCTGTAAATAACGGTAAATAAAAAATTCTATAATTGTTGTATTATTTGGTGATTTTATTGAAAGGTGTGCGAGTGTGAAGGAACAATGGTTGTATATTTAGGTATCCGAGAAGAGGCACAGTTGAGCTAGCCAGGGAAGCTGTTGAAGATTTTTGGAAACAGAAATAATAAGGGTAATTTGTGTATTTTTAAAAATTATTTGATGACACTGGCGTTGATAAAACCATAATCCCTAAGTCCACGATTCCACGGCAATCTTATGACGGCCCAACGCTGGGGCTCGATGTTAAAAGCTTAAATCCACGATTCTACAGCAATATATATATATATATATATATATATATATATATATATATATATAGTCGTGGAAGTTATAGGTTAAAAGGCATAGATAAGTTAAGAAAATGAATTTGTAACGACAGTGTATATAGGAAATAGGGATAATTTATTTACGCGCCAAATTAATTAGTTTTGACATTAAAACGGACGGATAATAGCATACTTTCGTATTTATAAATCGGAATGCTAAATTTGCATAAGTGTAGAAGCTTTGTAGTACGTGAAAACTCAAGGATACGGATATAATTAGCTTTAATATTTTAAAAGTTGTAAATCAAGTACATCAAATAATAAAGAGAGCTTTTGGGTATATAAAATCAACAATGTAAACGCATATTTTCCATTTAACTAAACAAAGCGTTCGTTAAATACAAATCCGAAGAAATTCTATAAGTTGAACAACTTGGAAAATACGATTTCAAACGGACAGTTTTTTCATAGAAAAGCCTGACAGATAAATAAACAAGTTCAAAAAACCTGAAATGAACGTTGGAACATAATTCTGTAGAAATTTAATTAACGGTTGATGCAAAAACTACAAAAACAACAGATGGTTTGAAAGCAAAGTGAGACGAAATATTAATAGCGTAAAGCAGACAAAAATCACATATAATAGACGTTGGGTGAAACACTCGTTTAAAGTACGCGACAAGTTAGGAGGTCAACCACAATATCGATTTTATGTTGCTAAAGTGGGATTGTAAAAGAGACAACGAATATGTGGTAGACGAGGGTGAGATAGTGAAAGGTTGGACATAATAATGGGAGAAATGTGTGTGATTGGTTGATTGCTAGAAAATTTCAAAGAAGCTCGCGACCGTTGTATTTTGTTTACCAGTTTTCGGTCTAAAGCGACGATGGAGTGAGAATTCTTCGTTTTGCAAAGTGTGTTACGTACAAAATTTTTAGAATCGATTACAGTAGGGGAGCTTTTTGGTTGAAATAGGGTGCAGGAGGTGTCTATCGACTGATATAAATACACTAGGAGACGCAGTAAAGCGCTCTCTTACTTTGCTTATTTCTCTGACTTCGCTTAGCTTTTACGGTAACTTCCAAATGTAAAATTTTATAAAAACGGTGTTAGTACAGTCCGTCGAAAGTTAAATAAAAGTATGACTTGCACGAGTGGGTGCTATATTGTAGACTGTGCTGTAGCTACATTCAAAGAACTAACGAAAGATGTTACTAAGGTAAGCGTGCTGAGAAATTTTTGGAACGAGGATGATGTGTTGGGTAGATACGGAAGGTGATTGGCTTGGTTTGGACAATTAGCTGAGTAGAAACATTGAGGGCGTCTGCAGAGACTTGGATAGAGATTGGAAATGGTTTGATCTACACATAGCAGAGAGGTGTATGGAAGCAAAGACGAGGTTTGGTGGACAACATCTTTAGAGGTGACGATGAAAAAAACTTACTCCAGATAACGAAATTAATTACTATTGTTATTGCTTAAACATTTTGTGCTGTTTTGTGCTAGAGTGATTTGACACATTGGGTGTATATTTTATGAACATAAAAACTTATTTGAAAGGTATATGTAAAAGACAATTTATATTTATTATTTAAAGGTGTAAATAAATGACATAAAAATTCGATGTAAAGAGTAAACGGGTCTTTAGGGTTGTTAAAAACAAAGATGCGATGTATTTAGGCATTTAGAGTAACTGGGTTTATACTGAGTTCACCATAGACCAGAGTAAAAGTCAATTTAGGGTTTCAAGACGTGCCCATCTACTCATATAAAACTAAACTGTCGAAATAAATCAACGTCATGAAATTTAAAAAGGATTCAATGATTGAGATTGTAATATTTTATGAAGCTGTATATTCGAATGTGTAAATATTTACTTGGCAATGAAAAGTTTTAATTTGTATGAATAAACGGTTGTATGTTTCGTTGCATTATTTGAGTGGTAATTTTATTTGGCAGTATATGTAAGAAAGAGCGAACTTAGGATGGTAGGTATCTATAAAGAAGCAGATTTTAGAGCTAGCCGTAGTATGCAGAACTGAAGGGGGCGTTCCTCAGAGATTGGAATATTTTTTTATCTTCAGGCAAAGATTTTATGACGTCCCAACGCTGGAGTTCGATTTAAGAGCTTATTCACAGCAATTTTATGGTGCCCAATTCGTGGGGCGAAAATAAAAGGGTTTCTCTACAGTAAACCATAGCAATTTTATGACTTCCCAACGTAGGACTTGATGATAATCTAGGGAAATCCACAGCAATATTTATATATATATATATATATATATATATATATATATTATATATATTATATATATATATATATATATATATATATATATATATATTGGTATTTATTATAGACGCAAACGGCGCCTTATATTATGCAACCATTTTTTTAAAAATCATTAATAAATAAAGTAACGTTTTATATATTGAAATCATTGCAAAGGTAAGAGTAGTAACGCAACACAAAGAAAGACAGCACTTGTATTCTGTGGAAAACTGTTTTCAGCGTACTAACTAAATCTGTTAGCTTTTATATCGGCGTATTACAAACCATTTTCATTAATTATTAATAGATAAGCGTGGTGTTTATAGCCGTGACCAGAAAAACAGTAATGACTCATCGATGTTTGGAATATATAATAATTTTGTCTTGCTTTATTTAAATACTATTAAATGAAATGTAGACATTCGCATATATCATCCGTATAAGATATGGAAATGAAACGTTTGTCATGGATGAATGATGTATAGGTTTTTTAAAATCTCATGGGCTGTGAGATGCGCAATAAAGAAAGCGAAAGGTATCGTATAAAAAGAAAGAACAATACAATATAAGTGAAATCTCAAAACATAGGTTTTCTGGATGCGTATTCAGAATTAAGTCAACCTGTAAGCTATGTAGATAGCATAACCAGTAATTTATCAACTTATAAATTTCAAAATTATATTTTGTGTGCGGAACCTGTAACTTCTTTGGTGTACTATTTATTGTTTTTTTTGGGTTAGGTTCTGTGCGTGTGTAGATGAAAATAGACAGGCTAAATTTTTTTAAATTCTTGGCAGCCAAAATACTGCCCTGTTATTATTTCTTATGAATGCATATTTCATAAAAATTTAATCTAAAAAATCAAAAAATCACTCTCACTGCCAGAGTCCCTACATCCAACATTAATAATTAGAGATTTAAAGAGTTTGTCAATTATACCATCTGTTGCAAACTATATTATTACAGCGGGAATAAAGAGTAAACCAAATCTTGAGTGTTTTGACTTTTATTGACACTCACGCTAAAATTTACCTAAAATGTTGCAGTTGAGCGTGTTCAAATTTAACATTAAACAAGCAACTTACAAGTGTTTATCATAAGCGCAGCATAAGTTTTTCAACGATTTAAGCAGTATTCCAAGATGTTGTAGACGATCTGAAACATCGCTGATTCGAAGTTCCGACCTTGATTGGAGTGTAATTTCAATGGAACTCCAAAGCGACAGAACAACTCCTCACTAGTACATCTGCAACCGTCTTGGCTTCTTGGTTAGCTATAGCATACGTCTTCGGCTATTTGGCAAAATAATCCATTGCAACCAAGATGTATTTATTTCCTTTCAGTTTTGTAACCGGACTATTTCCAGAGGCACACAACTCGCAATTCCGGCACCACTCCTTCACATCTTCTTTGCAGTTCACTCAATAGAATCTATCCCTTACTCTTTCGAGAGTTCTTTTCACACCAAAGTGCCCTCTAGAAATACCAACGTGCAAGTGCTGCAGCACTTCCGGCACTCTGCTTCTCGGCACTATCACTTGAAGTCGTCTCTCAGTGCCATCTTCACACTCCAGGCGTCGTTTCAAGAGTCTATTTTCAATCATTAAGGAGTCCCACTGTGCCCAGTATGCCTTCAGGCTCCTACTTGAAATAATAATTTCATCCCAAGCTGGCCGTTGTTCTTTACTTTTCCACTCAATAATACGTCCCAATTCCCCGTTATTCTTTCGGGTTGTCATGTATCATCAGTTACTGTCATTCTATGAATGACACTTAATTTCTCTTCCATTTTGGAGCAATGATTGGAGTCTACGAACAAGGTCTTCTTGACAGAAAGTCTGCATTCCGATGGCTAGTTCCTACACAACGTTCTGCGTCAAAGTCATATTCCTGCAGCCGTTCTACCCACCTTGCAACAGGCACTTCAAAATTTAGAAATTGCAGTAACCATTTTAGTGCAGCATGGTCTGTTCTTAACAGGAATTTACGGCCGTATAAGTACTTATAAAAGTGCTCTACGGATTTGACGATGGTCAACAGATCCCTTCTTGTCACACAATAGTTCTTTTCTGGTCGCGACAAGACCATGCTGAAATACCCAATAACCTTTTCTTGTCCGTCCTGCACTTGAGAAAGAACACTTTCTATAGCTGTGTAGCTGAGATCGGTATCCAACACAAATTTCCCTTCCATCCGTGAATAATAATCGGTGCAGTAACTAGTAGCCGTTTCAGTTGCTCAAATACGCTGTAGTAGTCGTCATTTCAATTATATTCTTGTCCATCTTCAGTTAATTTCGCAAACATTAGTATAAAACGTCGGTAATATGTACACAATCCCAGAAAACTGCGTAGTTGGTGTATAGCTGTTGGTGTAGGCCACCCTTGCACCGTTTTTATCTTGTCAGGATTGGCTCTTATTCCGGTCTCCGA
Source organism: Platerodrilus igneus (assembly GCA_036346225.1). Lineage (NCBI taxonomy): Eukaryota > Metazoa > Arthropoda > Insecta > Coleoptera > Lycidae > Platerodrilus > Platerodrilus igneus. The sequence continues at coordinate 631,013 of JARFIW010001097.1, read as the reverse complement.
AACGACATATCCTAGGTATTTCACCTCTTTTCCAAATAGGTGACATTTCTTAGGGCTCAAGGTAAGGTTTGCCCCGCGTAATTTTTGGAATATCTCCTCTAGGTTCTTAAGATGTTCTTCAAAAGACCCGCCTAACACTATCACGTCGTCTAGGTACACCAGACATGTTTTCCAGGATAGTCCACGCAATATCGACTCCATCAAACCTTAAAAAGTAGCAGAAGCAATCTATAGTCCAAAGGACATAACCCTAAAGTGCCATATTCCTGTTCCAATTGTAAACGTAGTTTTTTCTTTATCGTTTGGATCCAAGCCTACCTGCCAGTATCCGCTTTTCAAGTCCAAGGTTGAAAACCATTTAGATCCGGATAGAGTATCCAAGGTGTCATCAATTCTGGGCAAAGGATAGCTGTCTTTCTTTGTGACACTTTTTAGCCGCCGGTAGACTACACAAAACCTTGTCGACCCATCTTTTTTCTAGACAAGCACTACCGGGGATGCCCATGGACTATTCGAGGGCTCAATCACTTCCTGTTCTCACATGTCTGTGATAATTTGCTCGGCTTCCTTCCTTCCAATGGTCGAATAACGTCAAATTGTTTTTCAATATCCTACCATTCCTCCATACATTTGTGAGCATGTTGTAGACAATTTTTCTAACATTTCGCATCTATTTGTTGAAGTGATTCAAGCCATATCATTTTTGTATTATAATCATTGTATTGTTTGTTAAATCGTTCCACGTTTCTATTACAATAATCTTTGGCTTTAGACCATATTAACTCAATTGGATTAAATTGACAATGATATGGAGGTATTCGTAAAACTCTACGACTAAGCTTCACTACAATTTCATCTAGTTCATAAACTTTAGGTTTTGGATTCTCTTTGACTAAGTCAATAATTCTCTCTTTAACAAGTTTTACTATGTTTTAGCAGATGGGCCATTAATTCCTGTTTATTAGGGTTTGCATTTGGCATTTTCTCCATTAATTTTGAGTGATAAGACTGATATGGCTGGGTTGGTTTAAGTTTGGAATTAAACTTTCTTGAAACCACTTTGTAAACAGTTTGACATTTGTATCACCATGATAGTATGTTTTAGTAGAAAATAACAAATCCATCTTTATTTCCGGCATGCAGTACGATGAACCTAAAATATTAACAAAATGAAGAAGACTATTTAAAAAAAGTAATTAGAAACCAATCGTTTTACTTCGCTGAATGGTTTTTTTTTAATACTTTGTTTTGTGTTATCAATCCAACTTTCTTTGCCGAGTCTTGACTGAAAATCCACGATTTGTCGATTCGTCTAAGAAAAAGGCTCGTATAATTCCTTTTGTTTGTTTAATTCGTAATCTCTCAAGAATTGTACTCGTACTGCAACAACATGTTCCAATTCAAATAACCTCCGTCTGCAATCATCATTTTTAAACGAAAAACCGATGGTGGGTAAAAGCCTCTTCAAACTACTTATACTAAAAGTAAATACTCCAGACAAAGCAAGTTCTTGTTGTAGGGTTTTTATCGTTACGTGAAGTCGTAAAAAATACAAATAGGTTATAAAATATATCCCAAATTAATATTATCTTTATTACGTTTAGAATGCATGTCGTATATTTTTTTCTTTACACAATCTTTAACAAATTCGTCTACATCACAAGATTTCGATTTGATGCACTTTGGTTTCTTACTACACGATTGTGGGGTTGGTTATTTCGGATACCTTCTTCTTAATACTAGTGAAAGTTTGGAGTCCTATACCACAGGCTTCAGCGGTACACTAAAACAACCTAATTAAAAGCATTTCTTTTAGCATTTGTTCTTACCTGCATTACAGATTGTATTACAACAAACAGACCTTGATTTTCACATTCCCTTTAGAAGTAATTATAAACATTCATAATCACCAACTGTGTTTATAATTTTAAATGTTTGATGTATGTATCTGCCATCATCAATTTTAAACGTAAAGCAATTGTTGGTAATAACCTCTTCAAACTTGTCACAATAAAATGAAATATTCCAAATGAACTTGATCCTGTTTCAACTATTTTACAGTTACATGAAGTCCTAAAAATATAGGTTTGCAATATAAGATTTTCATTATCCTCAATAAAGATATAATACTTTGGAATGCATTTGGTAAATGTTTCGTTTAATAGCATCCTCGACAATATCGTTCACATCGACTGACTTTTCCTTGGTGCATTTTCTGGTTTTACTAGGGGACTGTGGTAGTTGGTTCTCTCTTTCAGCTTCCAATACACGTTCTTTAATCGCAGAAAGAGTGTTCACCGCCACACCACACGCATCAGCAGTACGCTAAAAGAGTAAAAAAAACATTAAATAACTCGAGGTTGATTTTGAAAGAATAATTTATATAGAACTTGCATAACTGATCCAAAGTGTACAAAACTGCCTTGATTGTCTTGTTCTCGTTCAAAGTAACGTAAAACATTTATAATCACCAGCTGTGTCTGAGATTTTAAATGTTTATTTCGAAGCACGGTTAAATGCGAAGCGAACGTTTTAAATTAGGTTTAGTTTTGAAAAAACTGTTTACTTGAAAGACTTTCTCAAAAACAAAGAAAAATCAAAAAGGCAGTACAATACAAAATCAACAAAAAATATGCCTAACCTTTACATCAAAACATCATAAATTCCGAATTTGTATACCGTCAACGGTGAGAACGTTAGTAGTGGGGTAAGGCCGGTCTGAATTCAAAACAGTGTACGCGTATGTTATTTCCATGTAACATACACGTGCACCGTTTTGAATTCAGACCGGCCTTATATACTTTCAATGTAAAATACGTGTGGGCACGTTTTGAAGTCAGACCGGCTTTATATTACTTTCAATGGAACATACGTGTGTGACTTCAAAACACACGTATGTTACGTTGAAAAATGTAAGTGCAGAGAAAATGTGTAGCTGTTTTGAATTCGGTTTTCTAGCGAGAAGTTATAAAGTAGGTCAGATGCAAAATATCGCATTCAAGTCAATTGTGTTTAATTAAAGTGGATTCTGATGTATGTTTTTTACTTTTGTTTGTGCGTGCAGAGAAAATGTGGAGTTGTTTTAAATTCGGTTTTCTAGCGAAAAGTTATAAAGTAGGTCAGATGCAAAATATCACATTCAAGTCAATTGTGTTTAATTAAAGTGGATTCTGATTTATGTTTTTACTTATGTTTAGAGGCTGCAAATACACATGGGCCGGTTTCAATTCAAAATGTGTGTTCACTCTTGTGATAGGTTGAAAAGTGGGTTGGCAAAGTACGCAGATGGTGGTAATCTGCTATATAAGGAGATTGCTCCTAATATTAATTTAATTAGTCGAAGTTTACTGCATATATTTACATACCCACATATATAAACATGTATATAATTGATATTCAGGGATTTAAATACAAGAAAAACGAGTTTGTGTGCAAAGAAATTGCGGTTTGAACTTGTTGTTAGGTGATGTTTGGCATCAAATTTTTAAACTGCCAATGCAGTCTAGTTGTTTGAGCCAAGATCATATAAAACATAACGACTGGGTGACAAGGAATATTCATGGTCTTTCTTGGGATGAATCTTCAACGGCTGGAGTGGTGTCATCATATATAGCGCTTTATTTGAAGCAAATTATCCGACCCGGTGAAGAAGTATTTGTGAAGGGTCTAGAAAAGAAACCTATCTAATGCAAAACGTTGTAACTGATATGCTTGCACTAGGTTATCCTAAGCTATCGGAGTTAAAAATCAACAATCGTTTAATATATAACATCCATTGTTGTAGACACAGCAATAATAATCTGCAATGTGCAAAACAAAATACCTTTTTATTAACAGAATGGTTTGATAATAATAAAAAACAATAGAAAGATTGTGTCTGTATTATTTATTTTAATATAATTTTACAATGTTAGCCGAAGCAAATTATCCGGCCCAGTGAAGAAGTATGTGTGAAGGGCCTAGAAAAGAAAAAATGGATGGAAACCTATCTAATGCAAAACGTTGTAATTGATATGCTTGCACTAGGTTGTCCTAAGCTATCGGAGTTAAAAATCAACAATCTTTTACTATGTAACATCTATTGTTATAGGCACGGCAATAATAGTCTGCAATGTGCAAAACAAAATACTTTGTTATGAAAAGAATGGTTTAATAATAATAAAAAACAATAGAAAAGACAACCCTGAAAGCAATTATAATTGATCAACGCAATAGCTCTTTACTGGTTTTACAACATTTAACAAATTGTACAGATATCTCGAAATTTGCCAAAGACAGACAGACAGACAAACAGACAGACAGACAGACAGACTGACTGCACCAATTTCTCATTTTCGCTTTTAAAAAATAACAAGTCGTAGTTATTAAACCGCGAACTCAGTTATCTGCAAGAAATATATAAACGAGGAAATTTATGAAATGCTCCAACTTAAAAAAAAACTAGAAATAAATCTATTGAAATATATGCTAACGTTGCAATTGGTAGATCTGCTCACGGGGTCAACGATTTTTTTCCAGCACTTTATTTGGATCGACTATAAACTACTTAATAATTTAAAAAAAAAGTTTTCATTTTTGATTTGTTCTATAGAACACAACTACAACTTGACAATAAAGATAGAGCGATTATCACACACATATCTTGACTATATAAAGATATTAAACAACAAGAACGGCAAAAAATTCAACCCATGTCAGACAGCGTTTTTTTCTTTGTCAACGATATTCTACTCTATTGCTTCTAAAGCATTCGCATTTCCATAGTTAGGTACTGAAGGCAACTCTGCAATTTTAGATCACATGCATTTCTAATTTCAATCACAAAAAATATGAAAACATCTATTAGAAATGCATTTCTAACTTTAATCGCAAAAAATGAGAGCATCTATTCGAAATATGCACTCAGATTAAAAGTCAAAAACTGTTTTTACACCGTTCTGTAAACTGAGATTTCGTAGTTATTAAATCGGGAGTAATGTAAAATGAAACACACAATGTATTTTTCTTTATTGTAATTTATAAAATACGTATATACATATATATATATATATATATATATATATACATACATATATATATATATATATAATGTTATGTACTCTAGCATAAACATACTATAGTTCACTTAAGTTGTTTATATCTTCGTTTTCTAAATGAGGAAGCATCCCAAATATAAAGAACAGTTCTAACTCACTCCAACTCTGAACGGTAAAAAATATTGCATTATCGGTTCTATGAGGGCTGTTTTCAGTTTCAGCAATCATACTACGAAAAGGAAAATGAACCACTTTTTAATCCTGAAGATTTACGAAGTATTGCGCCATTAGTAGTCATTGATTGTTCTAGACAAAACGAAGCGTTAAAATCTGGTACTGTCGATATTAGATTAGAAATTGAAACTAGCGGAAACGTTTTGCCAAATACATCTTGTCATTGCCTTATACTTCATGATAAGATAGTCAAATACAATCCACTCTCAAACAGCATAAGAATATTATAATTACTTTATTATTACTGTACCTTTACAAATTATGAAAAAGAAAAAAAACAATAAAAATCATTTAGCAATCACAGTCTATTTATTATTATTTTACATGTTCAGACGCCAAAGGTAAGTCACTGTGAATTTCATGTAAAGATACTGGGTAGTGTAAATCGCATTCAAAAAAATAAATATATCCTACATCAGAATCATCGGCAATATTAAATAACGTCTAAACGTAATATTTCTGGACTGGTGCCATCTAAAAAATCCAAATTCTCCATATGGAAGATATTCAGACATTGCAGCCCCATATAAATTATTAACATCAAAATACATTAAATATTTAGAATTAATATTCTGGCTTTTAATGCAATTGGAATTGTATCGTAATACTGAATTAAAATGTAAATAGTTATAAAGTCCGAAACGGGAACAAATGTTGAACACACTCTTTAAGCAGATCATGATTGTTTATATTTATCTTCGAGTGTAACACTTCACTGTTAACTTTAAAATATCACTACTGACTTCGGTCACTAGCTAAATTACTTTATAACTAATATCTGTAGAGATTTATTGTCTATTTATACATAAATATGTTCTGATGTAAGCAAATAGCTATAGAATTACATTTGCAATTTTTCAGAAAAATAAAGCAAATTCGAAATCTTGCTGATAACTATAAAAAAATGCATATTTGCAATTTGTTTTCAGACAATGAATCAAATTCATTATGTTGATAAAAGCACCATTATTTTTGCTTACATACTGTTTATTTTTCTATGCATTTCAGTATTGAACAGTGCTGACACTATAGAAAATAATAACAAATTTGCATCGTTTTCTGAAAAAATTGCACAAGAAAATTTTATATATTCAGCTATCTAATTATTCTCATGAATAAAATACAGTATGTAAGCAAAAAATAATTATGCTCTCGGCAAAAAAATACCGATAACGATCAACATTGCATTCTTTGTCTTGGTTACTGCTTTACAAAATCTTCATAGAATATCTAGCTATCAACTTTTTGATTCAGTGTTACGCTACAATCCCATTCGTTTCTAATTGTATTAAAGAAATAAAAAAAATTGAGAAGCTCAACAATCTGGCAATTAACCTATATTGCATAGAAAATATTAAAAAATACGCCCTTTTGTTTAAGTAAAAATTTAGGGAAAAAAAATGGAATCTATAAGAAATTTTTAATGCTGATGTCTGCAGAAAAAACGATTAAACTCAGTCAGCACGAATGGGACTCTCAACTCTGAAAGCAATTATAATTCATCAACGCAATAGCTCTTTACTGGTTTTACAACATTTAACAAATTGTACAGATATTTTAAAAATTGCCAAAGACAGACAGACAGACAGACACACAGACAGACTGATTGTACCAATTTCTCATTCTTGCTTTTAAAGAATAACAAGTCGTAGTTATTAAATCGCGAACTCAGCTATCTGCAAGAAATATATAAACGAGGAAATTTATGAAATGCTCCAACTTAAAAAAAAACTAGAAATAAATCTATTGAAATACATGCTAAAGTTGCAATTGGTGGATCTGCTCACGGAGTCAACGATTTTTTTCCAGCACTTCATTTGGATTCACTATAAACTACTCAATAATTTAAAAAAAAAAGTTTTCATTTTTGATTTGTTCTATAGAACACAACTACAACATGACAATAAAGATTGAGCGATTATCACACACATATCTTGAGTATATAAAGATATTAAACAACAAGAACAGCAGAAAATTCAACCCATGTCAGACAGCGTGTTTTCTTTGTCAACGATAGTCTAGTCTATTGCTTCTTCAGCATTCGCATTTCCATAGTTACGTACTGAAGGCAAGATTAGACCAAGTAAATGCATTAAGAAAATTAAATCTGTATATTAAGCCAACAAATACATACTCTGTATTGGTGTCATCAGGTCGTACGTTGCAATTGGTGGATCTGCTCACGGTGTCAACGATTTTTCCAGCACTTCATTTGGATTGACTATAAACTACTCTATAATTTTAACCCAATCACTATCATTATTCTTTCCTGACAAGGGCAATTTTAAAAAAGTTTTTCATTTTTGATTTGTTCTATAGAACACACAACTACAACTTGACAATAAAGATTGAGCGATTATCACACACATATCTTGAGTATATAAGGATATTAAACAACAAGAACAGCAAAAAATTCAACCCATGTCAGCATGAATTTAATGCTAAGGTATTGTCTAGATAGCAACTGTAGAAATATGAAATCTACAGAAAATTTAATAAACCCAGTCATGTATAAAATTTAATGCTGACGTCCGCAGAAAAATAAAAGCGAGAAATTTAATGCTAACATCAGCAGAATAATAAATAAATCCACTCAGTCAGCATTAATGGAAGGCCGGTCTGGCTTCGAAACGGTGCACGCGTATATACCATATTTTAAAATTAAAGTTGTCAATTGCAAAACCACAAAAAATTAAACTTACCTAGAAATCATTTGAAATATTTACTTTTTTTCAGTACAACTGAATGAACTTGACTTTTATACATTTTTTAATCGATATCATAGACTTTTTTCTGTTGTCTATTTTTTGTAGTATTGATTACAAAAATTACATACGACAGCGAGTACTGTGAACTGTATTCTTGTATTGTTGTATTGTTTCACAATATCACTTAAACTTTTCCCTTTAAAGTTCTAATTACACGTTCCACAATGCATGCTTTCTTTATACAAAAAACGCTATAATGGTTTATGCCATAGGTTTGCATTAAGGATTGAAAGTTTTTGTTATAATATTCTTTTGCCATATATTTGCATTAAGGATTGAAAGTTTTTGTTATAATATTCTTTTGCCATATATTTGCATTAAGGATTGAAAGTCATAATGTGGTGCATTGCGTACCCCAAGTTTTTTTGCTTATTGGATTCATATCTAACCTAGGTTAAGAGTTTTTTTCGACTATCCATGAGTTTGATGTTGATTTTTTCTGGGATACTCAAATTTTTAGGGATTTCTTTAATTGAAGCAACATTTTGGGAAAATTGTATCATTATTAAAATTTACTGAGATTAAATCCATCTCTTTTTCATTCACACATTTTTTCATTCGCACATAGCCATGAGTGTGTGTAAATTATTAAACAACATTGACAGTTTAATCTGAGATATTTCAAATTTGCTTCATTTTTTCTGAAAATTTTATATATGTAACCATAAAAATAGCATTGTAATGCTAGCATTTTTTCCGTACACACAGCATAAATCAAAGGTCATATAAGAATATTATTATTGTATTGCGAGCAAGCGTATTTTCAGTAAACGCAGCTGAATGAAAATGATGCAAGGTCGTCGTGTCGATGCAAGTGTTAATAAAACGCGAAATCAGATACTTTGCTTATTAAAAATGGATTTGTTTGAAATTAAAATTCAGTGTTAATTTTTTCTGCTGAATATTCTTTAAGAATTAAACCATTCAAGCTTGAAAATCGTCTTGAATAAAACGTAAATAAAGCCGATTTTAACAATTGCATCCAAAGCAATTCGCTATGCAAGCAATTCCATATTTACACACTGAAGGCAACTCTGCAATTTTAGATCACATGCATTTCATGCACTCAGATTAAAAGTCAAAAATTGTTTCTACATCCGTTCTGTAAACTGAGATTAAATCAATCTAATCCAAAATTAAATTAAACTGTCAATTGTTTAATAATTTACACACTCATGACACCGAATCCTGCCATATCACTACTTATTTTTTTACTTTTCATACAAGAGTTAAAAATAATGAAATTAAGACTACTATTTTAACAAAAATAGTTTATGATTTGTAATTGTTGAAAACATTAGTAATGTTTTAATCACAAATTTAGATGTATTTAAGTTTAGTTTTGCGTTATAGACAATACATACTAATACTGAAAATCTTAAAACTACTTTAAATTTGCTATTAAAACACTACCATTGTTTCAATAATTGAAAGCTACAGCCTATAGATTTTTCCCTAAAAAATAATTTGGGGGAGCCAATATTTGTAACAATTTCATCCAAAGCAATTCGCTATGCAAGCATTTTCATATTTACATACTGAAGGCAACTCTGCAATTTTAGATCACATGCATTTCATGCACTCAGATTAAAAGAGTCAATATTTGAATATTAAGAATTTAACATGGAAATCCTTATGGTGTGTGATCTAATTATACACCCTATATAAGAACAGTTTAAGCGGTTTAACTCAATTTTGAGCAAAAAATATCAGTTACGTCCCCTTCATTATATAACCCTCAATATGTACCGGCTGTGAATTTACATTAGATGTTCTCTTGCAATAGGCCTGAGACCAAAAAAAAATCTGCATTGCATGTAATTCTCGCTTTTTAAAAAAAATTAACAAGTTATTGTGTAATTCTCACTTTTAAAAAAATTATTCAAAGCTACAGCCTATAGATTTTTTCACTAAAAATAATTTGGGGGAGGCAATATCTAAATATTAAAAATTTAACATGGAAATCCTTATACACGCGACATCATTGAAAAGGTAATTTTAAGGCTTATAATATTTTACTATCTAAAATGACGGTCATTAGAAAAACAAAAATTGTATGCTAAAATACTTTTTAAAAAAGTATCCTGTGTTTCTAACAATGTATAAGCCTAGTGATGGTATGACAGGGCTCATATTTTATTATCAAAAAAACTAAATCATTCATTTTTTAGATTTTTTTGACACCTCCTAAAGCAAAGGGTTTACAAAAATTTTATAAACAACTAAATAATTGCATTACTGCAGTTATCGCAGAATTTTTCTCACTGCATAATTTGAAATACTTGGATACAAAAAATCATTTACACATACAAGCGTTTTATTGTTTCAAAGAAGGTATAGTCTATTAAAAATCATATGTATGTCTGCTGAGGACAACGTTTTATTGTATACATTCTTTGATAGTTGCGAGACATTCTTTTTTCTATTACATACGACAAGCGTTTTTTCTTTGTCAAGGAATGTGTAGTCTATTGACTTTGGTTTGGATTTATGCACGTATTTGCCTTCCATAGCTATGTACAGCCAACTCTATGTAATTAGATTAGATGCATGCATTTCTAATTTCAATCACAAGAAAATGAGAGCATCTTGGATTTTTTATAATAATAAGTTCTGAATCAAATTTTTTTTTAATAACGTAATCCTTCAATATAAAATAAAGTAATATATGAAAGTCTAACTAAACCTCAAAATCGTATTTGATAATTTAATGCAATTGTCTAGCAATCAATCAGGCGACTTTTACAATGTTGCTTCTCGCTAGAAAACCGAATTTAAAACAGCTCCACATTTTTCTCTGCACATACATTTTTCAACGTAGCATACGTGTGTTTTGAAGTCACACACGTATGTTCCTGAATGAGTTTTAAATAATTTAGTAATTGTAGTCGACTGCTAGGAATTTAAGCTTTTTTATGCGTTGCCCCTTACAATGAATCAATTAAATTTACCTGCGTTTACATTGCAAGCAGTTTGTATTTGATAACAACTGAGTTTCATTACATTTTTAAAACACGAGTCATGTATAATCAGGAATTTTATTTTAATGATCAAGATCAGTTTACAGAACGGATGTAGAAACAATTTTTGACTTTTAATCTGAGTGCATGAAATGCATGTGATCTAAAATTGCAGAGTTGCCTTCAGTATGTAAATATGAAAATGCTTGCATAGCGAATTGCTTTGGATGCAATTGTTACAAATATTGGCTCCCCAAATTATTTTTTAGGGAAAAATCTATAGGCTGTAGCTTTCAATTATTGAAACAATGGTAGTGTTTTAATAGCAAATTTAAAGTAGTTTTAAGATTTTCAGTATTAGTATGTATTGTCTAAAACGCAAAACAAAACTTAAATACATCTAAATTTGTGATTAAAACATTACTAATGTTTTCAACAATTACAAATCATAAACTATTTTTGTTAAAATAGTAGTCTTAATATCATTATTTTTAACTCTTGTATGAAAAGTAAAAAAATAAGTAGTGATATGGCAGGATTCGGTGTCATGAGTGTGTAAATTATTAAACAATTGACAGTTTAATTTAATTTTGGATTAGATTGATTTAATCTCAGTTTACAGAACGGATCTAGAAACAATATTTGACTTTTAATCTGAGTGCATGAAATGCATGTGATCTAAAATTGCAGAGTTGCCTTCAGTATGTAAATATGGAAATGCTTGCATAGCGAATTGCTTTGGATGCAATTGTTAAAATCGCCTTTATTTACGTTTTATTCAAGATGATTTTCAAGCTTGAATGGTTTAATTCTTAAAGAATATTCAGCAGAAAAAATTAACACTGAATTTTAATTTTCAACAAATCCATTTTTAATAAGCAAAGTATCTGATTTCGCGTTTTATTAACACTTGCATCGACACGACGACCTTGCATCATTTTCATTCAGCTGCGTTTACTGAAAATACGCTTGCTCGCAATACAATAATAATATTCTTATATGACCTTTGATTTATGCTGTGTACGGAAAAAATGCTAGCATTACAATGCTATTTTTATGGTTACATATAAAAAAATTTCAGAAAAAATGAAGCAAATTTGAAATATCTCAGACTAAACTGTCAATGTTGTTTAATAATTTACACACACTCATGGCTATGTGCGAATGAAAAAATGTGTGAATGAAAAAGGTTAACAAAAGCGATCCTGTACCAATCATAAATAGAAATGCCGTTTTCTGGTTGTGATAGGTACACAATTTTTTTTTTAAAAAACCAGTATTAAAAAACATTCTGCAGTTTTATCATAATATAATCACGTCGTGCAATTTAATTTATTGAAAGAGATGGATTTAATCTCAGTAAATTTTAATAATGATACAATTTTCCCAAAATGTTGCTTCAATTAAAAAAATCCCTAAAGATTTGAGTATCCCAGAAAAAATCTACATCAAACTCATGGATAGTCGAAGAAAACTCTTAACCTAGGTTAGATATGAATTCAAGGAGTAAAAAAACTTAGGGTACGCAATGCACCACTTTATGACTTTCAATCCTTAATGCAAATATATGGCAAAAGAATATTATAACAAAAACTTTCAATCCATAATGCAAACCTATGGCATAAACCATTATAGCGTTTTTTGTATAAAGAAAGCATGCATTGTGGAACGTGTAATTAGAACTTTAAAGTGAAAAATTTAAGTGATATTGTGAAACAATACAACAATACGAGAATACAGTTCACAGTACTCGCTGTCGTATGTAATTTTTGTAATCAGTACTACAAAAAATAGACCATAGAAAAAAGTCTATAATATCGATTAAAAAATGTATAAAAGTCAAGTTCTTTCAGTTGTACTGAAAAAAAGTAAATATTACAAATGATTTCTAGGTAAATTTAATTTTTTGTGGTTTTGCAATTGACAACTTTAATTTTAAAATATGGTATATACGCGTGCACCGTTTCGAAGCCAGACCGGCCTTCCATTAATGCTGACTGAGTAGATTTATTTATTATTCTGCTGATGTTAGCATTAAATTTCTGGCTTTTATTTTTCTGCGGACGTCAGCATTAAATTTTATACATGACTGGGTTTATTAAATTTTCTATAGATTTCATATTTCTACAATTGCTATCTAGACAATACCTTAGCATTAAATTCATGCTGACATGGGTTGAATTTTCTGCTCTTCTTGTTGTTTAATATCCTTATATACTCAAGATATGTGTGTGATAATCGCTCAATCTTTATTGTCTAGTTGTAGTTGTGTGTTCTATAGAACAAATCAAAAATGAAAAACTTTTTAAAAATTGCCCTTGTCAGGTTTATAGTCAATCCAAATGAAGTGCTGGAAAAAATCGTTGTCACCGTGAGCAGATCCACCAATTGCAACGTACGACTATGATGACACCAATACAGAGTATGTATTCGTTGGCTTAATATATAGATTTAATTTTCTTAATGCATTTACTTGGTCTAATCTTGCCTTCAGTACGTAACTATGGAAATGCGAATGCTGAAGAAGCAATAGACTAGACTATCGTTGACAAAGAAAAAAACGCTGTCTGACATGGTTTGAATTTTCTGCTGTTCTTGTTGTTTAATATTTTTATATACTCAAGATATGTGTGTGATAATCGCTCAATCTATATTGTCAAGTTGTAGTTGTATTCTATAGAACAAATCAAAAATAAAAACTTTTTTTTTAAATTATTAAGTAGTTTATAGTCAATCCAAATAAAGTGCTGGAAAAAAATCGTTGACTCCGTGAGCAGATCCACCAATTGCAACTTTAGCATATATTTCAATAGATTTATTTCTAGTTTTTTTTTGAAGATGGAGCATTTCATAAATTTCCTCGTATATATATATTTCTTGCAGATAGCTGAGTTTGCGATTAATAACTACGACTTGTTATTTTTTAAAAGCGAGAATAAGAAATTGATGCAATCAGTCTGTCTGTTTGTCTCTCTGTCTGTCTTTGGTAAATTTCGAGATATCTGTACAATTTGTTAAATGTTGTAAAACAAGAAAGAGCTATTGCGTTGATCAATTATAATTGCTTTCAGGGTTGAGAGTCCCATTCGTGCTGACTGAGTTTAATCGTTTTTTCTGCAGACATCAGCATTAAAAATTTCTTATAAATTCTATTTTTCCCCCTAAATTTTAACTTAAACAAGAGGGCGTATTTTTTAATATTTTCTATGCAATATAGGTTAATTGCGAGATTGTTGAGCTTCTCAATTTTTTTTATTTCTTTAATACGATTAGAAACGAATGGGATTGTAGCGTAACACTGAATCAAAAAGTTGATAGCTAGATATTCTATGAAGATTTTGTAAAGCAGTAACCAAGGCTCAAAGAATGCAATGTTGATCGTTATCGGTATTTTTTTGCCGAGAGCATAATTATTTTTTGCTTACATACTGTTTTTTATTCATTAGAATAATTAGATAGCTGAATATATAAAATTTTCTTGTGCAATTTTTCTAGAAACCGATGCAAATTTGTTATTTTTTTCTAAAGTGTCAGTACTGTTTCAATACTGAAATGCAAAGAAAAAAAAACAGTTTGTAAGCAAAAATAATGGTGCTCTTAGCAACATAATGAATTTGATTCATTGTCTGAAAACAAATTGCAAATATGCATTTTTTTATAGTTATCAGCAAGATTTCGAATTTGCTTTATTTTTCTGAAAAATTGTAAATGTCTAATTCTATAGCTATTTGCTTACATCAGAACATATTTATGTATAAGTAGTCAATAAATCTCTACAGATATTTTTTATAAAATAATTTAGCTAGTGACCGAAGTCAGTAGTGATATTTTAAAGTTAACAGTGAAGTGTTACACTCGAAGATAAATATAAACAATCATGATCTGCTTAAAGAGTGTGTTCAACATTTGTTCCCGTTTCGGACTTTATAACTATTTACATTTTAATTCAGTATTACGATACAATTCAAATTGCATTAAAAGACAGAATATTAATTCTAAATATTTAATGTATTTTGATGTTAATAATTTATATAGGGCTGCAATGTCTGAATATCTTCCATATGGAGAATTTGAATTTTTTTAGATGGCACCAGTCCAGAAATATTACGTTTAAACGTTATTTAATATTGCCGATGATTCTGATGTAGGATATATTTATTTTTTTGAATGCGATTTACACTACCCAGTATCTTTACATGAAATTCACAGTGACTTACCTTTGGCGTTTGAATATGTAAAATAATAATAAATAGACTGTGATTGCTAAATGATTTTAGTGTTTTTTTTTTCATAATTTGTTAAGGTACAGTAATAATAAAGTAATTATAATATTCTTATGCTGTTTGAGAGTGGTTTGCATTTGACTATCTTATCATGAAGTATAAGGCAATGACAAGATGTATTTGGCAAAACGCTTCTGCTAGTTTTAAATTCTAATCTAATATCGACAGTACCAGATTTTAACGCTTCGTTTCGTCTAGAACAATCTATGACTACTAATGGCGCAATACTTTGTAAATCTTTAGTATTAAAAAGTGGTTCATTTTCCTTTTCGTAGTATGATTGCTGAAACTGAAGACAGCCCTCATAGAACCGATAATGCAATGTTTTTTACCGTTCAGAGTTGGAGTGAGTTGGAACTGTTCTTTATATTTGGGATGCTTGCTCATTTAGAAAACGAACATATAAACAACTTAAGTGAATTATAGTATGTTTGTTCTAGAGTACATAACATTATATATATTGCCGTGGATCTTGGATTAAGAATCGAACCCCTCTAATTATCAATTTTATAACAAATCGAAAATTTGCACACAATAGAAAATTTTTAAAAAATCATTTATTTCTTACCCAGATTCCAGTCTCCTCGGTTGAATTGCTTTCTTCAACTGCTTCCGGCTAGCTCAGTTGAACCTCCTCTTGGATACCTAGATTCACTCTCATATTCTCTATCGTTCACGCACACTCTCAATAAAACCACAAAATAATACAACAATCATACAATATCTATTTTCCACTATTTACAAATAAAACTTCAAAATTATATACATCTCAGTAGTCAAGTTACACCTCAATAAATTCTATTTAGTAAAGTCCAGAATTTTAACTAGCAATATCAAACACATTGAATGTAACCTGAGTAAATGGGCCCTGAATAATACCTTATTTTTCTTTCTGTATTTATAATTAATTTCATTTAGGGAACTCTGGAGTATGGTGAGCTCATGATAACCCAGTTAATTATGATTAATGTATGCTCGTCACTTTGCATATTCTTATTACAAACACATCAAAAACCTATGTACTCATAACAAAAAATATTTAAATACCTGAGGAACAATAATCAGCTTTATATACACCTTTAGCTTTATAGTTAAATACCACAATAAAAGTTAGTTATACGTATTACTGTCAATACTCCAAATAATGTAAAATACCATCATAGTTCATTTTCCCCATTACAATAGCCTTCATAGTTTATCAACAACAACAAATTCTAAAGCGTTACCTGGTATTTCTAGAAGATCTCTGCTCCGTTGATGATGCCGTATAGTTGTTTCGCTTTGCTCTGTTGGCCGCTTTTAGCTATTTGTAGTTGAACCCCTCTATGCTGTGCTGCAAGGCTGTTCATACACGATACCTCCAACTCCAAATCCAATTATTACTCTTCTTTAATAATTGTTTAATTTAATTCACGTTACATAACGTCACTACACGAGCTTGTTAAAAAAATATATGTGGCACCTCAATAAAATATAAACTCGGCACAATCCGCGTACAAATTATGAGGCTAACACCGTGCTATTTAATTTAAAATAATTTTCTATACTTACAAGCTCGTGGTAACTTTCGTACGTAGTCTGAAGCGATCAAAATATTAAGGGACTTTTATTCATTTTTAAAAAGTATTTATACCATTTACGATGCCACCTCTCGGCCGCATTTCACCCGAAGTCCTTTATTTACACTAATATTTTTTAAAATTTTGAGTTTGACCGGATTCTAAATCCTCGAAATTTAGCGCATCGTTACGATATTTTCTGAAAAATTAACATTCAATATTCGCGTGTTTGTCTGATGTACAACTAACAATATCGACCAATAGTCTATGCATTGACGTCTTACAAATCCCGCCTATATTAACGTTGTCCCTCGCTTATGCATATTCTACGTCTCTTTCTAACCTTGTTTGAGTGGTAGAAATCGATATTCCTGTCCATCTGCTATCTAGCCCTACGTGTACTTGCCTACGTGCTTTAAATAACCCCTCATTAGCGTTTAATGAGAAAACTTCCGACCACTTGTACAATATACCTAGAATGTTAAGTTTTATCTACACAAAATAAGTGGAAGTTGACATTTAAAAAACATGCAAGTGTTCAAAATTAACCGACGATTTAAATAACATTTCTAGGATTTCGCTTTTCGAATGTATTTTATATCCAACGGCTGTTTATGTGTTAGCAACGTGTTTCACCTTGGTATTATTGATTTTTCATGCTTTTATGCATATTATACGTAAATAACCATTCAATTAAACTCAATTATATTAATAATTTGCATTGGCTTCTACTATTTATTTTCTTTGCAAACCTACTAAATTTTAATCATTATTTGTAAAATTCTGTTAATACTTGTTACTTAAAAATGAACTAACTGGAATAAATTTCGCACGTAATTTCTGGTTATTTCCTTTATACAGGGTGTTTTGAAATTGCCTTGTTTATATTTACTTTTAACCCTTTAAAACCACTACAATATATATATATATATATATATATATATATATATATATATTAATGTATTTTTTAAATTACAATAAAGAAAAATACATTGTGTTTTATTTCACATTACTCCCGATTTAATAACTACGTAATCTCAGTTTACAGAACGCTGTAAAACAATTTTTGACTTTTAATCTGAGTGCATATTTAGAAAAGATGCTCTCATTTTTTTGCGATTAAAGTTAGAAATGCATTTCAAATAAATTCTTTCATATTTTCTGTAATTGAAATTAGAAATGCATGTGATCTAAAATTGCAGAGTTGCCTTCAGTACGTAACTATGGAAATGCGAATGCTGAAGGAGCAATAGACTAGACTATCGTTGACAAAGAAAAAAACGCTGTCTGATATGGTGTGAATTTTCTACTGTTCTTGTTGTTTAATATTTTTATATACTCAAGATATGTGTGTGATAATCGCTCAATCTTTATTGTCAAGTTGTAGTTGTGTTCTACAGAACAAATCAAAAATAAAAACTTTTTTTTTTAAATTATTGAGTAGTTTATAGTCAATCCAAATAAAGTGCTGGAAAAAAATCGTTGACTCCGTGAGCAGATCCACCAATTGCAACGTTAGCATATATTTCAATAGATTTATTTCTAGTTTTTTTTAAAGTTGGAGCATTTCATAAATTTCCTCGTTTATATATTTCTTGCAGATAGCTGAGTTCGCGATTTAATAACTACGACTTGTTATTCTTTAAAAGCAAGAATGAGCAATTGGTCCAGAAATATTACGTTTAGACGTTATTTAATATTGCCGATGATTCTGATGTAGGATATATTTATTTTTTTGAATGCGATTTACACTACCCAGTATCTTTACATGAAATTCACAGTGACTTACCTTTGGCGTTTGAACATGGAAATAATAATAAATAGACTGTGATTGCTAAATGATTTTATTGTTTTTTTTTCATAATTTGTAAAGGTACAGTAATAATAAAGTAATTATAATATTCTTATGCTGTTTGAGAGTGGATTGCATTTGACTATCTTATCATGAAGTATAAGGCAATGACAAGATGTATTTGGCAAAACGCTTCTGCTAGTTTTAAATTCTAATCTAATATCGACAGTACCAGATTTTAACGCTTCGTTTTGTCTAGAACAATCTATGACTACTAATGGCGCAATACTTCGTAAATCTTCAGGATTAAAAAGTGGTTCATTTTCCTTTTCGTAGTATGATTGCTGAAACTGAAGACAGCCCTCATAGAACTGATAATGCAATATTTTTTACCGTTCAGAGTTGGAGTGAGTTAGAACTGTTTTTTATATTTGGGATGCTTCCTCATTTAGAACTTAAGTGAATTATAGTATGTTTATGCTAGAGTACATAACATTATATATATATATATATACATGTATATATATATATATATATATATGTATATACGTATTTTATAAATGACAATAAAGAAAAATACATTGTGTGTTTCATTTTACATTATTCCCGATTTAATAACTACGAAATCTCAGTTTACAGAACGGTGTAAAAACAGTTTTTGACTTTTAATCTGAGTGCATATTTCGAATAGATGCTCTCATTTTTTGCGATTAAAGTTAGAAATGCATTTCAAATAGATGCTTTCATATTTTTTGTGATTGAAATTAGAAATGCATGTGATCTAAAATTGCAGGGTTGCCTTCAGTACCTAACTATGTAAATGCGAATGCTGAAGAAGCAATAGAGTAGAATATCGTTGACAAAGAAAAAAACGCTGTCAGACATGGGTTGAATTTTTTGCCGTTCTTGTTGTTTAATATCTTTATATACTCAAGATAATCGCTCAATCTTTATTGTCAAGTTGTAGTTGTGTTCTATAGAACAAATCAAAAATGAAACCTTTTTTTTTTAAATTATTAAGTAGTTTATAGTCAATCCAAATAAAGTGCTGGAAAAAAATCGTTGACTCCGTGAGCAGATCCACAAATTGCAACGTTAGCATATATTTCAATAGATTTATTTCTAGTTTTTTTTTAAGTTGGAGCATTTCATAAATTTCCTTGTTTATATATTTCTTGCAGATAACCGAGTTCGCGATTTAATAACTACGACTTGTTATTCTTTAAAAGCAAGAATGAGAAATTGGTGCAATCAGTCTGTCTGTCTGTCTGTTTGTCTGTCTGTCTGTCTTTGGCAAATTTCGAGATATCTGTACAATTTGTTAAATGTTGTAAAACCAGTAAAGAGCTATTGCGTTGATCAATTATAATTGCTTTCAGGGTTGTCTTTTCTATTGTTTTTTATTATTATTTATTTAGCGCGTCGTTACGATATTTTCTGAAAAATTAACATTCAATATTCACGTGTTTGTCTGATGTACAACTAACGATATTTTTGTTTTGCACATTGCAGACTATTATTGCCGTGTCTATATCAATAAATGTTACATAGTAAACGATTGTTGATGTTTAACTCCGATAGCTTAGAACAACCTAGTGCAAGCATATCAGTTACAACGTTTTGCATTAGATAGGTTTCCATCCATTTCTTTCTTTTCTAGACCCTTCACACAAACTTCTTCACCGGGTCGGATAATTTGCTTCAAATAAAGCGCTATATATGATGACACCATTCCAGCCGTTAAAGATTCATCCCAAGAAAGACCATGAATATTCCTTGTCACCCAGTCGTTATGTTTTATATGATCTTGGCTCAAACAACTAGACTGCATTGGCAGTTTAAAAATTTGATGCCAAACATCACCTAACAACAAGTTCAAAACCGCAATTTCTTTGCACACAAACTCGTTTTTCTTGTATTTAAATCCCTGAATATCAATTATATACATGTTTATATATGTGGGTATGTAAATATATGCAGTAAACTTCGACTAATTAAATTAATATTAGGAGCAATCTCCTTATATAGCAGATTACCACCATCTGCGTACTTTGCCAACCCACTTTTCAACCTATCACAAGAGTGAACACACATTTTGAATTGAAACCGGCCCATGTGTATTTGCAGCCTCTAAACATAAGTAAAAAACATAAATCAGAATCCACTTTAATTAAACACAATTGACTTGAATGCGATATTTTGCATCTGACCTACTTTATAACTTCTCGCTAGAAAACCGAAATCAAAACAGCTACACATTTTCTCTGCACTTACATTTTTCAACGTAACATACGTGTGTTTTGAAGTCACACATGTATGTTCCATTGAAAGTAATATAAAGCCGGTCTGACTTCAAAACGCCCCACACGTATTGTACATTGAAAGTATATAAGGCCGGTCTGAATTCAAAAAGGTGCACGTGTATGTTACATGGAAAAAACATACGCGTACACCGTTTTGAATTCAGACCGGCCTAACCCACTACTAACGTTCCATCAAGTTCTGTATTATAATAAAGATTCTGCTTTAAACCAGCGTCTCGGTACACGATTATTTTGGGCTGTTCCAAGGTCATGTTTGACGTATAAATGCTAACCTTTGCACTCTTTACAAATAATTTCCTCTTCCATAGTACTTATTAACAAAACTTATTATCTAATCCTAATTCTAATAATTATATGCAAAGTTAAAACAAATAAAAATGAAATTCAAAACCTATATGGTGCGGTGCGGTGATGATTTATAATTATAATATTTATGCGAAAAGTATATGTTTTATTTTATGTACAGATATATAAAATATAAGTGGAAGAGGCGTTTTAGCAGTTAGATTCTGTTACCGTTCAAATTAAAAGATGCGATTATAGATATAGTTCAGTTTTGACAGATAATTTAAATATGAGTTTAAACTGAAACGTCAAAGTTGACCCTGAAACAGCCAAAAATAATTGTGTGTCGAAACGCTTGCTATTTGAATGTGATAAATATATGTAATAAAAGTGAAAATTGTTTGTCACATAAATATTAATAGTTTAGTTAGCATTAGTAGATATATGGGAAGCCTTAATAACAAAACGATTAATGTTTCATTTTTATATTATTAATAGCTTTGGTTAATATGAATTGATAAATAAATTTGAACTATGTGCTTCTTTAATAATTCGTCACTAAAGAGTCACTAGTAAGAAAACAGTAAAAATATTGTTAATTGTAATTGAACTTCATTTTTCTATTATACTTGTAAATTTTTTGATTAGTTGTTCAATTAACTCAAATAAGATTGTGCTAAAAATATTAGTTAAAAAATGTATTTCAATAAAACTGCTTTATTTGCACATAGACTTGGCGGGTTGCAAATAGCTGGCTCTTTATATTATTTGGCTTCACTTTCTTTTGTCTACAATAGAGGCTTCGGTTTCCTTCATCTATGATTATTATAAGTGTAAGGTGTTGTAATTGGTCAATAATTATTATCCTTTTGGTCGGACGTTCTAAATAAAATAACAACGGCAGAGATTACCTAAACACCACAATTGAAAATGTTATAGTTCTGGTTGGTTATTACTATGCATATATCCATTAAATGTTAAGTTATAGCATAGTTGCATGGGAAAACTCACGAAAGGCTAGGGAGATAATTATACTTCAAAAAAGAATAGTTAGATTAATTTTATTCAAGATATATAACCATTCCTGCAGGGACTTGTTCAGGCAACTCAAAATACGTACAGTGTTCTCAATTTATATCTTAAATGCAGTAATGTATATAAAGAAGTGCCCTACGCATTGTATAACTTCAAATGAGATATCATCCTACAGACTTAGGATGGGAAATACACTAATGTTTCAGCAGCATCATCTTTAAATAATTTATAGAATTAGTCATATTTCCAATAAAACTATAATCACATACCATCTGCGATAAAATTGTACATCAACTTAAAAAAATTGTAAAGAAAAACTTGCTATTCTTTTGCTTGTACTCAGTGGATGAATTTTTCACTATAAATGCTGCCGACTGGGGTTTGTAGTACTTCTAATTGTATGATATATAGAAAAGAATAAAGGAGATTGTTTGTATTATTCTTTTACCTTAAATATTATAAATGTTTAAAATGTAATGTATCTTATGACATGGCTTGATGTACAACTTGTACTTTATCAGCGCAATAAACCTTAACTTAATAAAGAGTAGATTTCTACGGAACTTCAAAGATTTTAATTAGAACAATCAATTAAAAATAAAACTTGGAATATAGGTAGTTTATTGTTTGAATCTTGAAAAACTATTGGTAACATCAAGAATGGTTTTAACAATGGAGGAGAAATTCATAGTTATAAAGACATTGTAGATTGTAGGCTTGGATAGCAAAAGTAACGGTAGTACAAAAAGTTATTTTTATACAAATGTTCCAGTTAAATAAACACTCAATTTAAAAGTTTGGGCGAAATAGTAATTGTATATATACTGCTTGTACTTCACCCTGAGTTATCTACATTATATAGTCATAATAATTACTTTAAACAGCATGATTGAAATTTTCATACAACTTATCCAATGATTTCAAATAAATTTAATAAAACCTTAAATATATTATTTAGATCAGACACCCAAGTAAAATATTAGTTATTAATATTATTAAGTAATACAATAATGTTGCTTATTTAAATGAATAACAATATGCACTACAAACAAATTGAAAATGCCTTATAGCATACACAATCATATTGCACGTTACTGTAATGGTTTGCAACCAAAATCATCATCAGGCAAACTGAAGTCTGAAGAATCATTATCGTAGTTAACATTTATTATTAGTTCTTCTATGTCGCCTATTATATATTCCCTACCATGGTATTCTTTTTTGTTTTCTCTACACGAAAACAAACATTTACCCATTCTTGATGACCAACGGTATTGAACTTATTTTCAGCCAACTTCCATACATCCTCTAATTTAAAAGTTGTGTTATTTGCAGCAACATGATTTTTTTACCATTGCCTATATTTTTTCAATAGGATCGAGTTCAAGATGATATGGGGGCAATCGCAACACTGTATGACCATGTTCGGCTAAAATTTTATCAACAACATATTGCATGCACAGAGGCTTATGTTGACTAATATTTGCATAAAGTTCTGATTTTGTATCTTTAAGCTGAAAGGGTATGTTTCTTCTCAGTAGCCAACACCTCATGTCTGTTTTTTTCCATGCCGTAGTTGGATTTGGTTCCTCGGTCGCAATATGATATGATGCATTATCCATCACTAACACAAGAGTTTAGATCAAGGTTTTGTAATAATTTATCTTGTAACCATTTACAGAAATTTCTATAATTCATTTCATCGTGATAATCGCCAGTTTTAAGTCCAGACTTAAAAATTAGCAATCCATTCGGAACAAAACCTTTGTTGCCACAAGCATGTATAATAATTAAACGTTTCCTTTTAACTAATGGTGCTTTTGATTGATTTGAACCATCATCCCATGACTTCGATACAGTATTTGAACTGTGCAGGTAAGTTTCATCACAATATATATAATCTCACGACCTTGGCTATTAACAATTTTTTTAGAATTGCTCATAATGAAGTCAAATCTTACCTAAAATAAAAAAATATGTACTCAAGAAATATTAAATTTAAAAGCGTGTACTTACAATTTCAAAATAAACAACGAAGTGTAGTCTTGAAAAAGACTGTTTTATAAATATTATTAACAAAAGTAAATTAAACAAAATACAGAAAACAGAAATAGGCAGGAATCGCAAATGTCAAAATTAAGTAGAATATGCAGTATCGGCTTGGCGGTAAGTTAAGAACATAGATTAGATAAGGTTAAAATAGATAAGCCACTTTCATAATAGAAGCACGTGACTTTTTGTTACATTATTAAACATAGATTTAATCAAAACAATAAATATGATTTAGAACAGAGTAATCTAATAAATATAAATATAACATGTAACGTGGTGTAGTACAGAACAAATATTTTTTAGTAGGAAATATGTATAAAAAATATTCATATGGTAACATCGATTTTTTAATTATATTGCATTAACGTCAACGCTGTTGGAGGCATGACTATCATTCCACAATACCATATTTTCATTTTGGTCTTTAGTTTTGTCAGTAATATTTGGGATTTCTGCGCAGGTCGCTGAGATTTTGAAAGACCTATATGTGATTATAGTTTTATTGGAAATATGACTAATTCTATAAATCATTTAAAGATGATGCTGCTGAAATCTTAGTGTATTTCCCACCCTAAGTCTGTAGGATATCTCATTTTGAAGTTATACAATGAGTAGGACACTTCTTTATATACATTACTGCATTTAAGATATAAATTGAAAACACTGTAAGTATTTTGAGTTGCCCGAACAAGTCCCTGCAGGAATAGTTATATTTCTTGAATAACATTAATCTAACTATTCTCTTTTGAAGTATACATATCTCCCTAGCCTTTCGTGAGTTTTCCCATACAACTATGCTATAACTTAACATTGAATGGATATATGCATAGTAATAAGCAACTAGAATATTTAAGCAAACATCCTCCCGTAATCTCCATATAATAAAGCATTTGATCTTTAGTTTATTTTTCAGAAATGCAATCTGATTATACCAGTTAAGACACGAATCAACTTCAATCCCTAAGAAACGAACGCAGGACTCCTGGCTCAGAAGTTTATTAGCTGAGCTTTTTTTATAAGCAAACTATGATCAGGTAACAGTTGAAAATAATCCGGCTGTTGTTTTACAAAGATTTAAGGTTAGCCCATTTCTAGAACAGTAAGCCTGCATATTATGCTCATGCTGAATCCTTTGATGCAGATTCCACAATAGATTATCCACACTTATAAACTCTGTATGTATTTGAAAAATTCATACTTCAAACATGGTTCTTAATAATATTTGAAAAATTTTAAGTTCATTTTCCAGTTTTTTTTATCTAGACAGTTTATTCCTCTTGTTCGAAAAGAATAGTAACTTTGACCTTATACCATAATCTTTCTTTATATGATTTATTTAATTCACTTATGGTCGTTTGCACCACACTCATAATTCCTGATTTAAGGGTACTTTAGCGTTAAGAAGAGAATATCATGAACTTTTCGTTTGCACCACCCAAACAAGTGTTCTAAGGATAACTTAAACTAAGTAGCTAAATTTCGTTTTTTTAAATATCTTAAAAAGCGATTTCTAACCTCAAACTTAATGTAAACGAATATCAATTTTTCCCTTCATAATTTATTAGTAACGATTTCTTTCCTAGTTTTAGTGTTTTTTTTATCATTATGGAGTTTTTAAATGATGATTTATACATTTTTGGATATTGTGGACAACGGGTTTCCTAGACGGACTAATAAAAGATCCCATTATTTTGATGAAATGGATGAGTTGACATTTTTTCAAAGATTTAGATTAACCAAAAGAACTGTTTTACAAGTATTGGCTCAAATAGAGCATGTGTTAGAATTTGATGAAGATAAGTAAGTTGCAGTATTATATATGTGCTAACTTTAAAATTTGCAGAATTTAAAAAATACATTATATTCAATAGTATAAACTATTTTTGTAGGAATAACGTCGTTACTCCGATAAATCAGGTGCTAACAACTCTGCGCTTTTATGCCACTGGCGCTCATTTATCCACTGTGGCGGATTTTATCGGTGTGCATACATCCACTGCTTCTCGAATAGTTAAGAGGGTGTCTGAGGTGTTAGCAGGTCTAAGATCGAATTATATTAAAATGCCTGAGATTCATGAGAGTTTAACTGTTCAGAATGACTTTTATTAAATTGCTTCCTTCCCAAGAGTCGATGGATGTATTGATGGAACACACATTCAAATACAATTACCTGGTAAATAAATTTATATTAAAGCAAAAATACATTCAATCATTTTTTTATTGTCATTATAATAATACATAAGAAGAGTGTATTTTATATTACATAATCTACTTTTTTAGGTGGAGTGGATGCAGAAATTTTCAGGAATCGCAAAGGTTACTTTTCAATAAATGTTCAGGTAGTAGGTGACAGCAATTTAAAGATTCGTGATATTGTGGCACGGTGGCCAGGATCGCAACATGATAACACAATATTTAATCACAGTAATATACATGCCAGATATGAACAAGGGGAGTTTAAAAACCGTGTTTTGCTGGGTAAGATTATACCCATGTCCTTATTTCAAAAATAAAATACCTATTATTTATTCGTAGATACATATTATGCTATATTTCAGGTGATAGTGGCTATGCATTACGAAATTTTTTGTCGATGCCTTTGACAAACCCAGTAATGCGAGACGAAATCTTTTATAATGAAGCTCACATTCGTACTAGGAATTGTATAGAGAGGTTGTTTGGAGTCATAAAACGGAGATTTCCAGTGTTGGCATATGGAATAAGATTACATGTTGAAACAACTCTATCAGTTATAGTAGCTACTGCAGTTTTACACTATATAGCGGTTGCCATGAACGAAGAAGAACCTCCTCTTGAGATAAACATGAATGAGCTCAATTATTTGATTGAAATGGGTAATATTCCGGACCAGCCTAATCATCCTGACCAAGTGGGCAATTATAGGGATGGAATAATAAACTACTTTCACAATCTACCTTAATAAATAAAAAATTATGATAATATATTTTGTATTAACAATTGCGCATTTTAATTTATCTACGCATCTATTTATATCATTAAATCAGAACTCTCTAACAAATCTATGTCTATATCTGAATAACCAGCATTTGATAATTCCTTTTTCTTTAGTGCAACATCAAAACGCAATAGCTTCATTCTTAAATTATGCTCTTTTTCCAAACAATCTGCTAATGCATTTTTTTGTCAATTAGTGCTTCATACTTTTCACCTAGCCTAGAAGATGTCAATGCTTTTATGGTGGTCGGACGCCTTCTAGAGGTGTTATGCACTTTGTTTATTTTTTGTTTTGGTTTTGAAATGTTTGTTTGCAATAAAAGAAATATTCACAAACAAAGACAGCACACATGGTAAAAATAAATATCTCAATCTTATATGAATAAAGTTTATAAGCTTATATTATTCACATTTGCTGTAAGATTGGGTCCACGGATTTTTTTAAATCCAGTGGTTTTATTCTGCTCCAATTGTGTGGTTGTTCGGAGGTTGTATCCTAAAAACACATACTGGCATGATTTTAATTTGGAAATTTAGTCACATACAGTGGACAGTAAATATTATTACTACCGTTGTGATTTAATAAGTAATGTTATGATTTTATTTACAAATTGGTCATATTTTGTGATTGTAAAATAGGTTAGTACCTCAACTATGACATTTTCTATC
Source organism: Platerodrilus igneus (assembly GCA_036346225.1). NCBI lineage: Eukaryota > Metazoa > Arthropoda > Insecta > Coleoptera > Lycidae > Platerodrilus > Platerodrilus igneus. Next base: position 603,040 of record JARFIW010001097.1, on the reverse strand, counting down.
TCCGTTTGATATACTACTTCTATATTAGATGTTGGACTTTCTTCATGGATTGTGTTCTGGAATTAAAAACTTTTATGTACCATTATGTGATTTATAACCTAGGTTTAAATTAAAAAAATAAAATAAACAAATGTTACTCCTCTATATTAAAGACATCGTATGTTATGATTTGTTATTACCTTTAATAGAGAGTCACAGTCAAATGGATTATCCAAGCCAAATATTGTTTTATTATTTACAATGTTCAACAGAACGTCGTCATAATCTTTTGGTCGATTAGGTGCAGCAGGTCCACCGCCAGTTGTATACAAATTTTTTCGTTGCTCTCCAGCTCGTTTTCTAATATCCTTTTTTAAATTATCGAAGAATTTTTTCAAAGAATCAGTTGCCCGAAAACAATTGTTTGGGGACAGACTATTAAATTCCGTCGTTATTTTAAAGCACGCTTTTTTTTATCTTGAACTGAAACCCATTTCGAATGGACCTGCACCTTGCCGAAGTTCTAAATTACTAGAACAGGTGAAATGGCTTGCGTGTTCTAATGAGCCAAACTACAGGTCCAACCAAAGTAGTAGGGTCGTTAGTCAGGAACCAGACTAAGACAGGTCCCCGAAAGAGGGCAGCGGCTCTTTCGGTACTTAGATTGGCAGAGACTATAGGAGTCGGTATGGCAGTCTAAGACACACTACCGCGATGTGGAAGGCAACGGAAAACCACCACATTATCTCCCAAGTACACAGCGTACTTAAATTGTAACAAACATGATGTCATTCTCTGGGGTAAAAAATTCCGGAGTTAAAATAGTCCCTCATTCGGATCTCCAGGAGGGGACTACTTCGGAGGATGTGATCGGAAAGCTAATAATAAGAGTCGGAAACATTCTCCGAGTCGGAGCGTGGAATGTTATAAGTATGAAGCAAGTAGGTAAGCTAGAGAACCTAAAAATCGAAATGAATAGGTTATTACTAGACATAGTAAGGATCAGCGAAGTTCGGTGGCCAGAGGCGGGGGATTTTTGGAGTGGAGACTTCAGGGTAATTCATACAGGAGCAGAGGAAGGAAATTTGGGCGTGGGGATAGTTATGCGGAAAAAGATAGGATACTGTGTAGAAAATTACCTACCAAAGAACGAAAGAGTACTCATGGTTAGATTAGAATCTAAACCGGTAAACACAGTAATAATACAAGTATACATGCCCACCTCTAGCTACAGTGACGAAGAGGTAGAAGCCATCTACAAAGATATCGAAGACATATTAAGATACGTAAAAGGACATAGAAATTTAATAATTATAGGCGACTCTAATGCAGTGGTAGGTGAAGGTAGGGAAGGAGCGGTACTAGGTTTATTTGGTTTAGGCACGAGAAACGACAGGAGAAATAGACTGGTAGAATTTTGCAACAAGAACAATTTAATCGTCACAAACACATTATTTCAACATCATGCTAGAATACGATATACGTGGAAGATGCCTGGATATTTAGAAAGATATAAAATAGATTACATTCCTGTTAAAGAACGGTTTAGGAACCAAGTAAAAGATTGTAGAAGCTACCCAAGAGCAGATATAGATACTGACCACAACATCGTAGTTATGAAGGCCGCACTTAAATTTAAGAATGTGAAAAAAGAAACGGAAAAAGGCACTTGGATTTAGAGAAACTAAAAGATAAAGATATTCAAGAAATATTCGAAAAAAAGTCAAATGAATTTCTCAAAGATATCGGGAAGCAATCTGATACTAAGGAAGTAGAAACAGAATGGAATAACATTAAATCCAGCCTAGACATGGCGGCCAGAGATATTCTGGTGTATACACAAAAAGAAAATAAGAAACCATGGATAACAAAGGATATCCTGAATTTAATAGAAGAAAGACGAAAATACAAAAATAAATCAGACGAAACAGGAAAACAGAGATACAAAGCCAAAAATGGGAAATTATTCGAAAATGCAGGAAAGCTAAAGAACAATAGATTGATGAAAAGTGCAAAGAGGTACACACGAAGATGGAAATAAGAAAGACAGACGAGGCATACAAATTAATTAGAATGAGTTTTAGGGATATAAAACCGTATAGCAAAAGTATAAGAGACGCACAAGGAAACGTCATTATAGAAAACGTAGAGAAAGTGGGTAGATGACAAGAATATATAGGGAATTTATATGCAGGAGAGGAACTAACTGCATTAGAACAGGAATCAGACATTGAAAATGATGACTTGGGATATCCTATACTTAGAGATGAGTTTGAATTAGCATTAAAGAGTCTGAAAAATGGTAAGGCGCCGGGTACAGATAAGGTGCAAGCTAGACAAGCAGTAACAGAACGTCTCTTCCAACTTGTAAGCTATATGTATGAGACAGGCGAGATACCCAAAGATTTCAAATGTAGCATCATAGTAACTATACCAAAAAAGAAAGGCGCGGATAGATGTGAAAATTTTCAAACAATAAGTTTGACAGCACACGTGTCAAAAATATTAACTAGAATTGTGCAAAGACGAATGGAAAAACGGGCGAAAGAAATACTAGGAGAAGACCAATTTGGGTTTAGGCAAAACTGGGTAACACGGGAGGCTATTTTAGCTCTGAGAATGATAATGGAGAAAGCAATAGAAAATGGGGAAAGCGTGTATAGGATTTGTAGATCTGGAAAAAGCATTCAACAATGTAAAATGGAAGAATATGTTCGAAATACTCAAAAAGATTGGAATGAGTTATAGGGATAGACGAATAGTACATAACTTATACAAAGAGCAAACAGCAGTAATAGAATTAGAGCAGGAACGTAGAGAAGTAAACATTAGGAAAGGTGTGAGACAGAGATGTGCCCTATCACCATTGATTTTAACTTGTACATAGAAGAGGCAATAAATACTGTCAAATGCAGGAAGACAATTGGAATTACTATGCAGGGACAAAAAATTGATATGCTTGATTTGCAGATGATAAAGCGGTACTAGCGTCTAGCAAGAAAGAGTTAGAAGCTGCTCTTAATAAAATGGAAACGGTTCTAACATAGAGATACGGTATGAA